>MU619689.1:0-453537 GCA_025201785.1 Xylaria longipes
TCAATTAACTGTTTCATGATTTTTGACATGAGCCAGGTTTTTGACGCCCACCAAGCGCAGCGAGGTGGGTTTCTATGGGTGGATCCACTAGTAGCGGGAGGACAATGTGTGTAAGCGAACATGTGGTAGCCACATGGTCAACCATCCTCGCTTAAACTTCCCCCCTGCCACTGATGCGCGAAGGTCAACTGTTGGTACCCGGCAATTGTTGACGAGCTTGAGCCAGCGATATCAACCTTTGATGAAGCTGGTTCTACCCATCGGGCGTCAATGGCGCTTAGCGGAACGGCCCTCGGCTACTATCGTGTTATGCGACACTGACAAATAGGAAGGTGGGTTACCTACCTAGTTTGGACAACAAGATGTGCTCCTCCTGTTGTAGCACGTAAACCAGCTCTTACACGTTGATGTGACATGCACAACATGCTACTTGGACCTCCAAAAATATCAGCTTTATTTAACACATGTAACCGGCCTATCTTTAAACGCAAACGGAGAAATAGCTTTCGAAAGAGCTTTATGTAATTGGCCATGGTTTATAATTGCTAATACTTATAGTTTCTTCACACAATAAAATCATTCGTGAAGGTGGAGTTAAAGTGCCTTTCAGTAGGGCTTGTAGTAGGCGGCTAGGCAATTTAATATTCTACCAGAGGGCATATTCTCATAGTGGACATGTAGTAGGTATTGTAGGTACCTGCTTTTTTCCGCATGTACATGCGCAACACCAACACACGCCGGGAACAGCCCTGTCCGGTGGTCACCGATCAGCGATGGTCAGGTAACAGGAATAGGTAAGGTAGGCTACTGTAGTGTAACCGAGGAGAATAAGCTGGCACCAAGCGGGCCGTAAGCATAATCAGAGCTTATGTAAGTATATATACACGTACTAGTACTAGTATCAGAAACCACAGATACTTGAATTCCTTTTAGGGCTGAGGTTCACAAATAGGTATGCGCGCGTCTGGAGCCCTACGATTGATTCGCCGGTGTCATGTCCCACCAGTTCAGCTGGTGGGTTTACGGGCATCATGTGTTCTGCGCCTGAGATTGCCACCTCAAACCGGCATATATTCGGTCTCTGATCGGCGACGTTACGGAAAGTCCGTCATAGTAAGAAGCCCACGTGCCGTGGCTTTTCGGCCTGCATGGAACCTAGGTAAAGCTGATCATTGGGAACCAAGTGTTGTTATTTTGCTGGCCGTTGGTGAGTGGTACCGTTATGAGAATCTATGTCTAATCAAGCTACCACCTCTCGGCCATGTTTAAACTCAACTCGATGTCAGGGTACTCCGCCTGTTGCCGACACCTTAATATTGATGTGCTTCTATGATTCGATAACCGTGATGCAATAGCAACAATGCAACAGCTCTCTGGGAAGAAATGACAAACGCTGTAGGCTCTGCAGGCTCGTATTCATGCTTGCCTCCTCTATGTCGCGGCATCGATATTTTCGTTTCGGGATCGCCATCCATCCACTCTTTGTATCCTTTTATCCAAAAAGCAAGCTCGGACGCCTCTTATGCATTTTTGCGCGAAGGGGGATATCTTCATCATTTCGCGCGCCTTTCGTCCCCCTATACAGTGATAAAGGCCCTCAAAGCGCGGACCGCATCTCCATCATGCGCCTTTAGCAACTCGGTGGCTTTCGGTTTCGTTAACTCGAGCTCGTCGACCTGTGAAGAAAGACACACAAACATCAGCTTCTGTTTTTCGTTATAATTGCAGCTCCGCCCTCAACTTTTTCCGCTCGCATGGCTTACGTCTTGTTTCCGAATGGCCCAAGTCATGCTACGCCAGTTCGTTCTAACCCATCCAACAAAACAACCCAACAAAATTAAAGGCAGGAGAGTAGCTTACAAGCAGTGCGACATCTGCGGCATCAACCTTGACCTTCTTGACCTCCTTCTTCTCGGCGGACGCGGGCGCAGCTGTGCCTAGCTTACTGACAGCAGCAGCATCGACTTCAGCAGCCTCGGCGCCATCACCATTCGCATCCATGCTCGCAAGGGCTGCGGCGGCCTTGCGGTCCTCGGCCGACTTGGCCTTAGTCACCTCCTCCTCGACATCGCCGCCCGTGGCGCCTTCGTTGACGTTGCGGGGCTGCGGCTCGGCCATTGTGTTGGTTATGTGTTGGGACTCGGGAATATGGGGATAACGAGAAGGAAGCTTCGGGGGAGGGCGAGAGCGGGAGGGCGAGAGCGGGAGCGGGAGCGGGAGCGTGAGCGAGATCAAGGCCAATGAGCAGAGCGGTGCCAGTAAGGTGGCGTCAAGTCTGTCGTGTTGAAGCTATAGTAAGTGCTTGGTTCTGCAAAAGACGGATAGGACAGCTTGAAGCTAGCTAAGTACCTACTTAGGTACGTAGGTGGTAGTGGGCTGAGAGTGGGTCTAGGCGGGGAATGTATATCGTACATACAATCATCTCTTATAGCGGGCAACAACACTGAACAGAGACAGGCACTACTGTACTGGTACTCCCAAGTCCGTTGAAACGGGGGACGTTGTCACAAGCTGTCCGAATACGGAAATTCTGGTGTGGTATTAGTATTACCATAGTACCGTTGTTAAAAGTGGCTTCATACTACTGATCATCTGGCTGAGTCACCCGTCAAGTCAAGCAAGAAATTCTTTATTCATACAAGTCTGTTTTGCCTTTTTTTCTTCTTCCCCCGTAGAATTAGATTCTCAATTGGCTGCGAGTCGATTGTGACAAGGCCCTATTCACATTTGGGCAGTTGTTGTTGAGGCATTGCGAGTGAAGCTCTGACGAGCCAAGACTGAAGAGGGGCAAAGACAATCCATATAAAAGGCCAACATGGCGCCCTCGGCAGAGCACACAAACGGTGACAAGCCCAGCGCAGACTGGACGCCGTCGTCGTGGCGCACAAAGCCGATCAAGCAATGTCCCGAGTACCCGGACATCGCGGCGCTTCACAAGGCGACGGGCGAGCTGAGCCGTCTCCCGCCCATCGTGCACCCGCACGAGATCGAGAAGCTGAAGCAGTCGCTGCGGGACGTCGCGCGCGGCGAGGCCTTCCTGCTGCAGGGCGGCGACTGCGCCGAGCTGTTCGACTACTGCCGCCAGGACGCCATCGAGTCCAAGATCAAGCTCCTGCTGCAGATGAGTCTGGTGCTGATCTGGGGCGCCGACAAGCGCGTCGTGCGCATCGGCCGCATGGCCGGCCAGTACGCCAAGCCGCGCTCTAGTCCAACCGAGGTCGTCGACGGGAGAGAGGTGCCTTCGTTCCGTGGCGACATCTTGAACGGCTATCATCTCGAGGACCGGGAGCTGGATCCGCAGAGACTGGTCAAGTGAGTTCGCCCCTCATCCTCATCTTCTTATACCCGTCTTACACCGTTCGCGCTTTACAAGAGCCTCCGGAGCGGTCACGTAAGCTAACAAGACGCAGGGCATACAATCACTCCGCGGCAACGCTCAACTACGTGCGAGCCGCCATCTCGGCAGGCATAGCAGACCTGCACCGGCCATTGAACTGGAGTCTGGGGCACGTCAAGGACCCAGAGCTGAAGGCTAAGTACACGGCCGCGGTGCAGTTTCTGCAGGACATGTTGCGCTTCATGCACACGATCGGGGCGGACAAAAGTCCTAAGCTAGACACCATCGACCTATTCACGAGCCACGAGGGCCTACTTCTCGAGTACGAGGAGAACCTAACACGCCTGATGGACGTGCCCCCCACGCCAGACCCGCAGAACCGGAAGCAGCAGCAGTCTACAGAGGGCGGCGAGCCGCGGAAACAGTACTACAACACATCGGCGCACTTCCTCTGGATAGGCGACCGCACACGGCAGATCGACGGCGCGCACGTCGAGTTCTTCCGGGGCATCGCGAACCCGATCGGCGTCAAGGTGGGCCCGACGACGCCGACGTCGGATCTGCTGGAGCTCCTGCGGACGCTCAACCCGCATCTCGAGGTGGGCAAGATCACGCTGATCACGCGGTACGGCGCGTCCAAGGTGGCGGACCTGCTGCCGTCGCACATCCGCGCCGTCGAGGGGAGCGAGCACAAGGGCACCGTCATCTGGCAGTGCGACCCGATGCACGGGAACACGCGGTCGACCGGCGCGGGCATCAAGACGCGGCGCTTCGACGACGTCTTCTCCGAGCTGCGGGAGACGCTGCGCATCCACAAGGAGGAGGGCAGCTACCTGGGCGGCGTGCACCTCGAGCTCACGGGCGACGCCGTCACCGAGTGCCTGGGCGGCAGCGAGGGGCTGGACGAGGACGACCTGTCGACGAACTACACGAGCTTCTGCGACCCGCGCCTCAACGAGCGGCAGGCTCTCGAGCTGGCGTTCCTCATCGCTGACAATTATCGGAAGGAGAGGGCCCTGTAGTCGTCTGTTTGATGTTTGACGAGAGCTGGGGAAGAAATAGGGGTGTGTCTAGATATTTCTCCGCAATTATGATGCATAGGTATGACGGGCTGGAGTTCATGAAACGATTGACTCGAGATATAAAAAAAGATAAAAAGAGAATGAGATATAGATACGCGACAGGCAGGTAGCATTGTTCAAAAAGGGAGAAATAGGAAAAGGGCAGCTTGTTAAAAAATATCACGAAGGGAATCTGTGAGTATCAGGTATCATAACGTGGACATCCTAATCTAAATATGCGGAGAAAATCAAAAGATATCGGCCAGCTCGTCCTGACTCTAGATTTTCCAAAACTTATGTTTTAACCAAGAGCGTGATCAATTAGTCGTAGCAGCTTCCACGTGAGCCGCTATTCGGGGCAACGTAACAAGGCACATAACCTTGGAAGTTCATAGCATAGTCAAGCATACGAATCAGTCCAAACGTACATTCTCTATAAGGATAATCTATCGAAAACTATCGTAAGGCTTCGCAAGAGTTGACCATCGCGTAAAGTTGGGGGATCTTATGGTATATTACTATCCACTCATAACACAACCCCCACTGCCGCTCGCGGAATCTATTAACACTACATGCTCGCTATTGCTCGCCCGTCAATTATCAGCCTGTTGTCTTTCTTGCAAGAAACAACACAACCGGTTTGTAGTAAGTGTGTCCGCCCATCGTTTATTGAATACGTCTTTCCATATTTTGGAACCCATCAGACTAGTTGCGACAGCCTTTTGGAACGTCTTCAAATCGGGGAACAAATTTGTTAGAATGATTTGGAGATGCTATGAGATGACAAACAAGGAGAGTGTAAAAAAAGAAGACGGGGATAATCTAAGCCGCCAATCAAACTCCCAACCGGATGCCCATTTTCGAAATCGAGGAATATAACTCTGAGTCGTTTACTAAGGTCGCATCACGTCAATTCATAAACCGAAGGCCAAACAGTACGTGCAAGAAAGCCGTTTCGCTATCTGCGTATGTGTTACGACCTCTCGGCGCTCTGAGCTGGCGTTTACTGGTTTATGAATGCTGACACAGTAGCATAGATTGAGGTACTGCCACTCAGGTGGTAGCTGCGGGATATGTGCAACTAATCCAGCACGTTTCCGAGTTGACCAGAGCAACCCGGATGCAGTGACCTCGTGGGAAAAGTCTGTTGGCTCGCCTTCTTAGACCTCGCCACCCCGTGCTCGCCCCCTACGCCTAAAGAAGTCCATAACTCTCTTGGCCGCACCGCTACTTCCAGCATGATCACGTGGTCTCCCGTACTCCTCTTCGTCATACGCGTCTACAAACCGCTTGTTCTTTTGAAGCACGTGGCCGCCTTGCCGGCTACCCGTCCGACGACTGTCATACTTGTCCGAGTCGTAGCCAGATTGATAGGGAGCTGAGTTGGGTAGCCTTCGAGATGGATGATCAATAGAAGACTCTGATTCGGAGTTTAACACCGCCCCTTGTTGCAAGTATGAGGGAACAGCAGAAGCTTGTGATTCTGAAGGGTAACGACGATGAGAGGGGTTCGGGCCATGGCCGGTTTGAGGTCCTGGTCCTACTGGTGATTCCAGGGGTTGTTCGTACATGCCGTCTGTATTCCGCTGTCCAGCATTGCCGTGGCTCTGAGGTTGACTGATATATCGACCGTAATTGTCCACCTCTGGGGGGTCCTGAATCGGCAAATCGGGCTGCGATACGTCAGGTGGTGGCGAGGAATCTTTACTTAAACCCATAGCCTTCATCAGAGAGAAACGCCTAGCATTAGGCGGTCTCTCGGCCGGCATTTGGGATCCCACCATGCTACCGCTACGCTTCTTTCCAATGCCCAAAGAGAACGATCTCCGAGAGGCACGAGAATCCATTGACGTTCTAGACTCGCCCGGCATGGTATTGGACATGCTGACAGGCGGGTACTTCTTGGACGGTTTCTCTCCCTGATCCGCTCGTTTCTTACGAGCACCGAAAATGGATCCACTGCGGCCGAAAAGTTTGCCCCCAATCTCGCCAATCGTATTCGACCTTCTGTGACCCTTGGCCTCGCCCGAGGGCGGTTGTGGTTGATTATTGAACCCCGAAACTTCAGCGAATTTAGGAGGCATGCTAATGCTAGGCCGTCCAAATCCTAGATCAGGGGTCTCTTGTGGGATCGGGTTTGATATGACGTAATTCTTCGAACCTTTCGGTTGTTGTATGCTTCCTTGCGCGTTAGTACCGGCAACGGCAGGGGGTAAAGGTATGCCGTACGACGCTCGTGACGATGGAACTAGTCCTCTAGAACCAGAAGAATGCATCGATCCACCAGTAGCAGGCCGTGATACAGATGGTCCAGTCGCGGTGGTCATATAAGGATGATCAGCTGTGGACCGGCCCTGGCTCACTCTTGGGGGAGGGATATCACGTCGGTGCGCATTGGGTGGTTTTCTCGTGTCTCTAGGTGATCCAGTGTACGGGTCTTTAGAAACCGGCGGATCTTTCGGTAACGGCTTGTCGTGGGATGAAGTATGAACCTCAACAGGACCTTGGCTAGAAGATTTAGCCTTGGTCTTTCCACGCTGGGGCGTATTGACTTCGGACTGCTCCGCTCCCCGTTGCGTCTGCGTTGTAGGAGCGACATATTCCACTTGCACCGTCCGCCGTTTATTGTCTCTCTGCTGTTTCGCATTCGATGCTTCATCAGCGTCAACTTTGGCCTGTTTTCGTGCCAAATCGCCTACAGCCACTGCAGTGGTGGCCTTCGCCTTGGTCGGTTCCCTAACGGAAGCGCTTCTCGCCAGGCCTCCAGTTTCAGCCTCGTCGGAAGGCACTGTAGTGTTCTGTATCTCGCTAGATGTTGTCGTAGTACTAGTAATAAGTTCCACGACATGTGCATATTCGCTGAGCCAGCTATGTCGAGCTACTTCGAACAAATCTGCTCGTTTTCGCGGACTTGGAACTAGGATCCGCCGAAGCAGATCTCGAGCATGCGGGGTGACATACTCAGGGAACGTGAGAGGGGTGTTAACAATATACTTATACAATAAGTTAATGTTATCGCCTTCCGGGTTGTCAGGATCATCATCAAAGGGCAAATATCCCGCAAGCATAGCGTACTAAGAACTAATGTGAGTTCGAATATCATCACATGTCAAGGTTTCACATACCAGAATAACACCACAACTCCAGACATCGACTTTACGACCTGTGTACAGCGAATCACTGACAACCAACTCCGGCGCAGCATAGCACGGGCTTCCGCAGCTTGTCAGCATCAAATCACCCCTACGCAGGCCTTTTTCGTTGGTCTTGTCCAGACCGGTTCGTTGAATAAAGTCGCGATCTGACAAGTTCAATTCTTCTTCTTCTGTCAACTCGTCGGATGCATCGAATGTGTTAGCAAACCCAAAGTCTGTAATGATGATATTCCGATTCCGATCGAGAAGCAAGTTCTCCAGCTTAAGATCTCGGTGGACGATGCCCTTTTTGTGCAAGTAACCCACGCCTGATATTAGCTGGGCGAAAAGCCTCCTAGCTGCATGATCTTTAAGGTATCGATGGTTCAAGATATAGTCGAAGAGTTCACCACCAGATGCGTATTCGAGGACAATGCCGATATGACGTCGTGTTTCAGACATTTCGTGTAATCTAACTATATTCGGGTGAGAGAGCTTTTGCAAGATGTGGACTTCGCGATAGATCTTGGCCAGGCGCGATGGGTTGTTGCCCACACTGTCACGACGAATAAGCTTGATGGCAACCTATAGTATAGATTAGTTGTCCGTTGGTGCAAGTAGTTTGTCCCGCTGAATGTCTTACCTGGACACCACCATCTTGCTTCCAGCCCAGTTTGACTTTTCCAAACTCGCCTTCGCCAATGGTATTGCCGAGGTAGTAATCACCAAATCGAGATGACTTCTCTGGTTTAGAATGATCATGCCGGCTGCGCCGACTTTCATCTTGAGCTTCATGCATGTGGACAACTGGAGGCGGTGCAGCGGTATCATCGTCATCGTATCCGCGTTGACGTGTTGATACAGAATGCGCCTGAGCCTCTGTTTGACGTTCTCTTTCCCTTTCCAAGTCAACCTCGGGCTGTGAGACTATAACGTGATTGAGCACTTCGCTAGCCTCGCGAGACGGTTGTTTCGACGTTGCTGAGGTCGCATGTTGATCTCGGGGGCGGACGGGTATTGTCGTCGATGCAGTCTGACGATTGTCTCTTGGGCGGTCCGACGCATGTAACGTCTCCTGTGGTACACCCTGAGACCCAGCATTTTTCGTGCGCGTGCGTGAGCTTGACTCATCGTACGCAGATGGACCGGTATCCGAATAGCCATTAGTGCCCACTCTACCGTTCTCTACAGGCGTTCGTCTGGGGGAACCGGCTGCACGGTCTTCAGGACGTGTAGCCCTGCGTGCCCCTGACCCCGAATTGCCGTGCTGCGTAGACGAGGTTCGAGGCGGAGCTACCGGAGGATCGTGCCGCCGCCGGCTGGAAGTAGGTTTTTCATATTCCGTGGCAGTAGCCGTCACCAGGGCCGGCGATGCCAAAGTAGTGCGCGAGGTCATAGCTGATTGTGGCTGTTCTGAGTAGGGAACAGGGCTTGTGACGTTGGCACTATTTCCACTAGGTCTCCCAGAAGGGCGTTTTGACGAGGGTCCAGGTGAGGTGGATGGATGATCTCTGTTTGCATAGCGTCCTTCGCGGTTCGGAGACTGGCCTGGGGTATATTGACGGTTGGACGGGGAAGCTGACGGCGAATGGGCGTTCAACGCAGAAAGGGAGGTCGGTTGATGAGGCGCAGATTGCAGTGCAGCAGAAGACATTTTCTACGCGCAACGCGTAGAACAATCAACAAACCCTGGGGCTAACAAGACGCACTGGATCCAGAGTCTGGGCTAGCTGTGCTATAACGAACGCTGCCGTTGCGATATCGTTGAAACAAGTTATCAGGCTGGCCAGGAATAATCGGCTGATATGCGATGCAATCAACGGTGCACGTGCAATAGCGAATGCCGAGGCAGGGAATAATCGGGCTGGTGGTCAGTCAGATTGCATACAAAGCTGAACGCGCGCGGGATCGATGCAATGAATCCCAAGAGCGGTCTGACCGCCTAGTTGTCCAATAGGCCGATTTTCTTTTCGTTGTGTATCGCCGCAGACGTTGGTAATCGCCGGCTCGTTCGACAAGGAATAACGCAAGAATAACCGTTCGCAGGCAAGGTACAAGGTGCAGCTGGCAGGTCAGGTCAGCGAGTTTAGATCCCAGGGTGCCGTGTTTCGTCGCGTTCGCTCGAGTCGCCCTGACCTTGGATGGGCTGGATTTCGATTGCTCCGATAGGCGCGGTGTCAACAGGCACAGTGGGCTGCCTGGCGATGATTGCGAAGTAAGAAAATATATGCAGGTTGATGTAGGATAATGCTGGTTGGGCAAAGGGATCCCCCACGTTCTGCTATTGATGACGATACTGCTTCCAATTCAATTGCACGGTCGCGTTGGAGGGGGGCAGGGTCATTTGCTCGGTCGGTGGTGTATCTGGATTGCCTGCCGTTTGCACAGTTGGTGGTATCCCCGGCACGGCCGCGCTGGTGGTGTCTCTGTTGATTCTCAACGCTCGTTGGTGGTGGATAGCGTGGATAGCGTGGATAGCGTGGATAACGTGGATAGGGGGGGACAATGCATATGGACAGGCCAAATGTCCACGGTGTGGTGAGAAAAAGATGCAGATGCAGATGCAGCTACGACAATAACAACAGCAGGGATGCCACTGCACAGAAAGGTGCGACAACAAACAACCACTCGGGCTCTCTCTTTCCCTCGCCGCTGTGTTCCTGACCAGAGAGGAATCGCACTGGCGCACCGGAGAGAAGGAGGGAAAGGAGCAGAGAGAGATCTCTGCAGATGCCTGAGGAGGTTGGCCCGAAACTGCACAGGATTGGGATGACAGGGAGTTGCTTGGTACAGTACCTACAGGACGCTACCTAGGTATGTACGTGTTCTGCGCGTACCGATTCGCTAGCGTGGTACAGAACTGGGTTGGGTCGGCAAACCGTCGCTATTCACTCTCTGGCGTTACGTACCAGCCTATTGTGGCTCCCACGCCAGCCCATAAAAATCAGTTGACAAAAGGCGGCCTACCTATAATAGCCTAGACCGAGGTGCAGATCGCCCGAGGTACCTACTACGCTACAGTACTGTTCATACCATCTATCACAGCCATGTGAGGCGCATTACTACGCTAACGACGCCATAAACAATATGCCATTTTAGTCATGGCGCTGGCATGTTTCATCCAATGTACAATATAGGTTAGTCCAAGAACGAAATTATTAGGTATGGTATCAGGTTGCCATGACCCTAGGTACTTGCACTACAACCAAAACAATAGTACTGTAGCACCAGGCCATCAAGTCGCGCACAATGTGATGATACAGTACGGACAGTACCTAGTTAACTCATATTATCATGTAGCGTTCAATCATAATGCATTGTATGCGAATGAAGAAAGCGTCCTTTGTCTAGATCAACATATGCCTGTTTAGTCTTTCAACAACAATATGCCATGTCATGCCGTATTGCAGTGGACTTGAAGTATCAAGCTCCGCTTAGGGAAATGAGGATTTAATGGAAACATCGAGTGTGGGAAATTGCAAGATGGGGACTCAAGCAAGCAAGGGCCCTCGTTTCCAAGTTTCTCGGTGCCAGAGCTCCACTAGCTGGAATTGGATAAATGCTGCTAGCATGAGCAGCACGAGCCGTGCCAGACATCTTTTTATATTTCTTCATGCACTAAACATGACTACCCAATCTAACCTCATTCAGGTTCAAGGCTGGGGCGAATGGGCCATATAGCCAATTAGAATTTCTCGATACAGTATTCAAATGCAGGTACGTGAGCATTTCCACTTACCTAGCTGCAGCATGCATCAGCGTACAGCAGTACCTACCTACAGCACATATCCATCCAAAACTAAGGTTGTAGCAATGACAGAGTTCCAACCGGAGACAGCAAAGTTGGCATTGCAGAAGCCGGGCCTTCGATCTTGAATATCTAGAGCTCCGAATCAGATCATAGCAATGGAACGACGAACTATTTATAGCGACTCGACAGCATTGAACTCCATTGCCATAGGATGTGGTATGACATATATCACGTCCTTGCTCTCATGCTTTATATCTCCTTTGGCCGGCTTAGATCAACACAGACACATGTTTATGACGGCAGGACGAGTAGGTACTACTCGGTGTCATCAATTGCGCGTTTATTAAGTACCCATTCCCTTAGAAAGGGCTTGTTCTGCTTACCTAAGCACCCATTAACCGGCATGAGACCCTCCAACAAGCTCTGATATTAAGTACCACCTGAAGTGTCAAACTCAACACATAGGAATTTCCAAAGAGCACTGTACCATATAATTAATTTGAACCAACATTATACAGGACTGTAGTATGCAGCACCTACAAACATAGCACATACCTTGCGTTATCGCTACCAATTAGTATCCAGATATGTTGCATGAAGCATCAATCTCACTATTACTGGTGTATTGAGATGCATGGCCGTTAGGTGATCTTCGAATGGTTGGCCTGGAACTCTTGAAGAGGCCGCTAATAAAAGGCAACTACCGGAATCTAAAAGCTACAGGGATCCAGGGTCTAGAGTCCCAAGACTACCTAATACTTACACAGCATCCCTATGCTTGTAAATTGGAACGGCAAAGACGTCGTGTGTACCGTCCTTTTAACCTATCTCCAGTCGGTTCGACGTAAGCACCCAAGGAGTTGGTTGTCAGAATGTACGTAATTCCGAGTGCCGCCGTCGTATTCTTTCTTGACTTTTAGGGCACGGATCATGCAAGGCTGACTGACGCCTTGACTCGTCGTTTCTTGTTTGTGTTGCGATAACCAACCATCGCGTCTGACAACAGAAACTAGGCTACAATGGTCTTACTCGAGGTAAGTATAGCGCCACATGTATGACTCTGGCCAACTTCAATGGCCGAGACGATCCGAAAACTGATAACAGTCGACCATTCTCAAACGGGTCATACCGGAATATAGTAAGGTAGGTAGGGGAACTCCTTGGACCAAGCTACGACGGATGACGCCAGACAACAGCCATTCAATGCTGTAGGTAGCCAAGCTCGAGGATTCTAACGCCTAGGGAAGATAAGCTCATACCATTCAAATTTGTTATATCGCATGCGGTATTTTCTCGCAATAATTCATTGGTACCTACACTTGCCTTCGGGTTTCTCATCTGTGAAACAGACAATATTTGACTGAGACACGCCTGTCGGAGATTTCAATATGTTTCCTTGACATGATCCCTAGTCTCACGGGTACGTGCATTCGCGTGTGTGGGCTAACCAGGCACTTAGGTAGCAAGCAGTATAGTGAGCACCTGGGCAGCCGATGCCAAACAGGTCTGCTTACATCTTCTTAGACAAGCCTCCAACACGCTGGTGCCCCTCCATACCAAAGTCGCCCAAAATGCAGGCACCCACAGAACACGCCTATACCAACACAGATGAACTTTGCAAACAGTCTACTATAGTGTTATAGTTAAACGACTATATCTATACAGAGCATCCTAGCTAAGTACCCCGACTTCTATCGTTACATCTTCCTTTACGTTGATAGGTAGGCTGAGCTCCTACACCGTAAAAAAGCAGGCCAGAACCGCCACTCAAGCCTAGGGACCAATAGGAACCACATCTTCAACGGCCGAATATGTATATGATCATTCAAACAGCCAAAGGGAAGGGGGTTCAGTGATAAGCAAGGAAAGTGACACAAAGTATCACATTTCTTCGACGAACAGAGGTGAGAGGCGACTATGAAAGTAATGTGAATACGGTGGGGTATTCCACGCATATCACCACGCATATCACATGAGAGAGGAACCGCCAATCTGCGGCTTCCTCTTAATAGAACGCGTCAGCCTTCGACTACTTAATGTCCATCTTCAGCCTCGACTTATATCTCTCTTTAACAAAGTCACGACTGCCCCTAGTATGTTTCAGTATGGTTGGTCATACTAGGAGATAACTGGGTAGAGGTTACCGCCCTCAAGGCGCACGGGTAATGATGAAACTTTTACTTATAGCCGGATCTTCCGTCACGGGAGACATTTGTAAAACACAGTGAAGCAATCTCCTTGCTCGGTGATGCCAGTACTCAAGGCTTCAACTTTGTTATCACAAAAGAACGGCTCTCATGTCTTGGAGCACTATATATTTACTCGTTGTGTTCGCAGCCTGCTTGAACAGTGCATATAACGATCCTTCCGCGTCCCGTCTCAATTGAACCCTCAATTGAACCCACAGTCCGCTACTCAACTTAAAAAACGGGATGGCGCAGCATGGTTTTAGGATTCTTAGACATACCGATCTTTTCCGCAGAAATGGGTAAGACGCCGGTTAGGCTATCACAGTCACCCGAATATAGTCATAATAAGAAACGACCAGCTTACGTTCATCCCAGCTGTAGAGGCTGCTAACTAGGCCATAAAGTTCCTATGGCGGGAGCGGAGCGGTAGATATGAGACCACCTGACCTAGACAGTTAAAGGATTAGATAAACAGCTTCATGTCCGCAGGCATTGCATCGTGCAATTCTTCATCTAGCTATATTAATCTAGGCACATAAGCCCTAAGATTGCTAGTAATCTCAATTAATGCTGCAATGGTGACGTAAGTAGCCGAACAAGCAGAACCTATTCGTCCTTATCAAGTCTTATTCACCAATCGGACTGGGTACTTATCCAGACTTTCATACCATTGAATCGTGCTGCCAATCTATTGGAACAGCCATTAGTCCTGACGCGCCGGATCAACGGTGTTAAGGGGATTGGGGAATAGAAAGACAAGGAAAAGCGTACTAAAAATGCCAAAGAGCCAATGAAGGTTGACAAGTTAGAAGCATAAGCGGCAGCGTCGCTGCCGTTAGCAAAGCCAAGCGCACCGCAGAGCGTGAAGCCAATTGCCCCTATCAAATTCCAAAACCCTATATGCCACCCCAAAACGCTGAGGGCGGGAGTATACCATGTCTTCTGCGTCTCTAGCATGAATAACGTGCCAGAAACAATAAAGCCAGCACCGCCCACCACCTCAACAGTATAAGCATTACGCATATGGCATTCGTGGCTTGAATAACATACCTGGGGTAACCAGTACACACCGTTAGATACGGGGGTGGAGAGATGGCTGTAGATGGAAGGTAAAGCCGTGAACCCGGATATCCAGAACACGGTGGCCCCGATGAACTGAGAAAGTGACGCCAGGAATCCGATTTCTCGAAGGTAGTGCGTCTTTAGTTCAGACCATGTCGGCCACCACTCCCAAGTTCTGCCTTCTTTGCCTGCTTCGGCGGGCTCTCCCGTCGTGAGAAAGCCATGTCGAACTGAATGGTGATGCGCGCATCCCTTGGGATCTGGGCGAAGCAACACGTGGTGATTCTCGAGCGCTTCCTCGAGCGCCCACCCAAAGCAGTCTGTCCGCTTCTCGTTGACAGCTTCCAACATTAGAAGCACCGACCCGAACTCGAAAATCGTAGCACCGACGAAGGCCGTGATGCCAGTTCCCGAGCTAACCTCGCCGCCAAATTCAGTGGAAGGCCACTGAACTGGAAGCCAGGCAAAGAAGCCATTGATGACCCAAATCACAGAACCTGCATGTCGCTTGTAAGCTTCCCCGCAACGTTCATCGGCCGGAGGCCCTGATAGAAGGAGGGATCTTTCCAAGCGTAATGAACGGAAGCGGCTCACCAAGGGTGAAAATGATAGCAACATCGTAGCTGACATCGGTCACTGGAAACATCGACACCATTCTCCAGATCCCCGGCAAGGTTGCCCTGAACGTGTCAGTGGCGTGCGGATGCGAAACTCCATGATTGGCTGCACTCTGCGGTGAGATTACTACTGCATGGCGGCCTTTGCGATTGTCCCGGGACCGATATCGACGCCATATCCAGGTGGGCGACGTCTCAGTTGCTTCTGGCTGGGCCTCCGCGGCTGGTGCCTGCCGGGATGTCGTGTGAAGGAATGGGACAGGGCGGATATGACGCTCCTCGCGCGGGAGTCCCTTCGTTCCCGATGCCATTGTTGGTGGACTATAGTACTGTACAATATCGCTAGATGTATTACGTCAGCCACCACCTATGCCAGCATTCAACTTACCTAGTCTGACTAAGTAATTTGATGCATAAAATTACCAATTTGGGCGCCGAATGATGTGTTGTCACTGAGTATGACGGGAGATTTAATTTTCATCCCGCACTTGGGAGGCTAAACAGAGCCTAACCACCACGGTTCTACTTGGCTCTGCAACTCTCAGCTCACTCACTTGGTCGCCGCATGGAATCGGAAATGAGGCTTACAGGTGAAAGCCGAGGCGGACCCGGATTTATGGGCTAGCTTAAAGAGACTTTCGCACCATCACGATTGCTTTCTTCACGCGATGCGATGGTTAGGGGGAGGAGACGGGTGTACTAACCCAATTGGTCAATATGCGTGATTTCGTACACCACGATGACGTTAGCCATAACATCCAAGTTCGTATGTTTACCTCTAATATGGTCAAAATACAAGCATGTATCCTGTTCTGGCCGTTTATAATCCAGTCTAGTGATCTGCAACTAGCACTCTAATCACACTATCGTAACAATGCTGCTAGTTGCCAGGGAAGTTAGGTAGTTAGTGGATATAGCTGTATTCAGATAAACAAATCGTACCCGTATCGAAGAAAGGAAGAATGCGGCAGAGTACCTACTCTATCAGCGTGCTTCATAGAGAAATCGACCTGCCCTCAAAAGCACCATGCATCATGACAGCGGCCGGAGAAGAAAACCCACCATGTGACTTGTTGCACAGTTCTCCACGATTTGGTATTGGTAGCAACGTTCGCCGGTGTGTGCGAATTTATTCATACAACACCAAATCAACCATCAGCAATCTATCTCATACCCGTCACGCAAGTTTCGGCCCTTGCGGCACCGGGCGAGATTCTCACAGCCTCGGATAATCCAGGTCAAAGATCCTGTCATTCCAGATACGTTACACTGCGCCTCGGAACTCAGGGATATCCCATCCGGTCCGATTCGGTGTGACCGTGTGAAGTTGCGTAGACACAAGCTGCAAAGAATCCGGACACGGTCGCCCGTTGCACGGCATCCACGGCCAGCCGCATTCAAAATTCGGGAACATGCACGTCATTACATACATATATCATATCGGAAGCTGCCACAAAACTGACGCCCAGCCTGACCCAGCTGACTCCCGATCTTGGGTATCAATTAATCATATTCAATCTCGCATGGCCCGGCGCCAACCCACCCGTAGATCGCACTCTATCTGAGAACTAGCAACCAATGGTGGGATACCTGGCCGTTGGCGGTCATACCCGATATTTATCGCCGCTAAAATTTGTATAACATTGATAGATGTCGAGGCACATATACCTAGTTCATTTGTGAACTAAACCTTAGTGTACATCGTCTTCGCTTATGTGAACAGCTAGACTGCAATACGATGAGAAAGGTTTCTGAAATAAGCAGCATCGAACCTGCAATACAAGTAGCATCAGCGGCAGCTATGAATATAAACGTATTAAGAATAGCAACGCTAGAGCCTGATTTTATACGTGAGGGACACATATTAAAGAGCTTGAGCCAACATGACATGCACGGCATTCAGTCGTAATTCGGCTACTTCCAGGATAGTGTTTGTTAAAAAACAGGCCGTAACATCAACAGCGGTATATGTGTGTGAATAATGAAAACGGAACTGAAAGCAGATTCAGTGAATTCACGACCATTGGTTTGAGCTCAGCTGGCTCAATAGATTTTTGGATACTGAGATCTCTCTGTTTATGACATGTCCGGATGAAGCGAACTAGATCATCGACTGGCTAAGTCTGGACGCGGCTGATAAAGCTCAGCTACAGTCACAATGGACGGAGGCTCTCACGCAGCCGTCCGACATGCTCCTCTAGCAGAGCTTGCGCAAGACAGCACACGATCTCAAGGAAGCCTTCGGCGCCTAGTTCCGCAGCTAGGCGTCGTCCGGCTGCTTTCTCCTAACGTTCTAGCGGTGCTTAAGTAGGAATCGGCGGCTTTCTCCAATACGCGCCAATTCAACTAAAAATGGCAGGCATTCTGAAAACAACAGGAGTCGAGAAAGTAGACCACGTTTCCAGTGAGATGGCCACCTGCCATCCAAGCATTCAAGCCACGAGCTATTCCGACGGGCTCCTGAGGTCAACAGCACCCAGAGATGTATTTCAAATGCTAGTTCGGTATGAAATGGCAGACTAGAATTCGCTCGGTACTTTGGTAATGAATGCGTTGGTCCCCCTAACCCCATATTTCATCGGCGACTTGCTTGACAAGCTGGAGCTTCTCCCACATGATCTCTTCAGTCACGTCCTTTCCACCCGCCAAGCTACTACTACTGAATCCACATTGCGGGCTCACAGCAAGGCAGTCCAGGGCCTCGGAAATACTCACTCCCTGGGCGTCAGCGATGACTTTCGCCGCCGCCTGAACTCTCTCCTTAATCGCCTGGGGGTCCTCGAGTTCGGCTTTCTTGGTAGATATCAGGCCCAACACAACATTCTTGCCCCGGGGCAAGAATCGCAGGGGCCCGAATCCGCCAGCCCGCTCAACGTCGTCAAACTCCAGATAATACGTCTCATAGTCCGTCTCGTTGAACAGTTTCTTGGCAATAACCTCGTACGAGCCTTCCACCCAGTTCACGGACCCGGACATGTTGCCGCGGCACAAGTGCATTCCGGCATGTAATCCGCTAGGTTTTCGAGCGAGCAACTTGTTATGTGTGCGGGCGTATAGATCCAAGAGCTCGTCCGTGTCCGTACCATCTTTCCGGCAGCCCCCGAGGAACGCAGACGAGGCGAAGTACGTGAGGTGGGGGTCATCGACTTGGATATTGCGTAGACCGGCATCGTATAGGGTTTGAAGTTCTGCCGCGTAGCACTTCGCTATATCGTCCAAGTACTCCTCGTCCGAGCTGTACCCGGACTCGGCCGTCCACGCTGTTCCGGGCTTCAGCTGGATGTGCTGGTATGTTGGCGCTGGAATAGTGAACTTGGCAGCGCTCCACAGGTCCTGTGGTAAGTTCTCACGCAGCGATAACCACTCGGACAAGTAGGGCGACTCCTTGTACTCGATCTTGCCCGTGCAGACAACAGCCGCGCGGGTCTTCGCACCCATCTGCGCGAGTCTCGTCGTGGTGGGGAAATCGGTACGGAACGCATCAGGGATTGGCAACGTCGGGCGCGCCTCGAACCCAGCCAGCTTCTCGAAGAAGCCTCCATAATAAATATGTCTCGCATACTCGCCGTCTGTGATCGGCCGGATGCCTTTCTGTACCTGGAGTTGTACGACCTTTCGGATAGCTTCACGCTCTGCTGCCTTGGCAGATTCTGGGATATCAAGCGAGTACATCTCAGACGGAGATGCCAGACTCGTGCGTGCTTCAAGAAGCTCCTTGGGTCTCAAGAGAGACCCGATGTGGTCATTTCGAAAAGGAGGTGCCATTTTAAGCTTGTTTTGAGACTGCGAACTCCTTCATGAATATATTCTATTTTCTTCCTTCTACTCTCCTGTTTGGACCAAGTACTACGCCAGGATGGAC
Organism: Xylaria longipes; assembly: GCA_025201785.1. Lineage (NCBI taxonomy): Eukaryota > Fungi > Ascomycota > Sordariomycetes > Xylariales > Xylariaceae > Xylaria > Xylaria longipes. The sequence continues at coordinate 19,014 of MU619689.1, forward strand.
TCGAATAAGTGCCCGCGTCAATCTCGAGTATTTATCAACCCCTCCATTCCCCATTCCCATCCCCACCTCAGTGATTGGGGCATTCCAAATTATTATTCCTGGTCGGCTGCGCCTCTCGGGATATAGTGTATCTATTGATAGACGATGTAGTGAAAAAGAGCACCCCGTGTAGACGTAGGAATTTTTCCGTTGCAGCTTAGTCTTCGAAGAGAGCAGTTTCAAATATAAGTTGACGATATTCACAACATTCATCTCGCCTCAAGGCATAATTGTACTATTCGGACAGTAAATAGCCCAAACCCAGCCAATATGTACCTAGATAGTCTACAGTACAGTCACCGGCCCCTATACCCCGCAACCTACCCCGTAGTTGCGACCACACCCCAACTTTGATGGGTGAAGTCCCGCGCACCGTCCCCGGGTCCAAACTCTAACCACACGGTGTCGATCCATTTCACTTACCTTCTTCACAGCTAGAAGCATTGTTACTTTCCGCTTGCTTGCTTTTCCTTAACTCCCTCCATTTTGGACCAATCTTGACCTGGAACAGCAGAAGAGGCCCGCAGGCAGCGACGAGGAACCCGAATATCGTGAAGCACCAACCAGCTCCGACGGCGTCGATGATGGGCTGCAAGGCCGCAGCCCCTCCGGCCGCGAGCGAGGCTCGGAGTACATTGGCCGATGCCGCAGCGGTAGAGGACCGCCCCGGATTTAGATCTGTGGTTAAGGTCCCGAAGGTCTATGTTTGTTGAGTCAGCTTAAACGGAGCTTCGAGAGATCAAATAAGAAACTCACCACGAACCCCGCCGCCACAGTAAACCCCAGGACCGCCTGTATAACCAGTGGCACCGCCACATGCTGAACATAAAGATGAGCGGATGCGCCTCGAAAACCCTGTTATATGTCGTGGACTTACCACTTGTTTCTGGACCGCCCAGCCGTATCCTGCTGTTGCTGCCGCTGTCGGAACGGTGAGGTAAGTTATACTGCGCAACCTCGCTAACTCGATCGGAAAGTCGTCGATCAGTTTCTCTTTAGCTTCATCAATATTATATCCATGAGACTTCGCAACCCTCGCGTACTCGAAGTCGAGGAACTTTCCTAGGGGGGTTATTAGTCCTAAATTCCAGGGGGCTATAGTCACGGTACTCACCCCATATATATACACTTGCAAGAGCACCCAACCCAAAGGGAATGTAGACTAGCCCGGCTTGTAACTCTTCATACCCATACACCTGTATGAACAGCGAAGAGAGCGATGTCTGAGCACAGGCGCCGGCCGCATAATAGATGGCGTTACAGAATAAGAGGATAAACAAGTCTAGTTCTAGCAAAAGCTTCAAAGAGGCCAGGGGATTGGGAAAGGACGCGAGACGATCTTTCATGGTCATGTTCCGGACGGGCTGGTCCGCGTCGTCCCGTGTCCCGGAACATGATACGGAAATCAGCGTCCGGTTCATGCCCGTGGCGGGAATGCTGCCGTTTCCCACGATAGCCCGCGCCGTCTCGGCCAACGCCAGCAAAGCTAATAGTAGGCAAATACCCCCGGTGATAACCAAAAACCAGAAGATCCACCTCCAACCAAGTTTGGCAGCAAGAGCACCGCCTATGACTGGACCGAGAGGTGGTCCTGCATTAAGTCTATAAGCATGGTCAGCACTTCTCATCTCTCGCAAAAGGGACCGGATAAGCTGACCCTAAGGAGAATATTCCGACGTAGGAGCCGCGTTCAGAAGGAGTCGCGATATCCGATATAACCCCATAACCAAGTGATATCGTACCTAGATAGCATAATGTTAGGCCGACAGTCCTTGGTTTAGAGCATGGCTCACTCACCAGCTATTCCCGCACTCTGTACCATTCTTAGAACAAGCAGAGCCGGATAACTTCTCTGAACAGCTAGGCCAATGTTGGCAACAAAGTATATGAAAAGCGCCAGTATGTAAATCGGTCTCCTGCCGATCTTGTCCGCTGCGTTACCTAGAATAGCTGGTACAATGCCCGAAACGACCAGGTAGGTCGTGATGGCCAAGTTTAGATGTCCGATCGTCACCCCAAGGCTTTCTGCTATTGGTACAATGGCCGGGTAGAATATGAAACTACTCAGGGGCGAAAAGAAGCCGGCAAACCCTGTGATAAAGAGGATCCATCGTTTCTGCAGCGGTGTGAATACTGAAAATGGGATACATTCTGCGGGAGTAGGAGTGGCTTGCTGTTCGTCAGCTGAGGCAACTTCTTTTTCTATTGCCATCGTCTATCTATGATGCCGATGTGTATTGAGTCGTACTTTGGGGGTATTAGTTCAAGTTCCCACATAAGCCAACAGCTGACATGCATCAGTAAAGGTTCTGGGTTCTGGGAACCCTGGCTTATTTATCACAGATCCCCATGGTGTTGCTGTGACAATACACGGCTAACGTGAATTTCTGGGACTGAATATACGTCCTCCCAATATCGAGAAAAACATAGGCAGCTCCTCGTATTTCGGGTAAAACATTATTGCCAGCCCCAGCCTGGATTGGGCAGGAGAGCAGCCCGCATGAAGCGAGGGAGCGAAGGAGGGAGGTATGGCTGCGCTTATATTACGTATTCTCAGTCGTGTTTGCTATTATATATGGCTATTCCTCCTTGCCTTCGCCCAGAGTTAATAAAAGTAGCGTCTCGATCCTCACACCGCTGGAGACTTAATTAGGGGTTCTCTGTCGTTAAACCTAGTGGTACGCTGAGATACATCACTACATTTCAAGCTACGAATGCCAATACAACGTGCAATCGGTTTCTTGAGGATGCCGACAACAAGAGTGAATCCTGCCGGCCTAGGTGGGAAGAAAATAGCCTCATTTCTTCGCAGAGATACAGTGTTAAAACGATGACATCTTGATAATGAAATGTTCATATAGGTGTCGCCAGTTCTAGTGGAGTTTGTAGCCAGTGACCTTGCCTAAGCACGCCCGTCCCCTGGAGCAATAATCTTATAGAGCTGGAGAAATTGTGATCCGACGGTAATTGTCGACTTTGGATTTCGAGAACTTGCTAGACGGCTTTGCCGATATTTGACAAGCTTGGAGCTGCCAAGTGTTGAAGGAGCGGTGTGCCCAGCGGCGAGTGAGTCACTACTATGGCTACAATAACTATGGATAGGGAAATGGGAACAAATCTAAGATTTAGATCAAACCTATGAGAGAGTATCTATTACCTTTTGATGAAGAGCCTAGGCACCGCTGCGACAGTTGATTGGTAGACTAGTTAGTCTTGTAGAACATCCAGTAAGGGCACTCTGCATATGTGATACTGGAAAATCTTTCTAGTTTCTTCACTTGTCGTGTCGCCTGAAAACTTGGGATGAAAACCCATCGCCTTGTTCTTGAAAGCAATCGAACACTGATCTAGAGTAACAGGACCACACCGGGGTGAGAGGGTGTTGACCGATCCGATTTATCTAGGTAGGTCATTGGCACGCAAGGTGGCACACGTAAGGGTAACAGACTTGCGCAATCCCCAGGTACTATCTGCCGGTGGCATTGGCATCTTCTAAACCATTGCCTATAACGCCAGAATTTAAACTACGTGAGTTAATTAGCGATATATTCAGACCCCGCGACTATGTCTATAAGAGAATAAGGGTATAACAAGAGCCAATGCTACGCCATCCACCAATAGTGCCTTAGACCCTCAGTAGAAAGTCCTGTAAAAACTTGCCGGCTTTCATAGATGTGGTTGCAATTTTGCCAAGTGTGAAGTACTATCATGAGGAGATCTAGAAGGCAGTCATCATCATAAGAAACTTCATGGACGACTTACCGATGATCATTCTTAGAAATACCCCTAAAAATAAGAACCGACGGTCAAATATACACCAACACGATTGCTAGGCCATTCTCCAAAGTCAACATTATTAGACTAGAAACCACCAAGACTTACTACATCTACATTCCAACCACGTAATTAAAACACAATATCACACAAGCAAACGTACCACAAGATTTCACAGTGAAGTTACAACATATATTGGCATTGCATGACAAAGGCGACAACAAGAACTAAGAGGACCTCGGAAAAGCTAACCAGCGTGCTTGCCTTGGCGTGTGCATTCCCTTATTATCCAGCAGTCTGTGATTTTGCCATATGCAAACTTTCACACTCCTATTTCATCATTAAAAAAACGCCGTATGCTCCTTCATTTCCCTATTTCCGGCCATGGCCGGCTGCAGATGAGAATTCAAATGTGCACGCATGCAAATGTGTCAGCTTTCCTCCTATTTCCCCGTATGCCATTATCAAGGCAGGGAAACAAACTGGCCCCGTATGTGCAAGCCGCCAACCGCTTGCCCGCCCGAGACATAAAAACTTAACTAGGTACATGTATTGCGCTTTTGAGTTGGTTGGGTTTACCCATTTACTACCTAAGTAGCTCAATCCATGCTCATCCATGCAAATGCCGATAGGGCACCCGTGACGACTAAAATTGTCAGGATACTCGCACCTGCCTTATCACCCGTCGTGATAGGGGCATAGGTTGGCAACTCTGTCTTGGGCTGACCAGCATCGGGATTTCCTTTGGATGTACCACCGGTTGTGTTGGTCAACGGAGGATCAACATTAGGCATGACCAAGGCCGTCAATGCACCTAGGACGTTCATTTGCAAACTGGCGCCCTGCAAACCATCATATTTACCACTCGTCCAATGGAAACCACACATGCGTCCGTTGTCACCACCCGTACATTGTGCAACACCAGCAGCCGCTGAAGATTTGAGCGTAGGCATCAACTTGTCATACAGGAACGGCGCCAGTTGGATCGAGTTAGCCATCCAGCGGTGCATGAAACCTCTGTATGACATCATGTCTGAATTGCAGGAACCTGGCGGTGGTTCACAAGAGGGCTCAAATGCAACCCCTTTCTGGCCGAAAAAGACGCGTACTATACCGTCTGCCATGCCCTCTGCGCGGGCCTTCCATGTCGAGTTGCCGTTAGTCTATTTAGTCACGAGGTCAGCATATTCTCATATAGGCTGTGATGGGTGGGACATTCTGCCAGCACTCCGTTTCACCAGGCCTCAACTCAATACCAGAAATTGACATCTCAGTATAGATATAGCAGCACACAAACATAAAAAGAAAAAATTGGGACTAGGATAGGACATACTGAGTTGAACATGAATGCAGCTCCCTGCAGCAACATGGCAGCGTTGTAGGAGAACTGGGCCCTATTGATCTCCTTGCAGTCCGGCAAATGGGCGCCATCATAAACATCATTTTGAGGACTGATATAGCCCAGTCTTTCTATCAAATCCCAGGTCTTCTCAGCCAGATCACCGTAGGTGTCGTTGCCTGTATAACGGTGAAGTCGGGCGCCCATGTTGAAGTAGCAGGCATTCGCGACAGCTAGTTCATTTCAGGTCAATCTCAGGGGCCGGCGATAGGATTTGAATAGGATGGTACATACTATTGATGTAATCAAAGCCGTTGTTCGTTCTGTATACCTGCCACCGGAGGCCCCAGTCGCAATTTCCACCCTCAACACGTCTGTCAATGTGAGTCTGCTCATTGAAGACGGCCTGAGATAGTGCCAGCCATTGTGGCTGATCCGCCGGGGGATCTGTGAATCCCGTTTCTGCAGCGAGGAGCCCGGCAAAAGACCAGAAGGCTTGGTCATCGTTACCCATGGATGCAGTCCAGTTGGGCGGCATGAAGTCGTTGTTCGGACCAACTTGGAAAAGCATGGCCTGGGATATAATATCATCATACTTCTTGTCGCCCATGGTATGTCGATAGTCTAACAACGCACCCCACATAGCACCGCCCTGCCACCAGTAGTAATCGCCATCTGGAGGAGGACCTGGCAGAATACCCGGGACCCAGCCGGGTTCATCGCCGTGGTAGAAGGTGAGGAGGTCTTCGGCAACGAGCGCGGCGGCGGCCTTGATGGACTCTGAAGGTGAAGGGGGTTAGAGATGCCATCATGACAAATGATGGACGTGCGCATGGACGCATGAAAGGTCAGGTGCACACGAACCTTGGTCGTCTAGATTAACTTCGAGAGCACCGAAGGCTCTCCTGGCAAGGAGACCGCACGCGGCCAGCAGCGTGTTTGGTAGCCTCACCATAGTGTCGGCAAGCTGGTATGTCTAATCCGATTCGAAACAACAACAACAATAACAACAACAATAACAACAACAACAACACGATCCGGGAAGCGAGGGGGCGCTTTCGGCTGGTAAAGCAGACAAAGAACGGGCAACCCTTTACGCAGACAAGGATGTCATCGGCGTGGGCAAAGAGGAAATGCGAACGGACGAGGTAACGAAGGCCGTTCAGAAAGTTGCCAGTCGTCAAATTAGTTCAATCGAGCAAGGTGAGTGAGCGTGGGTACGCTAGACAAAAGCCGAGTGCCGTACGCGTGGTCTAGGATCGATGGGCGGTGGGCGGTGGGCGGTGGGAACTCGTGGCGCGGCGGGTGGTGGTTGTTGTGTTGACTGTCGACGTCAAGGAGAGTTGAGTAGTCAGGAGAGAGGCCGATCGCCAAGTCCAACCAACAAATGAATGAACGACTCAGGTGAGGATATTGGGTAAGGTACAGTAGGCAGGCAGTGATGAAAGGAGAAACGGTTCTGTAGGCGCCCTGTACAGCATACCTTAGTGGACGCTGTGGTGGGAGGGTGGAGAATGCGTATCCGGAAAATTACAATTTGTTGTGTTACGGACTGCGGCAAGAATAAACCCACAGCAGCGTTGCATAATAGGGGCTCAGCTGCCAGTGGTTGCCTGCTATTGGTTGCATTGTTGCGCCCAGCATCTCGCTGCTGCACAGCCTCACTGCCCAGCAAAACGGAGAGCAAGTACTTCGTAATCATCACAGAATCATCGTACGTACAGGCTATAATACAAATATGCGGTGTTTTGATATTATCAATTACCATTGGCTAGATAGTCTTCTCTTATATTTGCGAGGCATCTGCAGTGCTGGCAGATGAGATGCGCAAAGTAACTTTATTCTACAACAGCGCGAGGTACCTAGGTAGTGTATATCATCTGCATCATGACCTCATATTGAAGATCACGACAAAGAGGGTCAACGCTGCAATAGTTCAACACTCGATTCCATTCCTACTGTAGTCAGACTGTAGTCAGGCTGTAGTGAGCGTTGTTACGGTTTAAATCGGGTTTACTGACTTCCGAGCACCCGAAGCAGTAATATTCGTGAACAAATGGAATACTTACTTAACACTGCAATGGCACCCAAGTCGTTATCCCTGGACATCTCCAGAAGGTGCGCCAAAGAAGGAAACCCATCTTGCCGCATTGTCCGGAAACGGTTAGCTGCCGCAACACATCATCATCTGGCGTCCCCCAAATTGCATCTAAACCTGTCTCCATCTTCAAGAACAAGCTGAAACAGGCATGGATATATATGCCATTTCAGAGGTGATGTAGAAGGGAAAAGCAAGTCCAATGCATTTGTGGGTTTATTCACAGACGCCTTATTGTATTGAATACCCTGGTCTACGGGCGCAATACTGTAGACATCGTGAATATTGCAAAGAATAACAATGTGCCTACTAGTCAGTCCTTTACCCTAGCATGAAATGCAAGTAGACGGTGCTATTCATGTATGTCTGACCTATCCCGCACGCAGCGAGCGCCACTTAACAACGCCCAGAATAAACAGAACAGTCTAGATATATGACACATCACATAATACCCCAATTCTTCTTGGCACTGGTCTTGGTTGATATTTGCTTGTTGAATTCTGAACAAGGCTACGTAATGTTTGGTTGTTATGGACCGACAATGCTCAAAATATGACCGACCAACGAGGCAACATGCCGACCAGCCCTGTGTCTAACTCTCCGGGTCTGCACATGCGTCCCAAACCTGAATAGCAATCGAAAAACAAACCGACCAACCAAAACAATCTGAAGCCCAACCCAGTTCTCTAGGCAGATTTTAAACTCAACAAGGCATACCAGAGGACGCCGAAATGTCATAGGGGAAATCATACCAGTGCCATAACTTTCTAACGCCGTGACCCATAAATTCGTGATTGTATCATAAATTCTTTCGTGTCGTGTGAAATACACAACAATGCGTGATGCGCAAATTGGCATATATCGCTTGAGCTGGAGGAATAAAGGGGGGGATCGTGCTCATACTTCAAACCGCTCTAGGGGCAGTTTGACTTGGCCCAATCAGTTCTTCCCGATGCGCAGCAGCTTCGTTCTGAGCCACAATATAAACGCCGTCCAGGCACCCTGCGTTTTCTTCTTTGCCTTGCTTTTGCGCTTAGGGGAAGTGAACCGAACAGAATGAGCAGTCCCTGCTTCCATGCCGTGAGTAGGCGGACTACGAGGGCCCGTGCTGTTGTAGGCACTACTCATGAACTTCTCCGATTCGCCCATTTGATTCGATGTGTTTTTCCGCGACATGCTTGGCCGACCGAGAGATAGGCTTGGTCGAGGTATAGATAGACTCGGACGGCCGCTGCTGGCGACACTTATTTTTCTATTGTGCTTCCCACGTTGGAGGGCTTCTTCTAGTTCTGCGGCCTCTTCTCGAGCCATTGCCGCTAGCTGCTCCTTGTGGTGCGCTGCTAGTCGCTTCTCAAGTTCAAGAGCGCGCTTATTGTCAAGGCGTTCGCGGCGCTTGATCTCTTCCCGTGCATACTTCTCATCTTTGGCCCGCTCCTTTATCTCAAACTTTCGGCGCGCTGCGCGAAGATGCTCCGCACGAGTAGCGGTATCAAGGTCTGACTTAGCGCGTAATCGCGGAAAAGCGCCATCGAGGGACGTACGTAGTAAGGGAGACATGGGGGGAATTGAACTAGATGGTGATGTGACAGTGGCTGGAGCTTTGCTAGGGGACACAGGGGAATCTACAATGCGGTCGAGGCGGAGATCCGATCGACTGGAGACATTGGCTAGTCGGGAAGAATGTGTGGGAATACTTGATGTGCGCGAGGTGCTGATCCGAAGCGGTGGTTGAGGTGGTGGCTTTGGTGAATTTGTATCGGAGATGTCTGTGGAGGAGGTGCACTGACTACCTAGAGGCTGTAACATTAACGTTGGCTGGGAAAGTGAGTTTGAGTTGCCGAAATAGTTTGTATGGTGGCTATAAACGCCGCTACTATTAGGGTGTTGTTGGTTGGTTTGGGTTTCTATGCCACCAGCAAGGTCACCACTGTCGTCATTGTCGTCTTCCGTGATAATAGTGGGAGAGTAATCACGCGTATCCGCTATCGAGGCCAAAGAATTCGCATACGACAACAACGGCGGGGTCGACGTTCGCGGCGTCTGTTGGAAGGGATGCACAAATGTTGCACCAGCCTGGCGAGGAGCGGGAATGCCATTGCTGCTGTTGTTCGTTGTGCCGGAGGCGTGACTTGTACCACTGATCGATCTCGAGTGATTGTACCGTCGCGTGGTTGTCGCACTTCCAAGTACTCCCAGTCCTACTCCTACTCCTCCCGTTCCCGGCGTTCCCACCCCAACAACAGTAGTGACAGCGTCAGGGTTACCTGACGCTTGGTCGTAGAAAGAGAGCGAGGAGGATCTGCCCCAACCTTGTGTACTGCGATGCTGTACATCTTGCTCATCCCAGCCTCGGTCCAAGTCTACGCTTTTTTTCTCCTTTTCTGACTGCGACCATTTCTTGAGGATCGGCTTCACTGCCGATTTAGGTTTCGATTTGCCGATTTTGTATTTAGTGCCATGCGGTCCAAAGCTGGATATGGACTGTAACGACGCCATCACAACAATAAGGTCTGGAGAAAGTGAGTTACCCTAATGCTAATTTGATCGGTATATATACGTCCTTCTCTCAAAGAGTGAGCTGCAGACCAGACCGGCAGCTTCTCTAAAGCTCGCGACAAGCGCTCGGCGGAATCACCGGATGGTATACATTGAGTAGACGTAAGCTAAGAAAAACCGCCAGCGTAACAGTTAAAACTCCTCGGTACGTAGGCGCGAGTAGTCCGTCCGAGTGCCCAAATATAGGAACTGGTACTTTTTAGAGTGTCAGCGAGCGCGAATTTAGGTTCAGCGATATCCGAAGAAGCCCGGAGGACAGCGCCCACTTCAGATGGAATGATACGGCATAATGTTCATGATAAGGGCAATAAAGTAAGAAGAGCGTTGCCTGGCAGTCGGTTGCGTTTCAAATGGTGGCTGACGCGATGATCACGCAGACAAGACTCATCAAGGCGAAGCCAATACTTTAAGTACCTAGATAGGTTCGCCAGATAACCAGGTTACCCAGGTACCTTATCTTCGCGGTGTCGTACAGTATGCTTATTGGAGGAGACTCGTGGGAACACGAGAGAGATTAAAGTGGACTAGGTCATGAATTAAAAAGGAGGCATATGTTACCTACAGGACAGTACGCTAGAAGATGGAATGACGGAAGATTGATAGTCTGGTAGTCTAGTAGACTAAGAGGGGACGGCGATGGGGAGAAGGCGGAGAGAAAGAGGGGAAACCAAATCAACGTTTCTGTACTAGTATTAGGTTGACGGGTTGGCCGGGCATGGCCTGGCAAGTTTGCCAGGTTTGCCGGGTTGATAGTGTTGGTGGATTGAATTGGTTGACCGACCGACCGGCCGACCGCTTGTTTGTTGGGGGGGAAGGGGAAGGGGAAGGGGAAGGGGATTAGCAGGCCTGCGGGCGGCGCTGGCGAGGGTGGTGAGATGACAAAGGCAGGCCTGCCATCCAGGTAGCAGGAAGACAACAATGTGTGTAAACAAGAACGGACGAGTTCATTGGAGGGGCGGACGGGACGATCGTTCTCAGCCTCATTCCATCGCTCTGGAGTGTTGGAGTCTGGCCTGTTGTTATTCGCTGCTTGACTCCCAAACCAGTTCCAGAGATCATCATTCGGCCCTCACCTCAGCAAGCAACTTGCACGTGGAAGTGGAAGGGTGACCTGACCGAGTCCTGAAAAGAGGGGAAGATGGGATAGGCTTAGGTAGTGGGCAGGTCCTGGGGCAGGTCGGCCAGCCCGGACCAGCCCGGAACCCGGCAGGCGGGTCTGTGGGTGGCCGAGGCCTCCTAAAGGAGTTTGGTGGGCTTTGAGAGACAGATAATCCCCTTTTAGTGGTTCATATCACGTATCTGCCCCGTAGACGGCCCCTATAGACCCTAGCTAGCATCTACGTACGGAGTACACTAGAGATAAAGGATAAAGGAGATGTGAGGTCTGTTTAAGTAATCTTCCAACGGGTGGCTGGACGTACCTAGACTGGGGTACATAGTAGGTGTTTTGTTTGTTGAATCGTTTAATCATCCACCCATCTGATTCCGGAGAAGAGAAAGGAGAAAGGGGGAGGTAAATATATTCCAATCACATGATTTCCGTCGACATGATTCCAATCTCCCAGCCATGGGATTACCAGCCCCAAGAGTCCAGACTGACAGTCACTGATATGCAAACCTTCTTCCAGCCGGGCGTTCCAGGTTGTGCTGGTGCCCAGGTCCACGGGTCCACGGGTGCTGAGGTAGGTATTTCGTATTAGGTATAAATCGCCTACTGATATAATTAGTGGCATAGCGAAACTTTCTAGCTACCGAGTCGTGGAGATAGTGTTCGGACATGAGTCTTAAATACATACTGTACCTACAGTACTTAATGTAGGTCGGCCCGGCCCTATGGGCACATCCTAGATAACACATCTTTCCTGGGCTTGTAGTTGATCGCGTCAACCCGTCCATCCGTCGTCTTGAGGAAGAGACACATGCCCGTTGCCGTTCATGGTTATGCCTATCTCCACGAATCGTCGGCACCGCAGAAGTGTTGCATCTGTCGACTTGTTCCCGAGAGCAGCCCTTGTTTTGGTCTGTAAGACGACAACCGGTCACTTTGCCGGTCTTAGACAAGAGAGAGCCACGATGTTTTCGCCACCGCATCGATGGAGACAGGGTGCGAGCCGTGTCGCATAATTTGGCCTCGAGTTGTCACTGACCAACGACTGTTCGGTTGCATCCGGCTCTGCAGTGGCGAGACATAAGATGTGAATCCCGGTCCATCTCGCGACATGGAGTAACATGTATGTATTGTTCTGGCAGGTGTCAATTTCCTTGGCATGCTCCCGATGGGCACACCGACAAGCGGCGCCTCTGGGGGGACGTGCGCTGCAGCCGCGCGGCCCCGGCACGGCATGAAACGAACGATGTATACGTACCCTGGGCATATATCGGTGAAACATCTCGATTCCGTCCAATAAACGTGGATCCCTAACTTAAACGCGCCTCACCGGTTCTACAGAGGGAACACATAGTGGAGGTCGGTGTGAAATACACGCTTCGTCGAACCAAAGAATACACTTTTTCGGGGGGTTACTGGGCGACCAGGCTTGTCACGTCGCCTCGTGCTAGCGTTACGAGCGGCTTTCATTTATCACTTTCCTTTCGATATCAGCGAGATTCAAGGTAGCAATGAAGAGAGTGAGGCATATCAGTGTTGGGATCGCCATTGAGCTGCAGTATCTCTCTTGAGGACTGGTGTTCCCGCGTCATACCCACCCACTACAGGCTCTGGATGCCTTTTCTCCCTGGCTGGATTTCTGGACAGACGGACAGAGAATATGGGATAAATGGAAGCGAGGCCGAGATCTGCTTGGGGGGCACCTGCAATGTGATGCGATGCCGTACGATGGTGACGGTGACTGATCTTAAACAAGGTCAGATAACCGACGGTCACCCACAGAGATAACTCAGACGAACAAGATTGACACTCTGCCGAAAAGGGATACGATGTTCTCGCTAGATGCTCGCTGCTATCGGCTGCTGCGTATTTCACGGGATGCACTTTCTGCGGCATCGTTTTGTAGGTAGATCAGGGTAGTTCAAACTTCTTGGGAGAGCGAGGTCGTCCATTTGTGAGTGCTATTTTTGGCTACGTATGTTCTGTTTATTGGAGAAATTCGTGGACTTCCCTCAAAGAAACAAGGAGGGCGGTAGATACACTTCACTGATACACCCAGATGCTAACTAAGTTGTTGAACTTCCCCTTCAAACTTCGCGAGCATTCACGCTCCTAGCACTTGACCCTGTATAATGTTAGCGTAACCTTATTAACTATATGCTAGGTTATATTTCGAGGGGAGAGAGCAGTTTGCTGCCTTCAAACGGTCGGTCAAGTAGGCGGTTCACTCACAATTCCTGTCATTCAATCGTAATGGGTGTCATAACACGATTGAACCAGTTTTTGATTACCCTACTAGGACTAATTCCTGCGACCCTGTTTACCTACGCTTTATTTTATCAGCGGTGCTTAGATTGCTACCTTCTACTACACTCTTACGTCTTCCGATCCGTTACGATGTTACGACCGCCTACGCTAACTCTACCCTCAGTGAACTTGAGATCTATAGTATCTGAAGGCGACGAGAGATACTTTGTACCACATTGATTGCCATCTGTATCCGAGAAATCGTGCCCAGGTCTATATTCCGACCATCTCAAGGAAGTTGATTCGACCTGTAGAGCATCAGGCGACTTGAACACTGCACCGGGATCGCGGGGTCATCTGTTCCTCAAAGCCGCCCTGTCATGTTGCCAAGTTCGGATAGTAAAACGAACCCCTTAAGCTGGTAGGGCCATGTGCTGATTGGAGCCCACGCGAATTGCATATGCTTCCACCCCGCGGAGATCGCTTCTTGAAGCTGAATCTAGATTCTCGTCAGTGGTCATCTGCCATTCCTGATGCCCCTCCGTCGCGACGAAAGTGGCGAAGATCTCTGCTTCTCTAGCGGGGGCGAGTAGCAAATGACCTGCTCACATGACAATAAGGAGAGGGGCAAGTGGTGGCAACGAGCAACAAGCAATGAGCGTAGGTGACTCTGGAGGCATCTACGGAATAGACCTGGTGAATGAACCAAGCGATTGTTGGTTCCGCAGGGTGTACTTCCGTGATACTTCGTTCGCCATTACCAATGAGGCGACGTTGTTATCGTGGCCGCCGCGAGCTCTTCATCGCCGTTCAAGCTGTCCAGAATCCACGCATTCGGAGCGAATCGCCACCGAATGGGTCAAGGTTCAGCTCTGACTGTTCTTGATTGGCACTCAGCACCGAGTAGGTTTTGCCTATCGGAAGAGATACTCGATGGTCTGACCTCATCCCCGTTGAGTGACGAGCTTATTCTTGCCACATGACAGTCATCCACCCCATCAAGAACTGTCATCGTCACCATGTTGGCATCAAAGTGCTTTCTACCGACGTCGGAGTGGATTGGTTATGCATAGCATCAATACTGAGTTGATTGGACGCCGCCACGCTGTTTATTTTCGCATCAGCAATGTTCCCATGCAAATGGCCACTAACAGATGCGTCGAGTACGAAGCTGAGATACGGCGGTCTTGACCGCCATATGTCAAAGAACGTCGAGGCCAATGTGCGATTATGGTCAGGGGAGAATTAAAGACTCACTCCGCAAAGGATGCCTGAGCGCAAGCCCGAATGCGTCACGGATTTATCCATCTCTTTTGCTTGGAAGATATTCGGGTGGGATAATAACGGAAAGGAGAGAAGCCAGTCGAAATTTTTCTAATTCGCCTTTCCCTGCTTCTCCCCCGGCTTGCCTTGTAATTCCGCATTTGAGACGAAATGCTGCGTCAAGCCTCCTCTCGCAGGGCGCTTGCATCCCGCACGTAGACGTAATTCACTCATACCTGGCGCTACTGCATATGCACCTGGGCAAAGTCATCGTGCGTCATATAGGCTAGGTATGTGATGACTAGGTACTTATTGCTATAACTCCTGCAGTACGCTTTGGTTAGCCAGATTTGGGGAAAGGCTCAAAATCTCAAATTGCGTAGTGCAGCAGCGGATATAATGTGTAAAACGCCTCTAGTACATGCAGTTTTTTTCGCCGCAAAAGTTCTGCAGACGCACATCATTCTGTCTGTCTCTGACCGGATGCATCCAGTTGCTTCCGCGGCCTCCCGCTGTGGGCCGTGTAAGGTTATCTTGGATCTAAGTTAAGGTCCCATCGCAAGAGGAGACTTAGGAGGTGCCGAATGCATGTGGATGTGCCGATGTTGTCATTAATAACAAGCCAATTCGTCCACGAAGACGGAAGGACGGGATGTACTTTCAAAGGCCAGATGAGAAGCGATCCGAAAGTACTTAGCCCGGCGCCCAAACGAGATAGCAATACGTAATGGAACGAGATATGTGGCTTGTTGAGTTGTCCCGTTCGCGAACGTCGACGAACAATCGGTACCGTGCTTGAAGTACTCACTACGTCTATGTGAGCCAATGAGAACGTGGTTAACGATAACGAGGGAAAACGCCATGTCTGCAGAGACTTCAGTCCATCCCACGGGCCCCTGCCACCTACCTAATCGACTCAGACGAATGTGATTCGGTTGTGGGGGCAGCCTCCGATACTTTTTCCTTCATAATACTTTTAACACATCAGTCGGCTTTATCAATCAATGCATAGACCTCCCTGAGGGATGAAAATGTCGGTGACAGTCGTGACGCGGGTGTCGACAGCAACCCAGCCAATATCCCTTCATCTTAGCAGCACATGAGTATTGATACTCATGACCTTCCAGAACCTTTCCGCGGCATGCCTTGAAGCGGTCCTGGTCCCTGCATTTGTTCTATGTCCTGTTCTGTATACGATACCTCAGGTACTATGCATACATCTCTGCAACAAGATATCATCCTTTAAGCTGTGCTGGAAATCAATCGTGACCAAAGCGTTCGTGACGAGACCAGTATTCTAAACACTATTCATTCTCCTTTTATCGGTGAAGATGGCTCGGACTCTTCATTTTCGTTGTCTTGCTGTGTTGGGAATTATTGACTCCCCAGGGTCACCAAATTAGTGGCACGGGTATCCTTGTACCATCACCGACGGACAACTCCAGGCTGTATCTAGTGAGCGCGAATTCACAATCTGCCGAGTATCTCCGGTGGGTTCCGTACATGCGGCCCCATAGTGACAAGTCTCAGGGACCTGCTTCTTTCGTCTTCGCCAGTGTGCATGCTGTAGTGCTTGTTGCTGCTCATTGAAGGTTGTCGCATTGTTCACTGTCCCTACTACTATGTAGACCAAAGTTTCCATGTAGGGGTGTTACTGGTACTAAAAACGTCCCAAGGTCTGTATCAGGTAATAATAACTCTAATCCTAGACCGGTGATGGAGCAAACCCTTACCGCACTAAAGATATCAACCGAAAACCCACCGAGAGAAAAATGAACTTGAGGAGTAGTAATAAAGAGACATTTAGTTGCAAATATCATGTCAAGCAAACAACCTGGTTTCCTAGTTACTGGCCGCATGGAAGCCTACCCCGGAAGCTGCGAAAGGTACCTCGGGATAGAATCTGGGACTGTGTGTACTTGCCAGGTAGGTTGGCATTCCATGAGTTGCGAACAATCGGTTCGATGTAGCTCGCACGAACTTCAGGGGAACACCACGCCGAATTATAGCCACACACCACCGGGTTAAGTCCTCGCATGTGAAACACTCTGGCTATGATGACTACTCTCGTAGGAATACGTGCGCCCTGACAGGATAACTTATGAGCAAGCAACCTAACTAGGCAGTTCATTCCACTACACCGGCATTCCACTTGTGGTATCGGACAAGTACAATATCGCCCTACAAACTTTGATATAAGAAATTTGGCACACGAGACTAACATATTGCTTCACGACCTGGCGAGTTACGAAATTTCCGTAAGTACATAGCTAGGATACGGCCAGGTAGACACGCGCATACGAATAATTTTTCTGACGGCCATTACCGCTACTATGTCAATATTAGATAACAGGTACCTCAGGAACACCAATCATGACTCCCCTCCCGACATCGTGCTAGGTATGCTCGACATCGACGAAGTGGACCAATGGCTTTGAGTCTTAGAGTGATTCCTGGGTCTCTCTGCTCAGACGAACCAAGCGCTAGGCGGCGCGGCTCTCTGGACTTGTGCAAAGCCAAGAGACATCATAGACATAATTAACCTAGCCGATTCGTCGGGTTCGAATTATCAATATAGAGACAAAGAGACTTGAAACAGCCCTAAACTAAATATTTTACAATGGAACATTGTGGGTACGAGGGGTACGAAACGGATTTGGTAACGTCGTTTAACGAACCACTGCAAGGTCGCACATAACCTATTTCGTCTTTACTACCTTACAACGTATGATTGAGCAGATTCCCCGTGTCCGATTCGATTTGGAATGTGACTTCAATGCATGTCTATTACTACTGCGGTAACGGAAATCATCCCACATCATCGTTCCAGGCACGAGGTACCCCTTAAACAGCACCAGATGGGATAAGTACTTGTAGATTTAGTGAAGATCCAGGTTAGGCAAGGTACTTTACTCGGTAGACAACGGCCGGCCCTCCCTTAAACATGCGGCACGGCAATTAGGCCTCTCCATTCCGACTTTATAGCAGTAGGTACTTAGACGTTGCGCCGTGTTGAGACAGTTGCTCAAAAACTAGCTATGTGCAGCAGTCGATATCAGAAGAGCAGTAGTGATCACAGACCAAGAAGCATGATGCCTTTTTCATGTTTCTCCTACTGAGGGCAGCTTGTCCCGGATATATTGGGTTTAGATTGATATCTGGTTCCGCTGCCAAGAGTCTAAGATGACATCCAGACTACAGTAGCGGAGTGTGCCAGGGAGGGCGCGGGCATACTCGGTAACAGGTTAAGATTTTCGGTCAATATTTTCGGACCTCATCCAGCAGAAAACATGACCGACAGGCGCCGGCGCGGTACAATAGGTCATTGGCCGATGACTTCAACATCGGCCAAGGTTACCCCAAACCCCCCATCATAGTGAATACCTGTTTTAGACTAGACACAATCGCAACGGCGTCGATCACCACTAATTTCAATTCTTCCTCTCAAACAACATATACCTATCTATCTACGTCAGCGATGCATGCACAAGCTCATCGGATGTAAAGATTCCTCTAGTTCCTCGTTGCCATTTTGGATGTCTTGGGCCCTTGGTGTGCAATGTAGGCAGCTATCTACATATTTGATTTTAACCGGCCCCCAAGGTACAGCCGCAGGGGTCTCGTTCGTTTCTAATAGCCAGCAAGGTATTGGAAGCTGTACATATCACCCGAGAACATGTACCACAACCGCCACGGACGTGGGGAGAAGCTCCTTTTTCGAAACTCGCAAGAATCAGGCTACTAGTGGTGCACAGATCTGACGAGGCTTTTACAGCAGCCAATGTCTTTCCTTGGGATGAAATGATCTTGTACCGCATCCAGCATTGCCTTTTGGGGGTGTGTGCAGATATTTTCATGGCCGACCATAAGTCCGAATTAGGGGAATCGCTGGGATCTGGCTGTGACGCTATGCCGGGCCGCTGGGAATCATCGCATATACGGTTGGGAAACTGATGCTAGCTAATATCTGCAACAGAGAGATGAATTTCTCGTTATCATCATGGTGCCTATCGCTATTAACCCTATTACCCCTCACAGCTATGCTTCTCTAAGGGTCACCACTGTTTCACTCGGCTACGAAGCGGTGTCGTGACGGCGTGGTGCCTGAGCTTGGACACACGTTTCCCACATGCCTGTCCCAGTAATGAGTATACGATATAGGAAATAGGCAAGGTATGTGCGTGCGTTCCACGATGCTGTACTGTAACGGCTCGACGGACGGGGAACCAACATTGACCCCAGTTCATTGAGCGGCATACTTCCCACGAAAGCGAGGCATGTCATCCCTTTGAGTATCTGCACGCGCTCTTGTGTATTTGCCCCTGTATGGGATTTTCCTCAATGCCGTCATCGGTGTCACCGATACATGCTCTGCCAAAACACCCTGTCCAAAACCCCCGATATCACCAACGTTACCGATCCCAACCTGACGTGAGAAAAGGAGGGTTGCTCTTTAACGCAGTCGCAAAGAGTCTTATATTCGTGCACAACCTATTGCAGTCCATAGTCTTCTACTCATATTCTACCCTCTTTGCAGTCTTTATTACCGAGGAAAAGAATAGTCAGTGCGCGTCAGGCATATTGTAATCCGATCACGGTGAGCACGGCGCCTAGTAATCTATTTGTCTAGTACACTACTATGATGAGCATGCATTCCGAGATGAGCCCACTGTTTCCGAGCAGTGCTGAGGATTAGGGCTTCAAAACGGGCAGCTCCTCCGGCTCACCTTCCCCCCTGGTCAACTGTGCCATGGGCTTGGGACAATGGTCCTAGGCCAAGGCCGAAAAGCGTTGACAATCGTGTTCTCGTCCCCTGGCTGACAAAATCTTGTGATTGACTCGGTGTGGAGTTACCTTGACTTGACCTCTGCCACCAATCAATTAGAATGGTCTTTGAGACTGTGAATAGCCAACTGACACTACTAGTTTCGTCTAAACTTGACGAAATGTCTACCTAAACTAAAGTGCGTAAGCAAAGCAGCAAAGGTTATCTCTGCCTCACACGTGCTACTATTCCTTTCTAGAGACTTTCATATGCTATGTCGCTATGAGTTGTCAATGAACCACGGAATCACTGTCAAGCATGGTCCGAATAACCCGGACTCGGTTCCCGCAAGTTTCACTGATGTTCTTTTAACATTATTATATCTCGAGCACTAACCGACCTGGCTCCACTATGATGCAGTTCGATGGACCCTTATTCGTGGCCAAATTAGCATTCCCTACGAGCTTAGCTACTTCTGTAGGCGGAGAGACCACTCAAATTTTGATGAATATACCACAGACAAGTTAGCAACAAAGTGTCGGTTGTGGCTGATCATATCCATTGTTTGAATTTGCTTGGTATTGACCGGCTCTGATTCGTGGCAATATCGGATCTTCCCGTCCTAGACTATTAGACGACGGCTGCTCGCGTGATCGCCGCAAGCCCAGCACTACTACTGTATCTGTTACCCAGTAGCATGTTGGCTGTTCATTCGCCCCGTGGCAAAATTCAAATTTACAGAACACAGCAGACATCGCATTTCAGAGAGAATCCCTAGCTACTTGGTACCTACAGTTCAACCCTCCTACAAACCTGACTCGCCGGCTACCAGCTCCACGCACTAGCATCGTCACCACTGGGGAGGCAAAAGAGAAGGGAGAAGACCCTGAGAAACGCCGCTGGCGGTTACAGCTGGGTAACAGCCTCAAATCCCAGCAAACTGCCTAGTGTAACAATTAGACGAAGGAGATATCCGCGTCTGGTGTGACAGCCGCACAGTGCTGGTTTTTGTTTTTACGCTCTCCGTTGTCGACTTACTATGTAGGTACTTTTTACGGATTACACGTCCCCAACCTATAATACTGCTCGTCACGTAGCATCAACGCGGAGACAGAGACGTGATTAGCAGAGAGATGCCGCTCCGTTAACGCCCCTAGCCTGCAACCAAACCCCACATATGCGCCGGCGCCTCGTCTCCTGCTCGCTACCCCGTCTACTAGGTAGTAACTAACTACCCAGTCTAACGAAGTGTATACTACTCCAAGTGTCTAGCGTACTCCTCCTCCTCCTCATCCTCCTCCTCCTCTTTCAAGGCTTGCAGGGGCGCTGGGCACCCCTCTCTACAGACTAGGGACTAGGGATCTGCTAGGGACTGGGCTACGCCGATAGTGCTGCAAGACGAACCACTACTACGCGTAAACAGTACCTAACTAACCTCTAGTGGCCCATTCTTGCTTAGCTTAGTAGCAGCTAATCCGGTAACTATCTACAGTGCAGTCTAGAGCTTTCTGTTGGTCCTACAGCATCTTGGTTTTTAGAGTAGTACTGTACCTAGCGTAGGCAGATTCCCCTCCTACTAATCATTCGATGGCTGGTGGCTATCATTAGACTGCGCTCCCCAAAACAGTCCAAATCCAATGGCTGCGCGTACTAAGTGAACATGATGACCTAGCCATGCTCTCTATGGCGAAGATAAGCTACCTACGACTATTTAGGTATGTCATATTCCGTAGATACACGCAACCGGGCGAGGTGACTGGATATATATGCAGGCGACTGACTATCCAGACTAAGGTAGCACGTACATAAGTTATGTTGGCCAAAATACAATCTCTCATGTCCAAATTGGCCCGAGAGTTGTCACTTCAAATTTGATTTTTTTTTTCTGAGCTTGGTAGTATACCGAGAACTAGCCCTGCCCCTGTTGCTATACCTACGTTGAAGCTGCATCTAATACCCACATACATACATACATCAACATACATACAGACATACATCTGTTGTTATGCAGCGCACATATATGTGTCCCGCACATGCGTATGTAAGTAGATACCTCGTACCCTGGTAGTGATCTAGGTTAGGAATTACCTACCTAGGTAGGCAGCTTCAGTCTAGTCTAGCCGCCTCACAGCCTTCCCCATAAATCACCTAGGTGCGTTCCAATGTACATAGTAGCGTCTATCGTCTGCCTACCTAGGTAGTCTCGAGGTAACTACGGATGAAGTAGTAGCTTGGGTAGACGATATCGAGAGTTGGCTCAATGGGGTCGTATGGATCCATCCGCCTATATATCCTTGCCTCCTCTCCACGGGCCTAGGCCATATATCTAGGTGTCTCGACAACCTCCTTCGTTACAGGCAGTCGACGATTGCTTCTACATTCCCCCAGGGTCGTCTCTTGTATCTTGTCTCTTGTCGGTTATCCCTTGCCAGTTGTCCATTAGTGTATGACTTCATTCTTTTGAACGCTCTGGGCCAGCGGCGCATTATAATATAATTTGCGATTCCTCTCCCACACGCTATCTTCAACACTCGCTTGTGGCCTTTCCCCAGGTGGATGACAGGAAACCTGAATCACGATACCACAATACTCATACCAAGCCGTCCGTTGTTGCGAGACTATTGTCTACCATCCCGTTAATATCTTCCCTCGGGGGTGCTCTTCATTGCACACTGCATCATTTGTTGGCTGTGAGCGTTCGCCTAATCGATAGTTACCATCAACATTCGCCCATCCCTCATCCAGCATTCCTCCCTTCACCTAATCAATAACACCGGTGGTTTGCTCGGCTCGCAGTATCCTCGGGCCCATCGCCTGCCTACCTCTGCACGACAGTGTCTGAATATTAGGAATCAGCCTCCCCCCTCTCCGGCGACTCTCCTCCTCTCCGCCTACACACAAGGGTTTTCGAGCTTTCTTGGTCTGTGACTGGAATCAGCAAGCTTGACTAATAAAACATCTGCCCGCGCACTCACCGGGTCACATCCCACTAGCGGCCGTACCACACCCAAACCCAAAAATACAACTCGAATCTCGGATTCTACCGTGCCTGCATAGCAGCGTGCCGGATCACACTACCTGCACCCATCCCGTCGCACCAGTACCTCTTCCTCGGGTCGCTGTCCGTCACGCACAAACCACCCCGGATCGTCCATCCCCCCCCTGAACCGGCCCAATCTGCACATCGATCAAGATGGAATTAATTGGTAGTTTTGAGGGATTTTTCTTCTCGCATTTCGAGTTTCTGTCATCGGCCAGGTTTTGGTGGTTCGCCTTCTGGGTCCTGTGGTAAGTACTGCCCTGAATCGGAGCACCTCATTGGCCCCGCACCCCCAGAACGTGATATCTGACGCCCGACCAGGGTCCATCGCTACTTGCGCCTCGTCGTCCACACCTTCAGTCACTGGGTCTACAAGTCGAAGCCCATACCCGAGAAAC
The DNA here is from genome assembly GCA_025201785.1 of Xylaria longipes. Lineage (NCBI taxonomy): Eukaryota > Fungi > Ascomycota > Sordariomycetes > Xylariales > Xylariaceae > Xylaria > Xylaria longipes. The sequence goes on from MU619689.1 coordinate 41,641, forward strand.
CGACCTTCACGGAACGCGATGTCACGGTCATCATCCCGACCATCCACAACGTGTTCGAGGAACTGCGTCCCTCGCTGGAGAGCATCCTCGCATGTGGGCCCGCCGAGCTGATCCTGGTCACAACGGTGGACAAGCATGCGGGGCTGGAGAAGCTTGGCGCGAGTCTAAAAAAGGCGGCGGGCCACCAGAGCGTGCGCGTGCTGTTCACGCCCATCGCCAACAAGCGGCTGCAGGTTTGTGAGGCCTTGCCCCGGGTCAACACGGCCATCACCGTCATGGCCGACGACGATGTCACATGGCCCGCGACCCTGCTGCCGTGGATCCTGGCGCCCTTCGAGGACCCCAGGATGGGAGGTGTCGGGACCTGCCAACGCGTGCGGAGAGAGCCGGATGCGTCCTGGTCCACTCGCGTCTGGAACTGGCTAGGCGCCGCTTACATCGAGCGCCGCAACTTTGAGATCTCGGCTACGCACAATCTCGATGGCGGCACCTCGTGCATGTCTGGTCGGACCGGCGCTTACCGCTCCGAGATCCTGTCGAGCCATGACTTTCTCGAGGGCTTCAAGACCGAGCGCTGGCGCCACTACATCCTCAATGCTGACGACGACAATTTCGTCACTCGGTGGCTCGTCAACCACCAGTGGAAGACCTGGATCCAGTACGAGTCCGAGTGCGAGATTGAGACGACTTTGGAGAACAGCCACAAGTTCCTCTACCAATGCTCCAGATGGTCGCGCAGCAATTGGCGCAGTAACTGGACAAGCTTAGTGCGCGAGCGATACGTTCTCACGTAAGTCTTTATCCCCCCTTTGACGCCGCTTGCCAGGCTTGCCATTCCCTATCCACAACTGACCGTATCATACACTAGCCAGCAGCCGTGGTGTACCTACGCCTTGCACATCGCAACCTTCACGTCCCTCGCTTTTGTCGTCGACCCTCTCCTGCTGCTTTCTCTTTGGTGGGGAACGGAGGGATGGGACAAGGACACCCGCCAACAGCTGTTCTGGTCGCAGTTTATCTTCATGTTCGTCTACTCCAAAGTCGTCAAGCTGATCGGTCTCTTCCGACGGCAACCAAGTGACATTATATTCCTGCCTGTCTCTATTCTCTTCGGCTATTTCCATGGTCTCATCAAGCTTTACGCCCTTTTCACACTAAATATGGTATGACACAATAATATCCTTCCTCCCCCATGGGCAAATGCAGCTTGCTGACGCTGCATCAGACTTCCTGGGGTAGTCGACCAGACGGTGACGCCAACGACGCTCTCCGCATGTCCCCACGCCCACGCAGGAGTGACAGTATTGCCACTCCGCTGCCACGGCCCGACGACTTAGAATGTTTCATCAACCCTAGAATGCGCAATGTCGCGCGCTTGTCCGAGAAACAGGCACTTCTTGAGTCGGAGGCAAGTCTGCCGTCGATTTCAATGGTTGCCGGATTCCCGAAAGAAGTTGGTGCATTTGCGCACAGCTCTAATTCTCTTCATTTTGCATAAAGGCATGTGAGCGAGACGAGAACACGAAGTTATGATTCACGATTGCCTTGCCACTCCGGTACATAACTTAATCAACTTTCATCTCAACTAGTGGGAAAGGAGTCAACAGTACTTTCCCGGGGGAAAAAGTGATGCTGTTACTTTCAGGCCTTTAGGGGCTCTTGGATGGTTTGGGGTTTAATATGGCTTAGGGAATTGTGTGGCATTTGTCTTGCAAAAAGCGTTTTTCATCCACGGATTTAAGATTCGGTGGGAAATCTGATTTATTTTGGGATTTAACGGAGGATATCGGAGTTCAGCACCATCTTGATTCGATCTGGTTGGTCCAGCAACTGTATTCCGTTTAATAACGGATTTGGCTTTATGGGGAGTAGAAGAAAACATGACGTTTTCTCTCGGTGAATGGAAGATGGTTGAGAAAGAGACGGGACCGGGCCAATAGATTGAGATTCGGCGAACGTGCCCTCAGACTCTCATAGACTTAGAGAGAGAGAATATACAAGCCCGCTATTGGTCGGAATTGATTGACGTCCAGTATTGGCCGGGCTGATGGTCTCATCCAGTGCATTTGATCACATTACATCCAACTAAACAGTATTTCTAGACCGTGTAGAAGTCAATATCTGCAATGTATTGGCAGATGACTATTGCAATGTGCATACGGGTGTCCGGTACAACCTGCGGCCTCCTGGGTACACAAATCTTCCGACCCAGTCGGGTGGCTTGACGAGATGACATCTTGCTTGCCAATTTGGGGGTCAAGCCCCTCGTTCTCGTCTCTCGTGTATCCATTTCAATACACTATGCCTACCTCCCCTCGCTATGTGTCGCCACATGCCATGAGTCTCAGAATAGAGATGGCTCTGATGTTTGCCCAGCAAAGCCCTATCTTCAGTGAGAGCTAGAGCTACAGGCCTCCCTCTCAGCTGTTTAAAGACATGGAGACATATCATGTAGGGTATTGGTAGAGACCTACCCCAGAGAAGCTACCTGCATCCTTGGCTTGGCGTATCAAGATGTGTTCCAACATAAGCATAGTCCACGGGGTTACGCCCAGCGGTACACACCACCCCCCCTCGAACCAGCCTATCACGGTGCGACATCGTACGCCTGTATCCATCAAAAGCACAAAGCGTTAGCAGGCCTTGTCGTGAGACGAGGGCAACTCTGACGCCAACGCAAGATCACTTGCATGACCAGGACCAAATACCGAACCTTCTGCAGCCTTCTTACCTCTTGCAGCCTCAATGATTCGCGGTCATCATATGTGGTATATCCTCTACCAACCATACACCGTATATATATGCCAGCACCTCCGATTGCCGCAGCCTCTTCTTGCATGACGTACCTTACCCCCAAAAACACATGTCACATCTCATTGAATTGACTTATCAGACGCCACAATTTCGTATCAAGCTTATCAACCAACACTGCTTCTTTGCCGGTCGGCGCCATCGTTCACGCCTCTGACTAGCGTCCAGATCGTTGAAAAAGCCACCAATGCGGGGTTACGAGCGAAGGATGCATCGGTAGGTTGGTGATTTGGTGATCAATGAAGCCAAGGGGAGCTTTTAAACGACGATGCTTTGCCCTGGGTGTGGGGAAAAGCTGGGCTGAAGTGCTTCCTTCATCCGGACTAACCGTACCAACGAGAGGACGCCGGCAAGTTCCTCCTGGGTCTAGTGTATGTCTGAAAGGATATACGCAACCCCAGAATCTAGCGTTCCTATCAAGCATGACATCGGCTTGCAGGGCCACTCCACGACAACCTCCTCGCGAAAACGACAGGATATGACTCGTACACTCTCTTTAGCTTGTCTGGCGCACGGAGACCTTTTCGGGCAACGAGTTTAAGACTTCGATTACGAGACGAGGACGATCCAATTCAATATCATGCGAGTGATTCCAGTAGTCATGCGCAGCACGAAGTGTAGTCTAGTGAGCCAAAGCTGTCTCGTAGCTGAGGCTGTTGTTATCACACTCGTAGTAGTTGTTAGTGGAGGATAGAATTGCTGACAAGACGAACCGGATTGGCCAATTCGTCTTCCAAAAACTATTTTCGACTCCCTCGACACTTCTAGAACAGCCAACCCCTGCTCTCATGCTCCGACTCTCACCACGGATCAGTCCATTCCTTCTATCAATACTCCCCAATATTGTCGGGGACGGATGGGATTCATGGGGTGCATTACGACGTGAGCTTGGGTCTGCGTAGTTTCTAATTGTTACGAGTAATAATGTGATTCTCTTTTGGGGACTGATGATCTATCGATACAGTGTACAGCATGCCGCATGCCGCATACACCTACATACAATATTTATTTGATAGCTCGTATCTGGACCTCGGGACGGGCTTATGTTCTGCTCTCTGTCCATCGGTAGCGCCACACTAACGCACGAAATAGTAACAGCTTTATCGACGCTACACGGAACGCAAACACTCCACTTTATTGAGAGCCGATTGAGTTCTCTTGGCTATTCAATTTCCGCGCGATTTCGTCACAGTAATAAAGCGGCCCCGATCTTGGTAAATGGAATCTCGCTACCTATCACAACATGAAAACATGAAGCTAGACCTATAACAACTTCGTGGGGAACGCGCCCCACAGGAGCTTTCCCCATGCCCCCACTCAATGCCGACTGTACCTCTAGTAGGTACCTACCTAAGGTAGGTATCTCTAATATTGTATACAAATACCTTGACTGTTTTAATGCCTCAGCAAACCGTACGAGGAATTACAATTAGAATATAACGCAAGCTCGTAATGACAGGGCAATGCATTTTCCTGGAGCGAGAGCGAGGATATAGACTATAGAGGTTCAGCTTGCTGATTACAGGAGAACACACCTCTTTGGGGCATCTACGTAGATAAGTAGGGATATGAGCCAGGATGTCGTATGGTGCAGTACCCTTCATGTCCCGATAATAGAACCTCACTTCTCAATACCAGCCGCATTCACACTAAGATAGAAGGAACTCTAGATCCATCCATTAGACCAATCCTTGCAAAACCTTGATTGTACCATCCATCCCACTTGTTTGCAGCGCTTGGCCCAGTGCTTGGCATCCCGCCCCCTCACCCCCACTTCTAGGACCCCACTTGGAGGACCCTGGCACAGCATACGGCATACTCCAGCCCGCACTTAGCCACATTCTCTTGGACCTGCGTCTGCTAGCTTCGACCAGACTTGGCTCCATGGTGGTTGGAGGGTGCTCTGCATTTCCGGTCACGTCACTTACACCATGTTTTCCCCAGCTATTGTTATGACGATGCATCATGGCAAAGAAACTAGTTATCTACACTACCACCTACAATTAGTCGTCGTCGTTGTTGTTGTCTGGGTCTGTACGGTACTTCGCACGTCAACTAGACCTGGAGCTACCCCTCTCTCCTGGTTCCCAGCGAACTTCCCCCGACCATGTAGGTCGATGAATGCGGTTGCTCTAGTGGGGGTCGGCTAACAGACGGGTCTACCACCTACATCATACACTACACACACCTAGCCTACCTAGTCTAGTACTGAGATATCTGATGCCAATTACAAGATACCTATTTGACCTTGTGGAAAGAGACTATCATTTATCATTACACGTCTCCGAGGTGCAAGCCTATCAAAATCCCGGCTGTCTACAGAGGTTTATGCATCATGCAAGATAAAAGACGCCGTTTTGAAGCGGCTCACTGTTAGGTTGTGGCACAGTCTGAATTCAGATGGTTACATCTGATCATCGCTATCGCTGGGTAACAGCAGTAGATCAAAAATACAGTACGGTCACGACGCAAAAAACACGGTGAAGCTAAGTGGCCACAGATTTGTTCAGTGAATTAGGTAGGCTACGACAGGTAAGCCTATATTCCATCAACCTTCAATTCGTGAGATTAAGCATAATCGCAGACGTAAAGCCCGTGGCAGTAACACTAGTACTATTTATACGGCCTCGGCAACTTCACGATTACAGAGTTCACAATATTTTGGCAGATGATATCAAAATCAATCAATCGTGCCGCCCGTTAGCAGTGGCTCGCCAGCTAGCTGATGGATTTGGCAAAATTTCTTTACATGGAATACGTATAAGAGCGCCATAGCAGTCGACATTGATAAAACTCATCGAAGCCGACATCGGTAGTATGTTTAGGAATAAAAGACAGGATGCGACAGCGGATCGCAACTAGAATTACATCTCCATTCGGTACTCGGTACTCAAGGACAGCATGCAGTCATACCCGTTATATATGCGACGCTGGCATGGGAGACTTCCGCGACAGGGTAGCCCAGCCCCCACGGCTATGAAGCTGCGTCCGAACCGAGATAGAGGCTCGGCATACCATTTACTGAAGTAGGTAGGCTGCCATGCGGCAAAATGGAAGCATGGTCCTTGCCACTACTACCGCCCTCTAAGCGCAGCCAATGGCAGTCGGAAATCTCTGTGTATCTGCGCACAGAAGGCATGTAATACAAGATATCTTTAAACTTGACAGCCAGAGAAGCCCCAGCTGCGGTACAGCAGTAGTAGTCCCAACGGTCATTGAATGTAACAGCGGGTTATGGTCGCACGGACGACGGATGCGTCCCAGGGATCATGGAAATGTGGCAAATCGAGGGTCATACAAGAGATCTTCAGGGGTCGTACCGCTTCGCCAGAGCTAATATTCTATCCAGACGTCAATACAGCGTCTCGTATTAATTTTGCCTATTGGACAGTAGCATATTGTGGCTTGATGTCAGCACCATAATCTCATGTTTCTGGTTCGCACGCAACACGTTCCGCGGAATAAAAATAAGTCATATAACAGATTCCGAGTTTGCACCGCATGATCGATCAGTCCCCGGTTAGCCATGGCACCACTTTGCAGTCGAGCATCTCCCAACGCCGTCCACACAGAGGTCTGATTATAAAGTGCCATAAAGTTGCATCACTGTGTATCCACATTCTTGGGTAGTAGAGTCATCGAACGATGGAGATATGTATGAACATGCAAACGCCGTCACTTATGCCGATGACTGCTAGCGAATACCCTCTCCACCATAGTGGACATCTCGACTATGCCAAGACCTTTCCAGACACCTCAACGCAACCACCTCAAGGGCAGAGCCAATCCACTAACACGACACAGCAATCTTCTAATGCAGGCAGTGTTAGGGAGGACACAGTAAAGATATTGCATCGCCGCGATTCCAAATCGCAGGTAGAATCCTACTCTCTCTCTCCGTATCCTCCTTTCAGACAAGTGGCTTGTTGAAGGGTTATGGCTTCCACTTTAGGACTACGCATCATCGCCTATTGACTATTCAAGCCCTGGATGCTAGGATCAGATCATCTAACCTGTTTGAGGATATGAGAGGCCGGGATCCACTACCTCGGGATAGACAAGAGTACCTATACTATAGTATACATACAGTAGGTATACTAGGTACTACTAGGACTTCGCTATGAGGAACCTAGCAAGATAGCGCCATCGTAGGTTCCCAGCTCCATTGAGTAATCGATCATACAGACCTGTGCGGGCGTTGCTTTGTCTGTAGTACTCGGAGGTTAGCCCCCGGGCCTTTTCTATACTTAGGGTCCCCAATCTACATTAGCGCGGCCGTGTATGCACCGGACTGAATCGTAAATCTCGACGCCGTTCCAAGATTCGCAGCCGCAAAACCCCGGATCTACAGCATATCGACCACCGAAGGCGAGGACCACTTAATTGCCAATGCGCTAGCCTAGGTACACTGGATACCTAGTTCATATGCAAACCGCTTCCTCCTACTGTAGTATACTTTCCCCACACCTGGCTCCATATCAGAGGAACCCCTCTCCAAGCCAAGCTCTTTGCGTCGAGATCCTATCTCGAAGAGGGGCGCAGTAAAAGCCTGCGATCCTGGTGTACTGTATCCCACAATCTCATTCGTGACGCAAGTGTGCAAAGCATGGTCTTTCCTACGACATAGGTGCTATACCAACTGATTATACTTATATAGAGCAATGTTGCATCGCGAATTGGACAAGGGTGTAAAACAGCACGAAAGAATATACGCATCAAAACTTACGCCCATAGCTGAAATCGTACGACAAATACAGCATAAATATAGCCCTACATGAATGTAAGTATACAGTCTTCCCGCAGCACTCTCTGCGTACCTACATTGTCCACATAGTCCTCGCGGAGGGACACCCGAGCACAGCGGCCTGCTTCCTCGGATCCAGCTACGTGTATTACGTACATACAAGTGCATGCATGCCACCAGATGCGAGGCATGCACACACGTACATACACACACGTACATACATACACGCACACGTCAAAGCACATTACTAACACCATATGCGCCTAGCTAGCCGATGCTCCATCCGAACTTCGGGCAAGCTTATTGGCATGGCTAGTAGCTCTATGTCCTCAGTATGCATAACGAAACAGGCTATATTCATATAACTCACTCTACAGAGAGAAGATCGAGATCATCGTAGGGTCTTTGAATCGCGGTTCCAGAAACCGGCATATAGATTGCTGTAAGGAGCTCAATCGGGGCAGCAGAGAGGATGTAGTTTCGGGGTGACTGGTGGCCGCTCCCATTACATGATCTCCCCCGGCTTACGTATCCTACGCGTGAGCTAGTCTATATCTTACACGTTGTGCATCACAGATGGGTTCCCGATACAACGTATACCATCCATGAAGGGGATCTTCTACCAACGGTTGCTTCCGTTCGTCTCCCCCGAATCTTGCACGTGTTATAAGCCGAGCGGGGGGCACTTCTAGGGGAGAGGAAACAAAAGCAAAAAGCGTCTCGAGGAGGTGTCACTTAAGCCTAACGCCTGTCGAGGTTGGAGTGCATGAATCGAGACGCCTTACAACCACACTTGAGCTTCCGAGGGATGTATATGCAACACATATATCCCCCTACCTACATACATACCTAATCAGCTTGCGACGAATGCATGCATGCCGTGATGCCCAGGTAAGCAGGACGTAGTAGGGAGGGTAAGGTAAACGTATGTAGGCGTTAGTGAAAACCCGCGCACGAATTGTGAGAACTTTAAAAACAGGACATACAATCACATCCCATTCCTGCAGTCTAACGCATATGGGGGAAAGAAGCACAATGACAAACGCACTTCGCATCGTGGATATCACATCGTCACATTTTCTCTTCGCGCGGGAAGGGTGGGCAAATTTCAGAAAAGGACGTGCTCGGGATCTGTGTCGGAACATCGGAGTCGACTGTCGTGCGTTCCAACCTTCCGGATGCCGATATACTGAAATCATGAGCCTCCTTGTCTCTTCGTCTTTTTCACTCAGTGACATCGCCTGAACAGAGATCTTCACTCATACACACAAGAAAGGCATGACTAGCCGTCCTCTCGATGTCTCGGACTGTTTTCACGGGCATATCGCGCTTGTGGCCTTTATTAATATTTTTATATAGATAAGGTATGCCGAGCGGCTGACAGACAGACTGCCTCGACTGGGTAGCATCATACGTCCCCCACCCTGTATGTTTTCTGAATAGGGTTTCGGCAGGCCAGAAATGATGCCGTCAAGGTTCCTTTCTCCCTCCCACACTTGCAGGTGGACGCACCGCCGAGGAACGTGGCTCGACGTCATGCAGTTTCAACGGCGCACTACGACGTCGCCAAAATACCCGCCGTGTCCGCACACCCCTCCCGCGAACGGGAGGAGGGAGCTGTCCAGTCGGGCCTAGAAGCCGAGCCGACCCAGGTGTTGGCGCGGGTCGCGGCTGAACAGAGCCGGGTGTTTTCGCCTGTTTAATATCGCCCAACTGGAAAATGTGATAATACCATACCTATGATGACAATTCACTTTACTATGACGATCAGCACGGGAAAAGAACTGCAGATAAACCGGCATATGTATCTGATTTCAAAATTCTTACTTGATACAGGGTGACGAAGACAGGCGTGCTATCGTAGTAGTGTACGAATTGTAAGTCGTTACAGGTCACGGAAACTTCTATCTTTTAGTGGTTGTTCTGAATCTATGGAAGCCTTCGATTTCTCAGCTGGCAGGATAATCCGATGTGAGTTATTGTCCAATAACTATTCCAAGCCGAGGAGACTTTATGTCGACTTTTGGTCGCCTACAGCAGAGAAGATATATGAATACGTACCAAGTAACAGTATAGTTATATTCATGTGGCTGCTTGCAAGTGATACTATGTTCTAAGATTCACGTGATTAAGTCATTGCCGATCTCTTTATTCATTTTATAGATGGAACATGAGCATTTCGATGGTTGAGACGAGGACCTATCTCAAGTGCTCGTTCGTACATACACAACCGACGAGAGGTGAGACTATTTGATTAAATACGAGTGTAAAAACGCACACATATAGTACTGAGTAGCCGATTATCTCTAGCATACTGTTGTCTGCCCATTTTCAAATTCTTTCTATAGATCCACTATAGACCGTGGTTGTCTCCTAGGCACTTAGTCACTACGCGATCTCATCTAAGTGTGTATGATTCCGGAACGGTAGGAACTCATGTCAAACAGCCTGCAATGCCATGTTTCAGAAATTCATGGCCAAGGTCTCATATTGGCACCAGTGGTACTAGAACTTATAATATTTCTGGCAAGCTGTTGCTATCTGTGTGGATGTCACATGGACCCAAGGGACTGGAACCTATATCCGAGAACCTGGGACTAAGACTTGCATATCATGTATATAATCATGTGATCGGGAGACTCTGTACGAGCCTCTAGCTGCCGGATACCCGTGTTCGCCTGATCTGCCGAGACATCGATACGAGGCAAAGGTCGGCAAGTAGAACCGAAGGGTTGGCAACTGGACGCCAGGCTATTCAGACATATAGACCGTAGATCTCCGAGTCTAGCTGGAAAGGGGACAAGACCTTGGTAGCCCCCTTAACGCCCTAGAAGATTATTGCAATTCGAATATCCTTCCAAGCCCTTGATCACAAGTCCCTGTTACACTTATGAGATTGTGGTGAGCTGTATAGATAATGATGCTGTCTATGTGGAGAGAAAGAGCCTTATATTGATGACAGCGCGCATGAGATGGGGATAGTATATAGACATCGTAAAAAATGACAGCTGCGTGGCTTGTGGTGAGGATGAGAGACAATGGTATTGTCACCGGAAAAACGATCAGCGTACACGAGTAGACATGCTGAAGAATTTTTTATCAGCTAGTCGCTGTGTCGCCTATTTGAAGGGGGAGGAATGTACAGGACTGTACAGGTACGCGAAATTCGCCGAGGAAAATCGCCTTCGATACAATGTCTGAACGGTTAAATTTTGTCACGCACAAGATACAGAGTTATGAATATAGTCATACGAGGCTTTTAGCTCTCCTTCAGTCCCCTGATCTCTTATAGTATCCCGAGGCAGTCAAACGGAAGCGATGGTATTCTGTGTATAAAGCCGTAGTTTTGCGACGTAGACCAAATAGGGGTTAAGACACCCAAGCAAGGCCCTTTGGACCTTATAAAATATTATTAGCTTAATGTGAATATTCTTCCAAGCCCTTGTTCACAAGCCCTTGTTATTTTTATACTTTCTGTCAATCATTATACACGGAGACAACTGGGGGGTGCTGGACGAAAAGTGTCGATCGCAGGGAGATGTACGCGTTTTGTAGCCGTGTCACTTCCTGATATATAGACTAGTATGTTTCCAATTGTCAACAAGATATCTTACCCTCTGCGACCCATAATATACTCATAATATCATCACATACCCCTTAGGTTAGTCCCTACTTTGTTCTGGCCATACTTTAGCCACGGTACTAGAATAGAGGAACGTGCCGTTACACGCCAACGATCTACACGACACCCATGCAAGAAACCAACCTGTAAGACCGACCTTAACTGGAGGCAGCGGGCCTGTGGTGGGATGACATAGTTTGCAGGTCTTCTAGAAATTCGTGCCGGGGTATGCGAAATCACACCTCCCGTAATATGCCGGGTTGTGTATAGCAAGCCCGAGGACACGTCTTGCGCGCTCGAAAAACATACGGGGTACCCTTCCCTCTCAACTTTGACCTTGTTCCTCTAGCCGTGGCCAATCCCTGGTAGAACCATCGGGACAGCCCAATACTTTACTGAATCCGAGGAACCCTTGACGCCACAGGGACACTCTCAGTGACACGCCATAGTTGCTCTTGCAGGCGGCAGCGTAAGTGGAATAAGTTATTCAACGGCTGCTATAGCTCTTTCTATATATCTACCAATACGGAAGGGAATGCAGGTTCCAACTTTATCGAAAAGAAGAAAAAACAATGCTTTTTATATCCCGGGGGACATTGATATATTCCGCAAGACAACCAGCGCCGTTACGATTTAAACCTCAGCCCCTCTCATGATGCCAACGAGATATTTCTGCTAAACCTAGACTCGGCCACCTCAGCAGACCGTTTTCCCGCGCGAACACTTAAAGACAGGTGAATGGTCAATGCTTACCCACTTGCAAGATGCTGTATGGCCCAACAACTGACAAAGGCATCAACGTCCCATGGTTGGGCAACAACCTTACCGCCCTTGCCCATGCCCGGTCTGCGCTTTAGGCTTAGGAAGTGCTTTAACGCGGCCGAGCACGTATCGAGGCCACCTGCTGTATGTAACCCGGACAGCGTTCTAACCTGAAATGAGATAGAGGTAACAACAAATGGTGAGAGCGTAAGGTTGGAAGGTGTACATATAGCTTTAGGGCTGGCTGAGTTGTTCACCCTGCCTTCTCCGCTACCTTCCACCTACTTTTTATGCGTCGTGCGCGCGTCAGCCTATGTCGGCTCTCCTAGAGAGACCACATCTTGATTCATTCATTTCTGCTTGTTGCTCTAGTTACATTCCTCTCCATTCACTCACACAATTCGCAATTTCTTGGTGATCTTGAGACATCGAGATGTCCTTGCGCCGGATCCTCCTGACATACTTGAGTGTTTTCGAAAAGGGCTGTCGAATGTCCAGGCTTGTCAAAGGGGACATGAGCAAGAAGTAGTCGTAGTGCTGAATTAGTGACGTACGAAAACATGCGTGGGTTTAAAACATCGATTTACGACTCTCAACGTAGCACATAACCTTGTCAGTGATAGATTTACTAATATGCTGGTTTTCATAGGAGGCTCAAGTGTGCTTTTGTAGTCGCCGCGTTGCGTCATCCGGTGTGATTGTCTAAAACCGACATTCGTTCCATACGTAGCTCCTGAGCTCGCTAGGGTATCTGGGTTGTGATGGTGATTACAGTTCTCATCCTCCCGACCGCGTGAAGCTGCTTATTAGCAGCACATACTACTGCCATAATGATGATACTTGCAAGGGTGGGAAGCCCTTTAGATGTTTCAATTTTTCGCCTGAACGCCACTTTTGCCAGCCATCCTCTAGAAAGCAAGTAGAGTATTCCCTGCTAACCCCCATTGTGCAGAAATCAACGCGTCCATCCGCCATAACCTGCTCTGGCCGGGAATAGAGATCCGCTCATTTATCGCGATCGCCGCCGCCGATTCTCTCGAGTGCTTCTAGCATAACGACCGAGTTGCCTCGAATGACCTGCAAGAAGGCGAGTTAGCAAGAGCGCTTCTGGTGTGCGAATAAATTCCGGCACAACACGTACGACCATCCCTAACCGGACCTTCTCACCACCATCCTTCTCCTCCACGGCGTCGTCCAGAACAATATTCAGGAAGACCTATCTCAATGATCAGCTCGCATGATCCCCCGTAGTAGCGTTGATGTGGTGGCGGCGTACGTCGTAGCCGCGAAGGACGCCGATGACCTTGCGGCTGCCGTTTAATTGGACGAACAGTCTCTTGTCGAGATACTGTGGGAGGATTAATGAGCAATTCAGCAGCAGCCTGTCGAGTTCGGTGGTGAGACTTACCTTCTTGAGCTCTGGCTGTGCGGGCGCCATCTTGACAATAGTAGAGGAGCGATCTGTGTGAATGATTTGCGGGCGGGTGTTGAGGACGAAAGCTTGCAAGTGTCGAGAAACAGTGGAAGCTTTGTAGGATGAGCCGCGGAGCCTACTTGAGATATTGGGTCGGCGGCGGGCAGCAGCAGGTACCTTGCAGCCAGAGAGAGATAAGATAAACCGGGGCCTAAAGCTTTATCGATAAAGCCATGCCCAGGTACCCAGGTATTGTCCAGTGCAATGGACCGCGGATTCCGTCTCGTAACTTCTACCAACCAACCGTTATGATCCTTGGAAAAACGCAACCACGATGAGCTCATTCGGGTCTAAGAGAAAGGCGCGCAAGATCACCGTCCAGGACGACGACGAAGAGTCCTCTTCGCTCGAGTCGCTAAACCCCCCGCCCGAACCCCAGGAACCAGCGCTACAGCCCACATTCAAGAGTCGGAAGCCGTTCAAGCACTCCTCGCTGCGCAGGAGCATTGCCTTCAACGATGAAGCCCCCAGAGAGCCCGGAGAAGAGACAAAGGCATCGAATAGCACAGACGAGACCGAGGACCAGGAAGATGGCGGTGCACCGGTGCGGATACGGCCTTCGGCCACCAAGCCGGGGGTCGCAAAGTCCAAGAAGCGACAATCCAGCTCACGACTCTCTTTCGGGCCAAGCGAGCCAACGGGTGACGTCGACGACGACGACGCCATGATTCTAGGCGAAGAAACCTTCACGCCAAAGAAGCCCGGTCTTGCAGTCTCCGCGACCGAGAACAGCACGTACAGAAAGGGTATCTCGAAGAACCTACCTCTTAGCCGGCTTCCCATGCGATCCATGGAAGACGACGACGACCGGCCAAGATACAGCAAAGAATATCTCTCTGAGCTACAGTCCGCGACGCCCAACGCGCCACAGGATCTCTCTAGTCTACACATCACACCAGGAGAAGACGAGATGTCCCTCGACCCCTCCGAGCTAGAAGGCGCCATGATCGTCGACACAGACCCATCCACGTCTCTAACCACCGGCCCTTCGACAACGGCCGTGCTGACCGAAGCCGAGATCCGTGAGAAGAAAGACAGGCGGGCGCGTCTAGCGAAGCAGAAGGGCAGTCGAGACACGGAAGACTTCATCTCGTTGTCCGACGACGACAACGACGAGCGGCGTGCGGGGGACTCTTACATAACCCTATTATCGCGAAAGGGCGGCAGCAAGGGAGACACGCGGCTGGTGGCCGAGGACGAGGATCTAGGCGAGGGCTTCGACGAGTTCGTCGAGGACGGCGGGCTGTCACTAGGCAGGAAGGCGGAGCGCGAGGCGCGCAAGCGTCACCGCGCGGAGATGGCGTCTCTGATCTCGGCCGCCGAGGGCGCGGGCTCAGACGGCGAGGCAGCGGCCTCGGACGACTCCGAAGCCGAGCGGCGGGCCGCGTTCGAGGCGGCGCAGACGCGCGCCGGCATGGACGGGCTGGCCGAGGAGCGCGAGCAGCAGCGGAAGCGGCTCGGCGCGCGCGAGGGCGTCGTCCCCGTGCCTCCCAAGATCACCCCCCTCCCGGACCTCAGCGTGCTCGTCGAGGCGTTCAAGGCCCGCATGCGGCAGAAAGAGGCCGACCTGGTCCGCATGCGCGCGCACATCGCGGGCCTGAAGACGGAGCGGGAGGGCATAGTCAAGAGAGAGCCGGAGGTCCAGAGACTGCTGGACGAAGCCGGGGAGCGGTACCGCGCCCTCATGATGCCGGGTGGTGCTGCCGAAAATGCTCGTCAGACAAATGGTGAACATGACACGAACGGAGAGGGTAGCACCGTCACGGCGGCGAGGACGCTGTTAGATCAATTTAGAGATGGTGGCCCCGGGACGCCCGGGGAGAGAGGTCTAGAGAGTCTCGGGACGACGCCCGTAAGGCAGCAGGCGCAGATGGAATTATAATGATATGATACCCCCTTTATATTTTAATGAATAGAACAAGAGACTGCGTGGAAGTATGAAAATAACAACACATTGCAGCCTAAGTCAAAAGCATAATGATCCGTGTTTCGTTTCGATCCTTTTTCTATTTGATATGAAACTAGGAAACAATGCCATGATAATCCCGCGTATTTCGGGGACGAGAGAGTTAATTACCGGTAATGGATGCCGTGAAAGTCCTCTCCTGTATCGGTACATATTGATACACCTACATTACTAACTCCGACCAGCTGAGCCTACTCCTACTGCCCCGGGCTCTGTTTCGAGGGCTACATGCCTCAAGTCGAGTTGCTAGTCCAGCGCCCATATACCTCTTTCTTAGAAGAAATCGTGTAGGTTCTAGCAACTCCGAGATAGCTCTCCTTATCCTTCTTCCCCTTACTTACTTACTTAGACCTCGACACACCAGCCCCGATGACACCAGGCAGCTTCTCCTCGCCGACGCTGAATAGCAGGCCGATGGAGAAGGCGACGGTGCCGACGAGGGCGATGGAGACGCCGGCGAAGAGCCAGAAGGGGGTGCTGACGTCGCGCTTCTCGCAGGTGGCGCCGCCCCAGTAGTACATGTGGCTGCGAGGGTCGTCCTCGCTGTCCTTCTCGTGCGTGGGGCCGCAGTGGCAGAAGAAGCACGTGTTCTGCGTGTCGTCCTTGCCCCAGCGGTCGACGCACACGCCGTGGCCCGAGCACGAGCTCGTCGCCGTCTCGCACGCGTTCTGCGACGCGAAGCAATGCGGCACCGTCGTGGGACGCCCCGCCAAGGCGTCGAAGACTTTATCGCCTGAGCCTGAGCTTGAGCCTGAGCCCGAGGACCCGTGCGTGCTCGATACGAAGGTGGCGTCTGAGCTCGAGGGCTCCGTCATCACCTTCTCCTTCTGGAACGGCAGCTCTCGCCGGCGGAGATCCTCGGGAGATGAGGAGGAGGAGCCATCGAGGAATACGATGGTCGTCTCCATGAGGCCTTCATTGGCGTAGGATTTCAGCGATGCGAGGTTGACGCTGAGTTGCTTGACGATGTCGCTGTCCTGTAAGGCCCGAGGTTAGAATACGTCTGATAGCATGGTTTTCTAGAGCCTGTGTGGGCTGGCGACTATACCTTTTTCACGTCATATTGTAGATATTGTGTCTTCCCGCTCCAGCATTTGCCGGACTTGGGGTTGATGGATGGCCCGAAGGCACAGTCCGAGCTGACCTTGGCGGGCAATCGGCCGAGGCCAGGGGCCGTAAAGGCAAGAGGCACGCGCGGTATGGCGGCCTTTAGTTGCTTGTGTTGGTCGGGGGTGACGCCTGAAAAGGCGATGACGAGCTGCCTGGGTTCGTCGGCGTCCGCGCTGTCGAACAGAGGTCGCGGGGGGGTCGCGAATTTGTTGATATACGAGATGGCTTCATCTTCGTCTAGTGACTGTGGGATCTGGCCCAAAGCCGATGGCTGGTCCAGCGAGCTGAGGCGCTGAAGGAGAATGGCTTCGGCGAGGGAGTTCGGTATCGATGGTGGGTTGGATGATGTGGTGTGCTTGGTGTTTCTGAGCATGTATGCTTCGGCATGTTGCGGTGCTGGATCGGCGGCGGCGACGCCAGCTAGTGCTGGTAGTAAGAAGCTGTTAAGCCTCATCGTGAACTGGTTCTATGTGGTCTCGGTTTGATGGCGTGGGCGTGGTATGGTCGAGCGGGTAGGACAATCCAAGGCTATTCCAGCCTCTCCTGTGTGGTCTGTCTACTCTACCTGGTCTATCTAGTAGGAAGGATGATGTCTCCAGAAGCTCAGATGCGTGCATGCTACATAGTGCATACTAGGTACCTAGGAGGTTGACACAGTATCAAACGGTAAATGGGATGCGGATCAGGCACCCGCAGTCTGCACCCACAATTGCTGGGTTCCACCGTAACACCACCGTAACAAACGTGTAGCCAAGGTGGGAAAGTGGTGCTCCATATAATACGGTGCGGTTTTCCCCGTCATTATTGAGCAGTCGTCAGTCAGTCAGTCACCGTCTCGACTCAAGTTTCTTTTCCCAATCTCCTGGGTAAGTCCCCTCCAAGTTGGTGTGCAAGAGGAGAGGACATTTATCCTTATCCTTATCACGTTCCGACCGGCTCCCTAACTTCTGACCAGCGCGCGACGGCCTGCTTTCAAGGCGCATTTCCTCGCTACTTCAACCAAAAAGATCAAACCCGACATTCTTTTCGTTTTATCGCATCACCCGATCGGTCCCAACGCCCGCGGACGGCATCGAGCGATACTATACTGCGGTTCCCATCGTCGACGGTCCGGTTCGGTTGCTTCGTCCTCGTTGCTGGCTCGCACGCGTGAGAGTGCCCTTCTATCTCTCCGGCCGCCGCCGCGTCGTGGCGCGCCTCAGAACCTGCCCGTCATGCTGCGACTACTTCGCCCCCGAGGCAACATCCTCTCCCTCGGCGCTCGAATCAATCCTGCAAAGCCAAAGTTTTCACATTCACAACCCGAGGTCGTGCGGATACAACGGGTGAAGTTTAAAAAGAGAAGGCCCAAGATCAGGTATGCACATAGTTGCCCCTCTCTTGCGAGCTTGGGGTGTGGCTTGTATTGACCTATAGCCCATAGGGATATCCTCATATTTGCCGGCGTCAACTATGCACTATTCGAAGGCTTCACGCGAGCCCTAATCGCCTTGGTAGATGAGGAGGACTTAGAGATCACCGAGCAGGAGCGCCAAGAACTCGACGAACGGGCGGCAAAGCCCTACTTTATACCCTTTCCAGGTTTTACGCAGATGATCGAGCCGCTGCCATATCGGGGTGGGGACCCTGAATGGAAGGCTTACGTCAAAGTCAGCCGGGACAGGGAGCTTCTAGCCTCAGTACGAGGTGCGCAAATATAATCACCATGTGCTGTGAGAGTTCATGTCTGCTGACCTCCTAAATAGGCAGCGTTGCTGAGATGGCTCGTCATGCCATAACTAGGGATCCTGTACTAACGAAGAAATGGGGGAAGGACGCCACCATCTCTAAGCACTGGCTTGATATACAATACCCGCTAATGTCACCACCAACCTTCGTTCGACAGGGGTAGGATTTCCCCAAATATCCTCCTGCAATGTCATGTATGCATGCTAACTCTTGCACAGGCTATCATTTGGCGGCGGAGATGGTATTGCCTGGGCGAAACGACCTGTCAACTCTACGGCCGTCTTCTGGACAAGGCAAGCTCTTTGGCCATCGGCGGTCTCGATCTCGGTATGGAGTTTTACGAGCGCTCTAGTGAAACAAAATTTCATGATGGTCAAAAAGTTCTTCGGATACGAGACCCAGGCGGATTCCGTGCTCACTACGCAACAAGCCATGGAACGGGTTCAACGGGGACTCAAGAATCAGTTGGGAAAGTCTAGTGCATTTCGACCGCCTCCACCCTCTCAAGGTCAGACGGGCGATCGGTCAACCACGAGTCCGTTCCCTCCTGTAGACGAAAGAGCTGCGGGGACTACGAGAACGCCCGAGACCATGAGCACAGGGCCTAGCGCGGACAATACTCCCGAGACCGTACCAAAGGCGAAAGACATGTCTATGATTCGCACGACGCAGGAACACACCAACGGCCCATGGGCTAGTTTCTGGCAAAGTTTAGCAAAAAGGTGGCGTGCGCCACGCGACTACCCTCCCTCGGGCTCGATACGCGTCTCCGGTTTGGTTGAGGTTGAAACATCGCGCGCTATCATGACGGTGGATTGCGTCGCGTGGTGGGATCCGCAGACCAAGAAGTTCGACCAAAGAACCTTGTTCCTATCGCTACGGGCAGTTCGTCCAAAGGTTCAATCTCCCCTCAGGTAATTCGGTGTTGGCATGAAAGATAGGATAGGACAAACAGCATATAGTGTTGACTTTGTTAGTATGTTACAGTCGGCGTTTGGGAGAGGTGGCATTGAGCGGCGGCGAATCTGCATAGCGCTCTCTTTTAGACAAGGTCGGAGATGGCTCGATCACCTATACGGCCGTCGTCTAGCCATCGGTCGACTTTGATTTTGCTTTGTGATCATGGGAAACTTTGGTATGCGAATTCAATGAACTTTGAGAGAAGAGTTTTACAATAGATACCATAGAACGGGAGAACGAATATCCCTTATACGAGCGTATTTTTTATAAGAATGCTTCATAGCCGTAGCATTCTAGGGCTTTTTGCTATCGCGACGTCGTAACACTTGTCCAAACCTCCTCGCTTGGTACGGTCTATCCGGAAGAAAGTCGGGAAATAATTCGGAGAAAAGAGAAAAGAAGAGTTCAGACGAAAGAAACAAGAAAATTAACGGTACCAGTGAGGCTCAACCTCAGACCTTCGCATTACCAAGTGTTATAATGATAGTTGTTATGATATGAGTACAAAACTCTAACCAATATGTGCTATAGGAACCTGAAGTCGGAGGTGATAAGGCCTCTGAATGACTGAGCGTCTGATAATCGGATGTCATGACTAGATAGTTCTCTTACTACCTAGACTAGACCAGGCGAGACAAACATAGCTCGCTGGGTAAGAGTCGGCTTGGTTCGTATATCCAAAGTCCTGCCGAACTATTTATGTCAGGGGGTCTAGTATAGTGTGGTGGGAGGGGTTGTTAGGAGCAGAAAATAGTGTATTGACGTTGTAGGGGAATGAAGTAAATACTTCACGTGGAATCCACTATGAGGGGTCCTTAGAGCACTGTTCCTCCTTACCCCTAACATCAATTAAGGGTTTAGCTGTACCTAGTAAAGTTCAAGGGACGGGAAGAAGTTTAAAAAGAACTTTGGGAATGGTGTGGGCGGTTGCCGATGCTGTAGAAGAGATGGAGAAACTGGCATGGAAATTTCCGCGAGGGACGTCCTCATGCACGGTGCCTGCCTCGTACTTATCCAACAATAGCGCCAGCTTTTGGGCAATAAACTTGATATAAAGTTACCGTTGGACTATGTAAGTTATTTGGGCTTTATATCTACCTGCCTACAAGGCTCTACAAAACGAGGTTACCACTTCCTCCTGTCGCTGTGGGCGTCGTACGTCGGTTCCGAAGCGCTGGGTCTACGAGGACGCCGAGTTGGCGTCTCGCTATAATTTTCTTTGGTGTTTGTAGAATACCAGCGAACGTTGGTTTCAGCCAAATACTGCTAAAACTAAGGAATTTTAATTTGAAATAAAACTATACGACACTATAACAGCGCTGCATGTCTGCTGCTAGGTAAGGTGCATCCGAAGATATCAACTAGGACGAGGCTTCGAGGTGGTAAGTTCCCAGGTGGTAATCCTCCGGGAAACGACGGATGAGTCACAATCAGTGCAATAATTGTTATATTTAAGTATATATTAAATATTAGCCGAGTCCGTTCGGTAAAATTTATGTAGTGGTTCTTTTCCGGCTGACCTAGTTCCTTTTTGTATATGCCTATTCCTTGTAACGTGGCACCGTGGATTTGCTAAGGAAATAGAGTGCCATGAAGTAAGTGGTACTGGTAATCCCATCTCCAGGAGTCATGATAGCCTAGATTTCTATCGTAAACTAAATCTCCCGAGGTCCGATATTAAGTATATCTAAAAGGGGCGTCAAGCACACCTGTATAGTGACCCCAACATATCTCTATGGTATAAATGGATAAGAGCCACTAATCCACGAGGCTAGGGAAGGGACTTTCGAGTGCAAAAGTAAATTTGGTGGACTACAGTATTGTTTGGACTGGAATCATCAAAGTTGATGTAGAGAAACCTGAGGTGGTCATACATCATGGTTAGGAACACCAAAGGTTGATAGTGGATGATAGCATGTGCTTAGTCTGCTATATGTGTAAATCATAACCTGATCAATACGTTATAGTAAAAAAGAAAATGTGACGACACATTGTTCCTTAGGTATTGAAAGTAAATGGAGTCACCACCGGAAAGTAGGTATATGGTAGCCGGTTATACAAGCGAGGTCGAGAACGAAGCCATTCGGGCATATAGACTATAGATATCCCACCTAGTAGAATAGGGGGACAAGATCTTGATGGCTCCCTTGACGCCCTAGAAGATTTTTGAATTTTGAAGACCCCTCCAAGCACTTGATCTCAAGCTCTTGTTACACAATTTTTGACTATGGACTACTTAGTATCCATTGCTTTATATATTTATCAAGGTTCAAGTAGGTATTAGCAGGGCTAATCTTGGCTAACATACTCAACCCTGGCCATGGAGGCACACCGGGCTGAGAGGAACGCAAACCGAACGTCGAAGGCGCAAGCACTATTTTAACGACGAAGGCGAAGGCCTATCTAATATCGGTACCGGCCCGTACCATCTAATTTGATTTGCAGCAGCGGGACATCGTAAACGACCCCATGAGCCAAACCCAACTCGTCGGCCGCCCATCGCCGCTAACCATCACTCAACCACGCACCCCCTTCCTCAACCTCACAACCTACCCTTGATCTTCATGTGCTTCGCAAACCCAATGGCAGCTGTGTACCCCGTAAGTACCTAGGCCATAAATGACGATAACGGCCTTATCATGGAAGTAGCTGTGATGGCAGAAAAGTTTGCAAGCGTGCACATTGCTAACATGCAGCTCGACGAAGGGGATGTCGACGCCCAGTACCGCGTCCCGACTAGCTACATTTGTGTGTGCGTGAATGCTCCTGGGTTGATGACGACGGCGTCAACATTGACGCGCGCCTCTTGGATCCTGTCGATGATGGCGCCTTCGTGGTTCGACTGGAAACTCTGAAGGGAAACGTCTAGGCTCGAGGCTTGGGACTCGGCTTGCGATACCACGTCCGATAGTGTTGTGCTGCCGTATATGTGTGGCTCTCAGGTTCCGAGAATGTTGAGGTTGGGCCCGTTGATCAGGAAGATTGTTCGAGACATGGTGAAGTGACTGTGCTTTGGTGTGTGGTTGAGGGATTGAGTGGTGGGGGGGTATGGGGACGTCTCTCAGGCCTGGTTTACCTCGGTGGATTATTTAGGAAATGGGCCATTTCATTCAAATAGATGAACGAAA
Source organism: Xylaria longipes (assembly GCA_025201785.1). Taxonomy (NCBI): domain Eukaryota; kingdom Fungi; phylum Ascomycota; class Sordariomycetes; order Xylariales; family Xylariaceae; genus Xylaria; species Xylaria longipes. The sequence continues at coordinate 63,946 of MU619689.1, forward strand.
TATAAACCTATTTCCGGTAGGAAATAGACATCTTTGATCTCTAGCCCGTGACCGGGAAATACATATATGCTTAGTATGTGGTTTTCTGACAAGGGATTGAGATGAAGGTGTTGCTGGGTGCTCCACCACTCCGCACTACCTACCTACATAGGTAGTAGTGGGCGTGGGGAAAATCTGGGGTAAAGACTGATCCGCGAGAGTTACGCGAGTATCGATATGGATTATACTGTAACTACCTGATCGTTGAGATATATACGAGGCGCTATGAGCGTCCCTCAATTCATAAAGGCCACTGATCGAATCTAAGCTTTTATTAATCTCTAACTGCCCATCATCCACTTTTTGCTGAATTTTTATCTCGCTATTAAGAGTGCAATTGTTAGATGCTAGATACATTCTTCTTGCTTCGTATATGAGAAAATACGAAAAGAAGAACGACTGCAATTATTGGGCAAACAAGCAATGGGGACCTCATTGACCTGTAGATTAACTAGTATGACAGTGCATGAGAACGCTTTATGTTGTTCCTATCACCAGCATGATTGCATTACAGTGGTTTGGCCCAAACGGACATTATCATGAACTTACATAAGTACTCACCTGCAACTACCCGGACGGTCTTTGCCAAAAACGAATATATATTGTGTACCATACTAAGCACGCGACTTCCTGAGTGTCCTGAGTTTGTACTTTATTGGATATGTCTTAGTTTTATCTGCGAACCGTCTTGATCGTGTGTACTCACACGACTAATAAAGGTGAGGATTGATAATCCTGTATGTTATCAACGCCATGTTATTCTCGCCGAAATGCTCTCAGTCCAGCCACTCCGCCGATGAACTGATCTACCCATCTTTATCTATAGACATTACGATAACTTTAAGCCGATGTTAGCTCCTCCAACGAATTGACATGCGGTTTGCTGTAATGTCTCGTACAGCCACCTATACCTGGGCCGGCCCACGGATGCTTGGGTGGGTGATGGTGGTGATGTTCGGTAACTGGGAATCGCCCGTGTGGGCCATGTTCCAGCATTTGATCTCTGGACGTGCATGAGCACCCAGTCCTCCGCAAATCAGGAACACGTAGCCAACGCTAGCGATGAGATCTTGTTGCATTCAAATGGGGATTATTGAACGCCACCCGGAGGCTTCTGCAGCGAGAGCACTTTAATAGGTCCACTGGTTACGACATTTTGCTTTTTGATAGCGATGGGGCATATTGGTCTGAGGTGAACACACTTTGTGCCGAGCTTCCTCGGCATGCAATGATCTACCTTGGCTAGGGGGCATTTACGGTCCTTATCCGGAATGATACTGTACAGGTTACACGAGAGCCGAGATGGGGATGGCGGGGAACCTTGAGTTGCACACTTATCCCCTTTTTTGTGTATAATGTGGCATCTCCAGAAGAATCCGAATAAAGCACGGTGAAGCTTCTCTCGCAATCCTTGGACCTTATTGTTGCGCAGTTTTAGACCACGCCTTGAGAAGACCACACACACGACTAGTCGTATAGATATCGGTTTGAAACGCAGGGTCTCAGCCGTAACGGTTGCCGGCTTTATTAATCAATTGAGTGGGAACTCAAGTACGGATACGTAGTCGGAATCGCCGTCGCTTCTCGCATTTCGACTCCCAAGTCAGCAGACATTTCATTCGGCTCCAAAATGCCTACCGTGACGTTTCCCGGGCGGCCTCTTGTGTCGTATCCGGTCCTAAGTTTCTTCTATAAGCTCTTCTACTCCAGCACCATTCTCGCCCGGCTGCCAGTTTGGATCTTTAGTTTCTCTTTCCGCCGTGGAAGACAGCTTCCTACAGTGAGTGTTTCCCGAGATTTGTCCTCTACTTGCTCTGGTCATTCCCATGGAGTAGAGAGCTTTGGGTCGGACTAGAACGATGTCTTGGGAGCGCTGCGTGATCCCAAGCTGCTCAGAGAGCAGGAGCCCAGGATGACGGTTACTAAACCTGGATTTTGCAGTGGAGTTTCAGACAGTCACTCATACTTCGGCTCTTTACCGAGATCCTCACCATGTCGTGCCGGGCAGAGACGCCAGTCCCGCTGTCACTGGAGCCTGGGAAGGAGAAGGATAGATGGGAGAAACTCGAGCCTTTCCCGAAGGACTTGTACCGCGGGCCGCTGGAGAGCAAGAGCGTCGAGCCCGCTACTATTGGAGGCACGTGGTACCCGCAAAAGCCCGTTGATCCCGCCAAAGCCGGACCGATCACTCTTCATATACACGGCGGCGCGTTCGTCATTGGCGACGGTCGCACTGAGAATTCAGGCCCAATGTTCGACCTTTTCTCGCAACATGGCAAGGTCGGCCCTATCTTTGCTCCGCAGTACCGCCTGTCCAGTCGCCCGACGTCTGCCCCTTTCCCCGCGGCGCTGCAGGATTCGTTGACAAGCTACCTGTACCTCGTGCGAACGCTTGGGGTTCCAGCCTCTAACATCACTATCTCTGGTGATAGTGCGGGAGGGAACCTTGTCATCGCGCTGCTGCGGTATCTTGTTGAGTATCCAGAGCTCGGCATTCCGCAGCCCAAGTGTGCTGTCATCCTCACCCCTTGGGTTGCGCCCGTCAAGCACCTGGTGAGTAATTATCGGAACCATTTTCTTCTTGTTTTGGCACCTTTGGGGGTGTAAGCTTTCCGTTTTAGGCCAATACTGTGTCTAAAAGCTTCTGAAACCTCACAAATCACGCCCAAATCGGCCATAACTGACCCCGAGTGTTCTAGTGGCCCGAAATCATCATCACGAGCAACCCCAACTACAACAGCGACTATTTAGGTACGGCGCTCTGTCAGTGGGGCGCGAAGACATACATCGGTGATGCACCGCCGGAGCATCCGTATATCGTACCACTTGGCCACCCATTCAAGACGCCGGTCCCAATGCTCGTGACGTTTGGCGATGCCGAGATCTTAGCTATCGATGGTGTGGAATGGACCCGGGAGATGGGTCGTGTCGAAGGAAATGTGCTCGAGACTTATATCGAGCCGAACGCGCCGCATGACACGGTGCTGGTTGGCCACCTTCTCGGATTCCAGGAGAGCTCGGCGAAGGTGGCGCAGAAAGTTGGCGAATTCATTAGACAGCATCATGCATGAGCTCAGGGATGAGTTTGAGGTATTGGATGTTGGGTATAAGGGTCTTGGTTTGTTATCCGCGTGAAATACCTGCAAAAAATCGGAAGCCCCTTACGTTCCCTGATCTCAAGTGCGCTGGGTCGATAGTAAGTAGCCTCGTAAATGAGGCAGATAGGTACATAATTTTGATTGAATGTTAAAACGTACCAGTCAACTCTACACCACATATCTAGAGGTCCAGGTACCTCATCGAAGCTGTCGTACCCCAAGAAAAGCCGGTATTTTATTCGAAACAAGGAAGCAAGGCTCAATGTGGCATGTTAACGCGGCTAGACTAACCTAGCTCCCTTATCTAAGGTTGTTTGCTCTTGAGTGTGATTAGGTGAGATGGCCCCACTGATTGCCATCTTCCCGCCATTGCTCTTTGTCCCCTTATCTGCGCGATACCGAGAACTTGAGAGTATCTCCTGGGAATTCTAGAAGTTTGAGGAGGTGAGTCTTGTCGATACGTAGGTAGTATGCATGCTAGCCTTCAGATCCTCGAAACTTGACAGAGAAAATTCATATCGCCCCTTATTTGAGCTTATCGGGCTGTTATCAGTACAAAAAGCCTCAAACTAGGTACCCGTGTCCGGGCGGAACTGAGGTAACGAGAGCGGCGTCATTGAACAACAGATATACTACGTTGCCAAATCCGTCATCAATATGGAAGACGATTTTAGGCCGGCATTGATTGTTGTCGATCTACAAGAAGACTTCTGTCCTCCGGTGTGTATATCTGGTTTCCCCGTCCCGTAACGCCGGGCCGGGAAAATCCACTAACAAGGTAACAGAATGGTTCACTGGCTGTCTCTAACGGCCGTGACGTTGTAGAGCCAATAAACAAGCTGCTTGAGTTGCCGTTTGAGCTCAAAGTTGCGACCAAGGACTGGCACCCTCGAGACCATGTCTCATTCGCGGCGAACCACCCGGGCAAAGAGCCGTTCGTCGACTCCGTGACCATTGTGAACCCGGACAACGTGACCGAGAGCTACTCATCCCGGCTCTGGCCAGTGCACTGCGTGCAGGGCACGACGGGGGCGGAGCTGCTGCCGGAGCTCGACGTCGGAAGGCTGGACAAGATCATCGAGAAAGGCACCGACCCGCGCGTCGAGATGTACAGCCCGTTCTACGACCCGTTCACGTCGCCACGAGTGAGCGACAGCGGCCTGGTCACGCTGCTGCGCGACCATGCCGTCACCGACGTCTACGTGGTGGGGCTGGCCGGTGATTACTGTGTTAAGAGCTGCGCGGAAGATGCCGCCAGGGAAGGATTTCGGACTTACCTCATTGAGGAGGGCACCAAGCCCGTCGACGCAGCCAATTGGCCTCAGTGCAAAACGTCGCTAGAAGGATCGGGCGCTAAGGTTGTAAGCATGAAGGGTCCCGAAGTCCTTCGCTTGATGACCGCACCATAGATCGGAGAGACGATTGAGGGGGTCCGCGGATTACACTTAGTAGTTACCGTGTAGGATGGAGTCGGCCACAGCAACGATGGACATTGCACCTCTGGCATCCCAGTGGTCGCTGCGCCCAAACTTCAGCGTACTGGTCCCTAAGGTTACTGTAGGTGAAAAGATATGTGAAAGGCGACATGATTTAGTTATCTACCTACGGTAGTCTACATCGTCGTGGTGTCTCTACAAATACGACACGATATGTACTACGTAGGCTCTCTCAGCGCCTAGACCCTGTTGAGTGCTTGCAGTGTCGGGTTCCCGCTTCGAGATTCTTCGATTGCCCTTTCAACGGTTGTGTTGTTTATTTGCATTCGGATTGCCTGCCGGTTTTTGCAGCATCTAGACTAGCCGAAGACTAGGTTCACCCAACACAGCTGCGTGCATGTTGTATACCATTAAGAAATTGCCGCATTGAGGCATTGGTGGCGTCTTATCATGCTGCACACTGATGCTGTACTGATGTAAGTATCTCTCGGCCACTTCTATACTGCTACCTACTTGGTATGGTTGGTCAATAAGCAGCCAAGAATACGATTCATGATTAAGGAGGATTACTGCCGGTGCCAACTGCGCGAAGGCCTCTCTTCTGTGGTGTGGTAGTGTAGTATAGTTAACAAACCAGATAGTAATAGCACATGCAAATTTGCCCATTGATGCTGAAAAATTGGTATCTCTATAGAGTTTGCTTTAGATTTAGATAGGCCCGGCCCGGAGCAACCACGTAAGGCTCCGATCGCGATATGCATCTAGTAAACCTACTAGTCATATCCGCTGATGCGACAAGTAATGCCCGTAAGCCGCCTATGTGAGACGCCGGTGTGGGGTAGTTGCCCATGCGCTGTCGTCGCTTATGTCAGAATTTCGGATGACTTGAAATCCTGATCAGGATCCTGATGGCGGTGTATGTCTGTGTGCGTGTGTGTCCGAGTTCTTGGCTATGGTTTGGGCGAACAAACATGTCCTCTCAATCTTGGAATGGAGCGTGGAAGAAGGTTTATAAGTACCTAGGTATGAGTTAGCTGAAGCAGTGATAGCCTCGCGGGCAGTCTCGTTTAGAGTTTTGAGCAACAAAAGTAGCTATATATAGATACCTACATGTAGCAAACATCCCACATACATTAGTATGTTGGATGTTAATAGCGATTAGGTTAGTAATAGGAGATCCGACCGCAGCATACTAATAGGGACTGTTGCTAGAGTTCAGCTCATCTACCTGCAAAGCACGTTGGCCTCTTTGCGCGGGTTATCAAATTCAATGAGCACAGAGCCCATCGAGAAGGACGGTAACCATTATTACTGTAGACTAGGTAGGTAGTTAATTACCGTGAAGTTTCCAACAGAAGGGAACGTGCTAAAGATGGGGAGGTGGGGGTACCCTATCTTCTGTTATTTTAAGCAAGATCGGCAATGGATTGGATTGAGCAACTTCGATACTACCTACCTGGTAGTTGACCGACAAGGCAGGTTCGGGTATGTCTGTACCTAGTATCGGAAAGTCTCTCGCAAGTACTTTGTGCAGCTACTGTAAGATCCACTAAAGCTACGGTTGGCTACGCCGGTTACGCAAGTTACCTTTTTTATTATCGCACAGGGCGGGCGCCAGCATTAGAGCCCAGTGACCAGCATTCAATGTGGGCCTATATTTGTAATTTAGGTACAGTCCTCCAACTTTCCAGCTCCCGAAGCCTGACGAGAAACCCACTAAATTTCTCTTCACAATCCCGGGTCCTCTAAATCCCAATTGTCCTTCAATCCCCCCCGCCGTGGCCCCTTCATAATTCACACCCTCTCTTCACACCCTTCAGCCCTCTTCCCTTTCTCTCCTTTTGGTGTCGTCCGTCCTTGGTTACGCCGTGGCTCTCAATTGCCAATTGATCAACCGGTGTGCTTGATCGATCAGCTTCGGCTCCCCACACCAGAAGGCGCCCAGAAGTGCTCCGACAACTCACCGACGAGCCACATCCCGGGGCAATCGACCAGTTTAATTTCTTTCACTCGACACAGAATTACACCGCATCTTGTCTCACCCGGCCTCGTAGTTGGGAAGGCTTCAACACCTCCAACACCATATCCAAATAGGTACAGCGCTCTCTCTTTTTCTTGACTCCCTATCGGCCGCCATGTCTTTCCTCACCCCCACGTCTCACTCGAGCCGTGTAAGTCTTTACAAGGGCACTTAATGCTGGGTTGGTATATTATTGGCCCCAAAAACTAACATGTGCACTCCGTAAAGCGGTATAAATTCGAGAACCCCCTGATGCCGTCGAGATAGTCGCAAACATGATTGCTGCTTCTTCTTTTCTCCCCTCCCGCTTTCGCGGGCAGCAGCCGAGCGACGCCCATGCGCCTCCTTCGCAGGCGAATAAGAAGATTACCCCCGTTCTGCAATTTTTCTCGAGACTTTCTTGTTCCCACCCGGTTCACACTATCGTTGTCATCGCCTTGTTGGCCAGTACCGCCTATGTTGGGGTTATGAGAGAGAGTCTGCTGGATGCAACGAGGAACGTGAGGAATGCCGAATGGTCCTCGCTGGCCGAAGGAAGCCGCAATCTTAGAACTGGCCCCGAGACTGGCTGGCGGTGGCAGGCTTTCGATTCCAATGCGAAGATTCCCAAGGACGCTGATCACCAAGCTCTGATAACCCTCGTGTTCCCCGATTCCAGCGAGAATGCGGCGCAGACGGCTCCTGGGGCGCATATTGTGCCTCTTCCCGACAACCTAACCGTTACCCATCTCCCTTCCACATCGAACTCGATTACTGCCTATTCGCAAGACAGCGCCCTGGCTTTCGCTGTCAAGTACAGCGAGGCCCCTCAATTCGTCGCTGCTGTCCAGGAGATTCCTGACGATGGCCCGAACCAGGAAGTGCGCCAGAACGAGTTTGGTGAGGACGAGCAGAAGATGTGGATTATGAAGGTTGCTCGCGGGCACTCGGGAAACAGTATTGTGCGATGGGTGCAGAATGCCTATTCCGAATTCCTAGATCTGCTCAAGAATGCGGATACGCTTGACATCGTTATCATGGTCCTCGGCTATCTTTCTATGCATCTTACTTTTGTTTCGCTCTTCCTATCTATGAAGAAGCTCGGCTCGAACACTTGGTTGGCTATCAGCGTGCTTTTCTCCTCCACCTTTGCATTCCTCTTTGGTCTCAACGTCACCACCAAGCTTGGAGTCCCGGTCAGTTTTGTCTTGCTATCAGAGGGTTTACCTTTCCTGGTGGTTACAATTGGCTTCGAGAAAAACATTGTTTTAACCAGCGCTGTATTATCTCATGCGTTAGAATACCGGAAACCCGAGCAGAATGGCAAGGCGGGCAAATCGTCAAAGATTTCCAGCACGAATGATGGCGTTATTCAGTATGCTGTTTCGCGGGCTATCAAAGACACAGGATTTGATATTGTGCGCGATTACCTCATCGAGATCGTGATACTAGTTGCTGGGGCTGCGTCTGGCGTACAGGGAGGTCTCCAGCAATTCTGCTTCCTGGCTGCTTGGATTTTGTTCTTCGACTGCCTGCTTCTTTTTACATTCTATACCGCTGTTCTCAGCATTAAGCTGGAGGTAAACCGTATGCGCCGCCATCTTGAGATGCGCAGAGCTCTGGAGGACGATGGTGTCAGTCGACGCGTTGCTGAGAATGTCGCCTCTAGCAATGACTGGCCTAGACAAGACACGGGAGATCGAGCTAGTGAGGCTCTATTTGGGAAGAACGCCAAGAGCGGTAGCGTTCCCAAATTCAAGTTCTGGATGGTTGTTGGCTTCTTCGGCCTCAACCTCCTAAACATCTTCACGATCCCTTTTAGGACCACTGGGCTATCTGGCGTCACCTCCTGGTCTGGTGGTCTGGGAGGGGTTGTAAGTATCCCTCCCCTAGACCCTTTCAAGGTCGCTTCTAGCGGTCTGGACGAGATCTTGTTCAATGCTAAAAGTCATTCAAAACCTACGGTGGTGACTGTCCTTACTCCTATTAAATATGAACTGGAATACCCTTCGGTACATTACGCAGTACCATCTACTGGTACAGAAGACAATCAGGAGGATGGCCATGGCTTCACACGGCTGCATAGATACGGTGTAGGAGGACGCATGGTAGGCAGTATCTTCGAGAGTCTGGAAGATCCTATCTTGTCTAAATGGATTGTGATTGCTCTGGCCATGAGCGTGGCGCTTAACGGATATCTATTTAACGTTGCACGATGGGGAATTAAAGATCCAAACGCTCCCGACCACCCCATTGACCGCAAGGAGCTTGCAGCTGCCGAGAGGTTCAACGATCCTCGTGATCAGGCCACGCTCCCATTAGGTGGCATCCAGCCAAAGCGAAAGTCGACACTGCCTGCCACCCCAGCCGAAACTGATGACGAGAGTGTCCAGGTAAAGGCTCCTCCTCCTCCTAGGCCAGCGCTCGTTCCCATGGAACCTCCTTCGTCACCACCATCCCCTGAACTTATGCGAAGCAAGGCAGAATTAGCTATCCTCCTTAAGGAAAAGCGTATGCACGAAATGAGCGACAGCGAGGTTATCGCTTTGTCCCTGGAGGGTGCAATCCCGGGTTACGCCTTAGAGAAGGGTCTCAAAGATTGCATGCGTGCTGTCAAGGTCCGACGGTCAATTATCTCAAGAACAGCAGCAACCACCGAGACAACAAGTCTTCTAGAGCGGTCAAAACTGCCTTACCTGAATTATAACTGGGACCAGGTTCTAGGTGCCTGCTGCGAGAATGTCGTTGGTTTTATGCCTCTTCCTGTGGGTGTCGCCGGACCCCTCGTCATTGACGGTCAGAGCTACTATATCCCTATGGCTACCACTGAGGGTGTGCTGGTTGCTAGTACGAGCCGTGGTGCGAAAGCTATCAACGCTGGAGGCGGTGCTGTGACTGTGCTGACTGGTGACGGCATGACCCGTGGGCCTTGTGTCAGCTTCGAAACCCTAGAACGTGCTGGTGCTGCTAAGATCTGGCTGGACTCGGAAGAAGGCCAAGCTACGATGAAGAAAGCATTCAATTCGACGTCCCGATTTGCTCGGCTGCAGACTATGAAAACCGCTATGGCTGGAACTAACCTCTACATCCGTTTCAAGACGACGACTGGCGATGCTATGGGTATGAACATGATTTCGAAAGGTGTGGAACATGCCTTGAGCGTGATGGCTAATGACGCGGGTTTCGATGACATGAATATCATTTCAGTGTCAGGAAACTTCTGCATTGACAAGAAGCCGGCAGCATTGAACTGGATTGACGGCCGTGGCAAGTCCATCGTGGCTGAAGCCATCATTCCCGGCGACGTGGTCAAGGCCATTCTGAAGAGCGATGTTGATACTCTTGTTGAGCTTAACATCGCTAAGAATCTCATCGGATCCGCCATGGCCGCATCGGTTGGTGGCTTTAACGCACATGCTGCCAACATCGTCGCAGCTGTTTTCCTCGCAACAGGACAGGATCCCGCACAGGTAGTCGAAAGTGCAAACTGCATTACCACCATGAGAAAGTATGTCAGAGACTTCCGTACGCTGATACGAATATGATCCGCTAACTCTTTTCTAGTCTGCATGGTTCTCTCCAGATAGCCGTCTCCATGCCGTCAATTGAAGTTGGTACCCTCGGTGGTGGTACAATTCTGGAGCCTCAGAGCGCCATGCTTGACCTGCTAGGCGTCAGAGGATCTCATCCAACAAACCCCGGAGACAATGCTCGCCGTCTTGCTCGAATTATCGGTGCTGCTGTCCTCGCCGGTGAATTGTCTCTTTGCAGCGCTCTTGCTGCTGGCCATCTTGTTAGAGCACACATGGCTCACAATCGATCCCAGCCTCCGACCCGTTCTACCACGCCGGCTCCAGCAATGGCACCCGTTGGACTTGCCATGACTACTCCTGCCGCTAAAAATTAATGGGGCTGTGCACCCCTGGATGATTAATCTAGCACTATGATGCCGTTCATTCAATTAGCACAACGAGGTACCATGATTTCAGGCGTTCAACGAGTCTGAGATGATGAGGAACGCGGGTGGGCGTCTTGGCGAGGCGTCACTAACCTTAGAATCACCCTATTCTCGAAGCATAAATTATACCAAATCCTTATAATGGCCCACTGCCGGAAACATAGACATCAGCTATCACGACGAGCCCATACGATTAGCTTTAAAATACCATTAGACGGGATGTCAAAGATGACCCGGTGTCTTGCATAGAGAAGAAGAATACCTAAATATATATATTTGATTTTTGCCATTAAAGTTCTGAAATCTCGTTCAACTGCGTTGCTGATAGTAATATACTTGCAACCTTTCCTGCTCGCCCAATCCCAACATGTATAAACGCCTTAAAAGATGCAATTGAAATCCATGACGATGATGCTTATGCACACTCACAGAACCGCTTTACTCTGAAACCTTGACCACCAAGTTTCCCCTCGTGCGCCCCGTCTTCAGCATCTCAAACGCCTTGGGCGCATCCTCAAAGGGGATGATGTCCCCTTCGATTTCAGCCCGGATCTTCCCCTCCTGCATCCACTGAGCCAGCTGCGCAAGATCCTCGTGCCGATCCGCAACCGCTACGAATTTCCAAGCCCGCTTGCCGCCGCCGAGGATGCTCGGCAAGAACGCGCGGGACGCTGTGGAGCGCATACCGGAGACGCTGAACGGAGCCCCGATCTGGACGAAGATGCCCTCGGGCAGCAGGTAGTCGTCGGCGGCCTTGTACAGGTCGGCGGGACTCCCGCCGACGGTGTCGAGGACCAGCCGGAAGACGTGGCCCCGCGCGCGCAGGGCGTTGGATACGTTCGTGCTGGTGTAGTCGAGGACCGTCGACGCGCCGAGCGATTTGCAGAGCTCCACGTTGCGCGCGGAGCACGACGTCGTGACGACGCAGCCCAGGACCTTCGCCGCGATCTGCACCGCATACGTCCCGACGCCGCCGCTGCCGCCGTTGACGAAGACCTCGTCGCCCCGGCCCGCGCGCACGTACGGGACCAGGGCCTGGTACGCCGTCTGCGCGGCCGTGCCGAGCGTGCTGGCGTCCGAGGGAGATACGGACCGCGGTAGGACGACGCACCCCGAGGCGGACGGCTGGATGTATTCGCCTAGTGTTCCGAAGGCCGTCTGTCCCACGTGCCCGAAGACGAGGTCGCCTGGCTTGTAGCTGGGCTTGCATGTTGTGGTGCTAAAACTGCTCCCGACTTCTTCCACGACGCCGGCGTAGTCCATCCCCGGCGTGGCGGTGAACGAGCGCGTCACGAGGAGCGAGGCCAGCTGGCCGACCTCTGGGATCTTGTGGTCGGCCGGGTTCGGCGACATGTATGTGACGCGCACCAGCAGCTTGTCTGCTGGTAGAGGGGTTGGGGGACGGCGGGCATTGGGGTTTAGTGTTAGAGCGGTGGCCAGGTTCCTCCCTGCTCTGGTGTATTGCCAGGCGCGCATCGTGTTTGGGTCACTGTTTGGTTTGGATTGTTCTTCCTCCTTGTTGTTCGCCATCTTGCTAGGACCTGTGAGAACTGCTTGATATGTTGATGGTTTTATACCTCTGCTCTTACACTCAACGAGTACTTACAGTTAGACGTAACACCTTTCTATTCTCAAATCGGCTCTGGTGATCTTTTAGTACTTACGAACCCACTTAGACACGCCTAGTTTAATTGTATTTCTTAAACGTGTTAAGAAATTCGTTTCAAAAGAATCTGATTTTTAGAAGACAATTATGTTTATCCGTTGTCCTCTCTCAGCCTGCGTTACGGTGACGTCACGCGGTCACATGAGGTGTAGAGCAACGCGATATCAAACGTTTCTTTCTTTCTAGTATGCCGATGCATAGCCAAGACACAAAGCCCCTGCCGTCGTTGGTCATAGTCTTGCCTGAAAAATCCTCTGACGGGCCATAGTCGGTGTGTTTCCGGAGACTTATCGAAGGGCGCTTGGTTAGCACCGCCCCGGCAACAACTATTCGGGCTATATTTGATACCGACTCTACCAATCAATACTTTGTTATCTATATGGAGGCGTAATAGCCGAGGGAGGCTAGAATAGCTGTGCTGATGGATCGAACGAGATTGTGTAAATAGGCAATGCCGCTCACCAGCCCACCACGGATGGGGAGACTGTCACCCGATTAAATATGCCTCGCACACTCCAGAAAGAGGCACGAGGAAGAACCCCGATTACATTCTTCTATTGCCACTTTGACAAGGCAACCTCTGAGGTGGTATGCGGGCACACCATTATATTGTCGACTTTTGCGTTTGTCACGCGGTTTCCGCCGCCTCAGTTCATAGTACTATTATTGAAGTGACATTGAGATGTTCAAATAGCTGGCTGTGGTTGATACGCTACGTATAGATATGGACATACTTAGAATTCCAGCCCACGTGATTGTTAGCCGACGTGCTAGCTTAGTGACATACGGTGAGTGAACAGGTACCCATGTATCAATCTCTATATTAGATACTGGCTACACGGTAGGTGAATAAGTCTACAGATAGTAAACCTAACTAATTAACGCCAATATTTAGAGCATGCCAAGAGCTCCGTCTACGGATAAACGTCTTAAGGGGACCGTATTTTAGGATGTTTACGGAATCTAAACGCATAGTGGCGAGACGTTCTTATTAAAAGAATCTGTCTCAAAACTGTAAACTCTGGCACGGAAAACCTGCGAGACCGCAGATACCGAGAGCATTTGCTATATTCTTTCATTGCTGACTGTTATCGGCGCAATAAAAAGAAACTCGGGAAATGGATGTATCATCAGGAGTCCGAGGTTGACCGGCTGAAACAACATATCGACCATTAATCAAAGACTATCCAGGTCATAGAAAAGAAGATCGAACAACAAAGCCAGGATATCAAGAAGCTGCAGGAGATATCTAGACACCAACTACTCTTGTTACTGCATAACGGTTATACAATAGGTAGTACTTAGTTATACAATAGGTAATACTTCGTTATATAATAAGTAATACCTAGGGATAAATACTAGTGTGTTGGATCACCCCAGGGGATCCAGAGAGTCCAAGAAACGAGGGAATGGACTAAAAGATATTGTAGAGGACATCGAAGCCTTACCAAGAACTACATCAAATTATTGGTTAAACTAACAGAACAACAAAAACTGCTTGCTGGGAATCGAACCCAGTTCCTCAGAATCGAAAAAAATCCTGCGCTCTACTAATGAGCCACAAGCGAACCCAACCCGAAACTAAACCGTCTCAAGCTGGAGCACGTCCTGCTCCACCAACAAGGCGCGCCACTCGTCTCACCACTCGTCATCATACGCCTCCAAAACGTAGCGTTCGCACTCCTCCACAAAGGCTCGCACAGCGAGAATCCAAGCCGTATAACCAGCGTCGAGGGGCTGGGCGCGAAGGATGGCTCGACGGTTGAAGAGGCGGCGGAGATTCGGGCCAAAGTTGTCGGGATCGACAACTCGGGGTTGCGTTTCTTCGAAGTCTAATATTTGGAGCATAGGTATAGCGCGGTATTATCCCCTTAGTCCGTCGAAAACATAAAGATTCAAAAATAAAATGAAAAAGACGAAAAGGAAGATCAGCGATATAAAGAAATGCTCCAAGCAGAAGAAGAACGTCATAAAGAAGCTATGGACCTTCAAGACAAACTCTCGTACAAACCATCGTTAAGGTTGAGATTCGCGAAGGCAGATACGAACGTCACGCTGCGCGTTTATGTTTAAGTTACCGGCAGCAAGACGGATCATGGTGCATGGACGACTCGCCACAGCTCCGTCTACTGCCCTGGCCGCAAATAATTACGTCTTCCTACACTTTTGTACTAATCTCTGTATTTTACCCATATATAAGGGTCTTCGATGATGCGAAGAATAAAGCATTGTTATTCAGATTCTCTAAATTGCTACATGATGAATAGAATCTTGTCGATTAGGTTCATCGTCTTTAGTTCTTGTAATTCGCCTGTACAATTACTGAAGAGAGATATTGCCAGGGACATGACTATACCGGTCCTTGTTCTGGTAAAAAAAATGAATCCCCCACGCATTAGCCTGTCTGCCATCTTTATGTTACAACCTCTTCAGCTCGTCCTTGCTCTTCTAAAGCCATGCCTGTAGTTTATAAAGTGAGGACTAAAGATGATATTTTATTAACTATATAGCTATAAACTAAGTTGTTAAACTATATACTTATAATCCTAGGACAGTTTTTAATCTATAAGCTGGTTCTTGCTTATATTCACGCGAGATAATAATAAATGTTATTATAAAATTAAATATTAACTATATTTTAACTATAATATAATTATAGTATAATTATACCTAGATAAAAAGTATAACATATATATATATATATATATATATACTTATACTTATTAAATTTAATTCATTAACTAAGGGGGAATGCTATATCCTGTAATACTTGGCTATATTCTTAAGTTTTCGAATTATACACTATAATATGTTTTAATAAAGCCTCATGAATAGCTATCATTGGACCTGCACTACTTCACGAGACAGAGATGATTAGTCTAGACTAAGACATAATTCAAGACAGTTACAAAATATACCAGTGGCGAAGTAGGGTCTAAATATTTAGAAAGCTTGGTGGACCATAGGTGAACAGCACGCATTTTAGGTATTTTTGAATCGTGTTTCATTTGTCATTGAGGGTGTTTCTCCCTCGTCATTTCCATTCTTCCTAGTCTACATGCAAGTGCGCCGAGAACCAGAATATTGGCTGCGTGATGAGGTCGAGAGAAGGTAGAGGGTGTGTATAAGAGTTTGGAAGAAAAGCGTGAATCATCCCATAATACTTTTATCTTTACCCCATACATATCAAGGCATATCGACATCATATCCCATGCCGTCGAGATGTGTTCATTCACACATATGAACGCTTCGTGTGTGTGTGTGTAGACGCCGCCTTTGCGCAGTCTAATCAGCGCCCGTTTATGTCCCAACGATAAAAACCGGAAAAATCATTAACGCGCTTATCGTGAAGACATGGCCTTGGTCACAAGTCTCTTCAGAGCCAGCTCCTTCTTCTTCAGGTCATCGGAAGTCGAGTCCTCAAGCTCGAGCTGGCCCATGGCCTCGCTAAGGGTCTCCTCGATCTTCTCCTTCTGGCCACGCTTGAGCTTGAGGGAGAGGGTCGGGTCGGAGATGATCTCCTCGACGCGGCTGATGTAGGATTCTAATTGCTGCTTGGCCTCGAATCGCTTGCTGAAAGCCTCGTCGCTGTTCTTGAACTTCTCGGCGTCTATGATGCATATTAGCAAGTTGCACGTTCAATATCTCTATTCCGGAAGCTTACCGTTAATCATAGTCTCAATCTCAGTGGATGAGAGCTTGCCAACCGAGTTGGCAATGGTGATGTTGGCACTGCGGCCAGAGGTCTTCTCGGTAGCAGTGACCTTGAGGATACCGTTGACGTCAACCTCGAAGACAACCTCGAGAACGGCCTCACCAGCTCGCATGGGAGGGATGGGAGCAAGAGTGAATTCACCCAACGAGGTGTTATCCTCGCAGTTGACACGCTCACCCTGGTAGACCGGGAACTGGACCGTCTGCTGGTTGTCGGCAACGGTGGTAAAGGTTCGCTTTTTGAGTGTGGGCACTGTATTACCACGCTGGACGACGGGGGCGAAGATGTTGCCCTCCATGGCGACACCGAGGGACAGAGGGACGACATCCAGGAGGAGGAGGTCCGAGGTATCGGCCGAGGTGGCCTTTCCGGAGAGAATACCAGCCTGCACGGCGGCACCGTAGGCAACGGCCTCGTCGGGGTTGATGCTCTTCTCGAGCTTCTTGCCGTCGAAGAAGTCGCTCAGCAGCTTCTGGATCTTAGGGATACGGGTCGAACCACCGACAAGGACGATCTCGTCAACGCCGCTCTTCTCGACACCAGAGTCCTTGAGAACCTGGGCAACGGGCTCCAGGGTGCCCTGGAAAGCCTTGGCGTTGAGGTCCTCGAAACGGGCACGGGTGATCTGGAGGAAGAAGTCCTCGCCGTCGAAGAGCGAGTCAATCTCGATGGTGGTCTGAGCACCATTGGAGAGAGTTCTCTTGGCACGCTCGCAAGCAGTTCGGAGTCTGCGGAGAGCACGAGGGTCGGAAGAGATATCCTTCTTGGTCTTGCGCTGGAACTCCTTCTTGCAGTGGTCCAGAAGGTTGGTATCGAAATCTTGACCACCAAGATGGGTATCACCAGCGGTAGCCTTGACAGTGAAGACACCACCCTGGATGTTCAGCAGGGACACATCGAAAGTACCACCACCCAAATCGTAGATCAGGACGTTGCGCTCCTTGTTGGACTTGTTGGAGCCCAGACCGTAGGCAATAGCTGCGGCGGTAGGCTCGTTGATGATACGGAGAACATTAAGACCGGAAATGGCACCGGCGTCCTTGGTAGCCTGACGCTGGTTGTCGTTGAAGTAGGCCGGGACGGTGATAACGGCCTTCTCCACCTTCTTGCCCAGCTTGGTCTCGGCAATCTCCTTCATCTACACGGTGCGTGTCAGCAATAGTCTCAGTGGTCTCTCTACGGCGGAGTGACGGCTCACCTTGGTGAGGACCATGGCGGAGATCTCCTGGGGAGAGAAGGTCTTGGTCTCGCCGAGGTACTCAACCTCGACGACGGGGTTGCCTGAGCCCTGCTCAACGACCTTGAAGGGCCACGACTCGATGTCCTTCTTGACGATGGGGTCGCTGAAAGGTCGGCCAATCAATCGCCTGCGATGAATGCACATTAGAACGTGGTTCCTGGGCTCATTGGAAGACCGGCGATGGTCGACCTACTTGACATCGAAGACGGTGTTGCGCGGGTTCATGGCAGCCTGGTTCTTGGCGGCCTCACCGATCAGACGCTCCTTCTCGTTGAAGGAGACGAACGACGGGGTGGTGAAGCTACCCTGCTCGTTGGCAATGATCTCGACATTGTTTCCCTCGTAGATGGCAACGCAAGAGTAGGTGGTACCTGTGAGGCGGGGGGAGCGCCGCTGTTAGCTGTGGCCGCGGGACGAGGGGTTACGAGGGGCGGCGGCGTGGTCGCAACAACATGGACATACCCAAATCGATGCCGACGGCACCGTCGTAGACTTCATCGGCCATCTTTGCGTGTTTTCTGGGGAGGTCAGGAATGGGAGAGCGAATGCCGGAAGACAGGAAATTTGCAACGGACAGGAACTCTGCGAGGAACTTTATTTGTGCAAATATCGCCCGCTTTGTGGAGGGGACGCTATGAAAAAAAATTCTGCCCCGCCCCAAGCGGTGAGCGGTGAATCAAAGCCCGTCAAAACTCATCAAGACCCCACCTTTAGCCTGCACGCTACCCGTGCCCGCCATTCGATAAGACGCGATAGCTGAGTTATACTGAATCAGGGTAGCTACCGATCAGGGTCTTCTAGACTGCTTGGCGTCGACCTAGTCGTAGTGCACTACGCGCTTTTGCCTTGCTCACTAGAAAATTTACTAGTAGGCACATCCATGGATCGGCAACAAATAGCAGTACCTTAGGTACTTAGGCAGTGGAGGTCTTTTACACATCTCAAAGTCAATAACACAATGCCCAGGTGGCAGGACATCTACCTATCAAACTACATAGGTGGTCATGCTAGTATAAGTACCTAATCTGGAACCCAGCATACCGTTACTTGAATCGCATACCCTTTTGCGCTGCATGTCACATTATTGCTACAGTTCTGAGCTACAGTTTTGAACTACAGTTTTGAACTACAGTTTGATATGCCTGTACGGGCATCTGGTATCGTCCTAGTCCTCGCATGCCTGGCTCTAACCAGCACGAAGGCCCAAAGAGGTATTATACTTGTACATCGCAACCAAGAAGTATGCACACAATAGCCCGTCCGATTCGTCCTCCATAGAATTTCACTGCGACCACTTATACCGACCCAAACTCCAAATCCAGCAAAAAAGTAAGTTCCTAAACAGTGCAAAGTCAACGACTCACTCGAGTCGGCTGTCAGACAGCCGCATCTGCTTGCCCTGATAAGCACGAGAGCCAACGAACCGTGGGAGGTAGCATTAAACAGGCTGGAGGGCCAACCAAGGCTCCGTGAGGGTAGATAATGAGCTGGCGAGGCTCGGGTTGCTTCGTCATCAACGGCTTGCATTAGGCTAAGTAGCGAGCCGTGACATGTCATGCCCCAGAAGAAAAGGATGAAGATTGTGTGCCAGCACTTGGGCCATCGCATCCCTAGCAAGCTTCGACTACGTATCGTTCGCGCACCACACGTAAAGGATCAATGCCTGAGCAAATTGAGGTGTACGACGAACCTCTCCATTTCCATATTCAGACCGTTGGGTGCTCTCTCGCCTCTCGGGAGCGCCGCGAGGAGAGTCACTTCAACGCGATTGATTCCATACCGGAGCGTAAGATCAAACACCGGCTCTCCTCGCTTGTCAAATGTCACGGACGAGGGATATATCCGTGTCGTGTCGTGTATCACGTGAAGCTTCCATTCCCGGTGCTCCGGTTCCAAAAATGGCGCGACTTGTGGCTTGAGCTGTAATCGGAAGTGGCTCAGTGGCGCGTTGACGACAATCTCCTGCTGGTATTCAGTCGCACTGGCGAGGACGGTCATGGATAGTTTGTTCTCGACCTGGAGTGAAGGATGCGTGGTAATGACTAATCTCGGCATGAGAGCTTCTGTTTCTCCTGAGGAAACGGTCAATGAGTGCGCTGCCAATGCGGAATTCAAATACGTACTGATCGGTCGCGGCCTATACTTCTGAGCTTCCAGGATGTCTGTGGCACTTCTCTTCGGCGGTGGTGGAGGCGGAGGCGGAGGCGGAGCCTGGGGTAGGGGCTGTTGGTACTGTGGAGTAGTCCCGTTCGACGTCGGGGCCGGATCATTCATCACAACTGGGACGAAATGCTGAAATGTCGTGGGTGTAGCCTGTGGCCGAGTGACGGGCGCCATTTGTACAGTATCTTCGGTCTTCGTTACACCCATCACTCTCGGACTGGGCGGACCTACGGAGGCGGACATACTTCGTGCCTTTTCTAGCTGACTCAGGTTGACTGATGTCCCAGCAGAACTCGCACCGCCAAATGGATTTTTGTTCACAGGCGTCCCATTTCGGGTTACCTCGCTCTCTCCTGATTGTGCCGTTGCCGGTGCTGGAGATCCTGTCAAACTATTTTTGCCACCAACATGAATGGTAATTTTCTTGGGATGCCCAGGGGTTTCCGCAGCCTGCGGCAACTTCAACTTAATCTTGGGTTGAGGTGGCTCGGGGACATTTTCTTTGGCTTCTTTGAGAAGTTCTTGAAACATTTCCTGTGCCAGTTAGCGCTGACATATGAACTTTTAGGCGTTTCCCAGACTTACCTCAAGCTCCTGCGCCATTGCAAAAATCTCACTGCCATCCTCATTGTAGTGGTAGGCGTTCTTCCATATGAGGCTCGCTTGGTCTTCGAATGCAGCCCAACCCTTGAAGTCGCTTACATACGTTGCTTCTGATCGACCGTGCTGACCACGAACCTGCTTCTGCAATGCCTTAAGCGAGAGGGGTTCAGTGATGACCTCATAATAGTCCTTTAGAGTACGCGGGGGAAGATATATGAAGGGTTCAAAATACGGGTAGTCGTCCCTATGTGCTGTTATCAGTCATTGAATCATGTTACGAACGCACCAAAAGACTTACGAGTCCTCTTTCTTACGAATCAACTCTTCCACAACTTTCTCTTGAGCCTGTTGAAAGCTGAGTCCATTGAATGGTACACCTTCATAATGGTGATCGGCTTTGCCGCCACGTGTGCTTGATTTTTGAATTGGTGTCGTAGAATCTCGAGAAGTTCCAGGGTCGGTTTTTCTCCATGAGGATCCTCGCCGGCCTCTTCGTTGAGAGTCGTTATCGTCATCCCCCTCCTCTGGTTCATCCTCGTCATCTTGCCCCTCATTTTCTTCATCCTCTTCTTCGTCTTCGTCTTGCTCGTCCTCAGCTTCGGCATCATCGCCATCGCCTTCTGATACTAGCTCCGCATCGTCCTCCTTAGTAACCTGCGCGTTGGTGTCCCCATCTTCCTCGCCAACAATCTCGTCATTGTCACCCTCATCTTCCGGTTCAGGCGTAGGAGGCAGTGGGGTAGGTACTGCTTGGTAATTTCCTAATTTATAGGCAGGGTTGTGCTTGACCATCAGGTTGCTTACGGCTTTGCGCACACGTTCTGCGTCACCAAAGATGGTGGAGTTCCGATCGTTGGTCTCTTTCGCGTTTGAAACGAGACGCTTAAAGTCACTCTCAAGGAAGGATAATGTGGAGTATTGTCGCTCTTTGAGTTTGCGCTCGATTACCTCGAGGGATAAGGGGAGTCGTATCTTCTTGTAGTATTGTGGATTTTCCGTTCGCGAAGGAAGAGCCTCAAAATAGGGAGACACCGAACGGCCACTAAAGAGCAAAAAGATTGTTAGCATGCGTCCACAAGAGCTTGCCTGGAAGTGGCGGAAGTTGGCTTAAAGGATATTGACGCCGGTTGTAGAATAGATGCCGTTCATGGTAGATCCAAATTCTACAAGATACACACTTTTTATCTGTGGTGGCTCTGATCGACTCGAGGATGTTCAACCCATACGCAGTCGTGGATTCGCTGGTCTCGCCATCTGCCAAGTCTCCATATTCCTAGAAGGAGGCAGTTGAGTCAGTCAAGGCGGAATGATGCAGTTGATCAAGTGTAAGTGGGTGATTCGCATGGGTGTCTAAAAT
Organism: Xylaria longipes; assembly: GCA_025201785.1. Classification (NCBI taxonomy): domain Eukaryota; kingdom Fungi; phylum Ascomycota; class Sordariomycetes; order Xylariales; family Xylariaceae; genus Xylaria; species Xylaria longipes. The sequence goes on from MU619689.1 coordinate 85,220, forward strand.
GTTCGAGCTGGATTAAGGTGAGAGGATCGGGTCCTCTTTTGACAGCGAGTGGATTGACCCAAGAACAGGGCGGCGGATTGCGCATGGTACTGGCCGGACAGATAGCCGGGTAGCTAGCCCTGTTGCTGCTGACGTACCGCAACCCTTGTGCAAGTCCACGGAGCTCAGCAGCGTGGCGTGTTGCGGGTTGTGAGTTGCGGCGAGACCCTGCTGTCTGTCGCAAAGCATCGCGCACCATCGATCATACTGCTTGCACGGCGCGCATCGCAAATACAAATACGATGAAAACAAAAGGACTGAGACTCACCTCAATCAATTTGCGGCGCTTGGCAGCGCGATCGGTATCCGCGGCGGCGTCCAGCCCGTTGGCGCCGCTGGCCTTGCGCTTGCTCTCCATGGTTCGGTGCTGCAACTCGACGTTGAGCGAGGCGCACGGAGCGCGGAAGCTTGACGCGGTGTATTGCGGAGGAGGGGGGCAGCACGTAGCGCGGGAGCGTTCTGCAATCGGGGGTTGAGGGAAATGGCAACACCTAACACGTTCGACTTGGCAGCCACAGATCTCAAGAGTCTCGTCCAGCTGTGAGGTGGAGAAGTCCCGTGGTTTTTTGGGTATATATTAAGTAGGTTCTGCGGCAGGAAAATGGAGGAGATACACCCGAATCAGCGTCCGTCAATACCTAGGTAGGTAAGCCCAGCGTGGTCCTGCACTCGAAATTGAAGCACACCAAGCAAAAATGGGGGTCTTGCCTGAGCCACGCCGCTTTTAACTAGCCCGAGCCTGGCCTGAGCTTGTTTATCATGACGTTCCCAAACCGGGTGCCAACCTGGGCCACGCTGCTTTTAGCCTGAGCCTGGCCTGAGACGAGCCTGAGCTTTTGCACACCTAGGTACAGAGTAAGTTCATTTGCATTATTTTGCACCGTAATAAATGAAGAGGCCTTCGGGAGGTATCTACCTAGGTAAATACCTAAGTATTTCCCCAATTTGATGAATAGAGCTATTTTCCCCGCTAAGCCACCTCAGCCACTTACACACGCAAAACTTATAACAGAAAGAAGTAACCAATCAAGCATCATCTATCCAAACTAGGTACCTAATCACAATCCCTCATCCATCCTGTTGCAAAGTTTGCTGTGAATTCAGTCGATCAGACCTTCTTGGCTGGTTAGCCGCTGCGGTTCCCGACCTGGTTCTCTCCGCGATTACCTCACGGGGAGGGGTGAGGGGTTAGTTAGCCTTTGGTCGTTTTACCTGCCATTCTCCTGGAACCACCTCTATCAGTTTGCGATTCTTGTCGAAAACTTCGCACATTGGACGCTTTGAAGGCGGACGCTGGTGCTCAACACCATATTCGGTGATCTTCACCTTTCTTAACCATGTCTCCAAGGTCTCGGTAACGGAACACGAGTGCTTCATCTTGAACCGGTTTTTTGGTACTCTTTTTGGCGGCAAGAAAAATTCGAACGATACTTCAAGCTGTCTTCCCCAAGTATCACTATTCTCCTGGCGGAAAACTTTACTTTCCAGGAGTAAAATACGGACCTTATTGACCTCGCCGTCGCCTTCTTTTTCTGTAATCCAAAGCGAAACTGTTGCACAATGCTTACGACCCTCTAAACGTTAATGTGGATATAGGCGGTCAATGTCGATAGTAAGAATTGTCCATACTGAGGGTATGCATTGGAAGTATTCAATGACTTTAGCTTTCAAGTCGACTTTTTCTTCGCTGTATGCTATTTCCACACAAAGGATGAATTGTTGGTCCCGGCACAGTGGAATTTCCCATCAGGCGACGTATGTGCATGTGAAGGCAATAGTTGCTATTCCACAAGTTGTCCCGATCTTTTTGAAGACTGTGTCGTTTTTTACAACACGGTCCAGCTCTTCTTTAATAGCGTCAATTAGAAACGACTGCGTACCTATGCTCGTGGACCCGTGTTACGGCCATGGCTCGTAGCGTTAACTTGCTGGTTTCAGGGTTTCAGGGTTCCAGTCTGATCGAACTTCTTCGTCTAAGTATACCAGCAAGCCGCTGACAAGAAGATTCTGGCGTAGTTTTTCGTACGATCGCTCGCTCAAAGTAAATGTTGGGTCACTTGGCAAGGCATAACGTCGATAACTAGGTAGGATGAAGTCTTCGGAGTTTTGGTGGTGTTGATGCCATCTTGCCACCTAAAATAGAAAGAGATGCTTGAAAACACCTTGCCGGAAAGCTCTCTGGTTAAATGTGTTTAGCTTGATGCAGATACTTTTTATGTTTTAGCGACAGTTCTGCGGGTCAGATTTACAGTCCTGGGACACACTGAGATCGGGCGCTGGCACGGTTGGTGGGGGCCAGGCTATGGCGGTGCTGCTCTCTAATCGATAAAGCCGTAGGAGGGGAGGCTACACCTGATAGTAAAATAAAGCTCCTTATAGGCATGTCTTTGTTGACTTTTCCCCTCCACTAATCGCACGATCGCGACCGCCAGCAACCTCCAGCTTTTTCGACAAGACTGTTGCCCAGGACACCCTTCGCGCTCCATAGCTTCTTAAAAGTTCCTTCTTAACCATAACAGAGAACCAGACTCTTGGCTCGTGCTTTCTTCCCAAACAATACAAGACGAACCTCCGGAGACTGACACAAACAAAGACGTGCCAGAGCGCATACATATACTTCTACACTCTTGCACCTACCTACCTACCTACCATTCCCCTTCGCATTCTCCCAGAGCCTCACCTTTCCCAGTCCAAGTCGGTCCTGCAGCACTCGGATTCATTCGCCTCGATTCTTTCTAAGTTTGTTACTCACAAGTCATCCGACAACATGCCGGTAGACGTCGATATGAGCCGTCGCAACATAGAGCCCCGGCCGCTCACGGATAGTGAGCGGGCGCGACTTGAGGAATTCATCGAGTTGATCCACTACTCTCCTCGGTAGGTCGCTCAACTCACTCCAGCTTCCATATGTCGCCCGTCAAGTTGTTAACTTGAGCTTGCAGTTATTCAGATGACGAGTACGAATACCGACACGTTCAGCTCCCCAAGGCTATGCTCAAGGCGATTCCAAAGGAGTATCATGACACATCCAAAGGCACCCTGAAGTTGTTGTGGGAGGACGAGTGGCGTGCAATGGGTATTACCCAGGTATGTGGAACTGTTTACCTGGTTTGGTCCGGGTACCACAAGGATGAATTTGTGCTGATTGATTTTACTTCGTAGAGTTTGGGCTGGGAGCATTATGAAGTACATGAGCCTGAGCCGCATATCCTACTCTTCAAGTGAGTGTTCCCGCGACCTATCTATGAGATAACAGGAGCTAATCCACGACCCCCAAGGCGTCCGCTCAATTTCCAGCCGTCGTAACGGTTCATGAATCGTCGCATCTGCGAGGCCACACCCCGCCAACCCCTTCTCTCGAGTACTTCTATCTTACCCCCACTGCATAGCGCTGTCGCATTTGATATGGATATGGGATTACCTTTTCGACGACTGATGACCGTTCTTTCGACTCATCGACCGATTAGCTCCCCATGGGCCTTGACCAACTTGAAAGCCCCGACCGATTTTGGCCTAAGTGGGAGGTTTTTTCGTTTGGTCTCTCGTCGACCAACGAACACAGTTGCCTTTGAGGGCTTGTACGTTACAGTACTATTGGCATTTGGTATCATACAAGTCTAGGAACAGCGCGCAAGCGTCATCAAGCTTGCTTGATCGTGTTTCGGGAACAGACTACACGTCAAGGCGGATGAGCAGAGATAAAGCTCGGCAGAGCCCGCGTGCCTGCCGAACTTGGTCAATAGCCTTTTGGCCTATGACAGTATATATGATGCTAAGTTTAGGACGGGAACATGAATGAAAATGAATAATGCATGACCATATGCTAGTATTTCTTCCTTGTGATGATGGCAAAGTCCCAGTAATACGGGACTGGTTTCTAAATGCCTGTACTTGCATGAGACTCTTGTAAACAACAGCTCTACCTACATATCGATTGTACAGCTCCAGATATAGTAGTTGTGCAAGGGGTTTGGGAGATATCTAGCAATTGACCAATCCCACCCGGCGAACATCTGCGGCTGCCCACGTATGGCCAAGGCGCTGGGCGTGTGTAGATGGTACGGGAATGATTCCATGCGTCAGTCACAAGACCTGCCTCGGAATCACGCCTATTAATAGGACAAGTGTCCAGTTATACATTTACTCGGGTAATACCTAGGTAGGTTTTACTTTTTAAGTAACGTAACTTAGATTAAGTTTAGCCCGTTATTAGTTATATAATAAATGGGGTTTAATCATATATAAGTTATATATAAATATATAAATAAATAGGGTTTTAAAATAATAATAATAATACCTAGTAGAGGGATAGGATAGTTGGGATGGTGCAGAGGACGTACCTAGCTCTGTAAAGTACTTGTACACCATGGCGCTGAATCTGGAGGCGACGATCAGCCCAGCCGGGCGGGCCCCTGATTGACAACGGGACAAGACCCGACCAGTCTAGAATTTCGTGCTAGTGTCGAACCGAACCACCTGCCTGCCCGTAATCGTCTGGTATGACGTTGGATTGTTCGATTATAGAGGTACATCCCAAAGGGTACCTCCCCATTATTAATTGATAAATCTGAAAGAACACGTTGTAGCTGTTTCTGAAGCCGTATTCAGTGTAGAGCCACCTGAACGTAAATACAACACACAAGAATGTTTTACATGATGCACATCTTCGTCTGACCGAAGCTCGTGGGCAACTAGCATTGCTGTACTACTGTCCTGTTGCACTGTTTGTTCAAGGTTCAGGTTCCAAGGTTGTTTGTTCAACTGCCGCTAATAAGGTTAAGGTAACCTTCTTGTTAGCGTTGCTTCCATTCTTTCCACACCCTGCCGCTGTCGATGATACCTACCTACCGTATTGTACATAAAACATAACAATCAAGCAGGTCGAAGGTGGCACCTACCTACCTACCTATTCAGTGGAATCCGAAATCTGGCTAAATTCCATATTTCGGCCCACTTCACCCACTTTCGCTTGCTACTCTACACACACCTGCGACTATCCTCGACCGTCCCGCCTTTGCATTTGCCGAATGAAGCACGAGCGTGCCAGCCTTGACAATACACTCGTTTGAGAAAGGTGTCCATAACGACTACGACCCCGTCTGCCGCCGATATGCCGTCTGCTGGGAAGCTGTTCTTCCTGACTATTTTTGCCCTTTGGGGATCGCCTGCGCAGTGCACAACTACCAAGGGCGAGCAAGATGATTCTTGTGCAGTATGTTGTTCCCACTGCTCTCTGTAGCTTCTTTACTCTTTCTTGTTACCAGCGCGCCGGCTGTTTCTGCGGCCACCCAGTCGCATCTCTACGGCGTCTTCTCTGACCATGGCGTGTACCAGTTCTCGCCCAAGTCTATCGTGAGCGATGCTTGTGTTTCTTACCAGACCCTCGAGAATCTCAACGCTAAAGTGAAGCCCGCTGTCGACGAGTTGACAAAGAACACCGACTTTTTTTCCTACTACCGACTGAACCTTTTCAACAAGAGATGTCCTTTCTGGAACGACGAAAATGGCATGTGTGGCAACATCGCATGCGCCGTCAACACGATAGATAATGAAGAGGACATACCGAAGATATGGAGGGCGAGCGAGCTGGGAAAGCTAGAGGGCCCCTCCGCAAAGCATCCGGGAAAGAAGTTGCAGAGGGAAAAGCCACAACGACCACTACAAGGGTTATTGGGAGAGAACGTCGGCGAAAGTTGTGTAGTAGAATACGATGACGAATGTGACGAGCGGGACTACTGCGTGCCTGAGGACGAGACCACGAGCTCTAAGGGTGACTACGTGAGCTTAGTCCTCAATCCGGAGCGATTCACTGGCTTCGCCGGCGAAGGCGCCAAGATGGTATGGGACGCTGTATATCGAGAGAACTGCTTTCAAAAGTCATCATTCCCGCAGTCGGCCTCCTTGGGCACTTCCTCCTTACTGCAGGGACCAGCCGCTCAAGATTTTCGAAATGTCCTTCTCTCAGCAGAACGACAACAGATCTTAGAGCAACATCATCAGGACCCTAGCACATCGTTCGCACAGACTGGCCTGGAGAACGAGGATGAGTGCCTTGAGAAACGTGTCTTTTACCGTGTAATCTCAGGCATGCATTCAAGCATCAGTACCCATCTTTGCTGGGATTTTCTTAATCAAACCACGGGCGAGTGGCAACCTAACCTCAAGTGCTACACCGAGAGATTGCTTACTCACCCTGAACGTATCTCGAATCTGTACTTCAATTACGCACTGCTTACTCGCGCCGTCGCAAAACTTGGCCCATACCTGCAGAGTTACACTTTCTGTACAGGGGAACCGGATCAAGATGCCGCCACGAAAGCCAGCGTTCTTGCTGTTACTCAGGCATCGTCCTCTGTTCCGCAGATCTTTGATGAGAGCCTGATGTTCAAGAACGGCGAGGGACCTTCATTGAAAGAGGACTTCCGGAACCGTTTCCGAAATGTGAGTCGGCTTATGGACTGTGTCGGCTGCGACAAGTGCCGGCTTTGGGGTAAATTACAAACCTCGGGCTATGGTACAGCATTGAAGGTCCTATTCGAGACTGACAACGACAGCGGCGAAGTCCCAGAGCTCAAGCGAACAGAGTTGGTTGCGTTGTTTAATACCTACGCACGGCTTAGTAGTTCGGTAGAAGCGCACCATAAATTCCGGGCAATGGCGGAGGCTGCGAAGGCAGATGATTCGCAGGTGATCTCACCGATTCCAGATCGCGTAAAGAAACCCCACGCTGTCAAAGTATCACCAGACTCACCGAAAAGTACTAATCCTACCAAGTCGGAACGTCCTACAAATTCGGAGCCTAAGTCGACTGACGTGGAAGATAAGTGGGATGATGATCATGACGATGACGAATACGTGCCACCAAAAAGGCAGGGAAGCCCCCCAACTGCTCAGGACATGTTTCAGGCAGAGATGAACCAGGTGATCAAAGCCGTAAAACTGGTTGTCGGGGGGTGGATAGGATTGCCTAAACTAATGTAAGTTTATCTACGCCTCTTGTCGGCTCAACCCCGTGACGGTTCTCCAGCTAATGAAGGACTGTGCTTTAGGTTCTCTATCATGATCTTTGAACTCAATCGTTTCTGGGAGTTCTACATCGGACTTCCTGTTACCCCACGGACTTGGCACTTAGAGCGACCGAGTTTCGACGAGTTGTAGATCTATTTGCGGTCCTTATTATACCTTACTTGCTCGCTCCTCGCTACTTTGCTACTTGCTACTTGCTTGCTTGATTTTCTGCATGTTTAAGAATTGCATACTTCGGCGCATGTTCTATTTGGGCTGTATATACAAGAACAAGGATCGTAGATCCAAATCTTATAGGGTTACATTGTCTGGGACTAAATATTTCGTTGGTGGCCTCAATACCGTATAGCATAAAGGGGAAGCTAATATTTCCCTAAGTACATCTGTGTCGCTGGAGGCCTAATTTGCTATTTATAAAAAGATCTCGGCTTTAAAGACATGTTTTTAGAGCCTGTTTCGGGAGCTGTACAGTATAGTAGTATTTTGTATAGTAGAATAGTTATGGTCCGTTAACCATTTCCGGCCGACCGTAGGAAGGACAGTATCTCCCCACGAATAATACGTGGAGGTGCCTGCCATGTCTCTGACGACGGCTTTTGAACACTACAGTTCGCTGGAGTCAAAAGTGTAGTGAGGCCGCTTGCTGCGGGATTGTTGGAGCTGTGACATTTTACTATTAGCGACTTCGGACGTACGATTACGAGCATAGTCCAGTCTGCGTAAGTGTAAGCGAAGATAAGCGCAATTGCTAGAATTGAAAAGAGAAAAGGAGTCATGGGATAACGGCAGATCAATAAATAAACAAACGTAGGTAGTACTCCTAGATCTATAAACACAGAGTTCCTTGTTGTGACTGGTTGTAACAGATACGCCTGTGGTTCGTGCATCGAATGGGCTCTAACGAGGTAACATTTCTATTGGGGTCGCTGGCATGGTGATGCGCTACCTACGCTGAAAATATGGCTATTGTGCCCAGCGATAGAATAGTGTTGTTGCCACCTATACAAATACATCTTCGACGTCGAAATACTCGATGATGTCAGAGTAAAAGGGGGAGCATTTGTTCGCTCAAAAGCCGAATAATCCATATCCCCCTTTGCTACTGCCGTCATGCCCTCGACGCCTACCATGAAGCAACGGCACGTGCGTCACGACGTTCCCAATCTTGGCCTTGATCCCGTCGACGTGGACGCGCATGGCGCTCACTGCGTCTTTGATCGACACCGTCGGGACCCCCTCCTCGACGTTCTTCTTACTACTGCCGCCGGGAGAAGGGTTCCCCTCGCTGCTGCTGCTGCTGCCGCCTTTGGAAGGACTGGGTATGTAATTGGTGTAGTGGTTAAACGCGTCTTCGGTCAGACGCCGCAGCTCGGCGCTCGGCGCGGCGAAGGACCAGGCGATGGAGATGTGGAAGGCGCTGTCGACGTCCGTATTTTCTCTACCACTTCTACCCTCGTCAGCGATAGTGCTTCCGGGCTTCTTGGCTGCGTCATCCCCGGAAGAAGAAGATTTCGCAAAGGCGTACAGGGCCGGCTGACCGAAGGCCTTGGCGAGAGCGTTGGCGCGGCGCAGGAGGGCTGCGAGCTGTGGGTTGTTCTCTCCGCCGGCTTCTTCTTCCGTCTTCCTCGTGCTCACGACGCGCAGTACGAGGAACGAGCGCGCCGACTCGGCTGTGCGGTGCCATTCTACCCCCGCTGGCGCGAGAGCGAAGGGTGTGATTCCGCTGCTGCGGATGCTGGCCTCGAGATCTGAGAGGAAAGTGTCCTTTTGCGAGGTGCTGAGCACGATGGGCCGTGAGAGGCTGATGTGTAAGGGCTGTGGCGCGCCCAGGTCGGAGGTTAGGAAGGAGGTTAGGGTTATGGGGTTGGTGATAGAGATGGATGATGAGGCGAGACTGGATTGGAGGGTTGAGAGGAGCGTGGTGAGAGTTGTTCGCTCTGATGGTGTTGGATGCCCTGGTCTTGGTTAGTTTTATGGTTGAATATTATCTATCTATGACATGAGCTTCGGTAAGAGGAGACTCACACTCGATATACAAGTGGCTGGGCCAATTCCCGACTTTATGTGGATTCACACGCTTCCGGCCCTGATGCAGCGTTGGGTCATCGCTCGCGCTAACCCTCACTGTGGATGCGTATAAGTCGTGGAAGGCGGATGGCAAAGGCGGGAGATCGCTTTTTGCAGCGGAACTATTTATTGTCCTGTTATCTGACGTCTTCTGCTTTTTTGTCCGCGGGCCAGTTGTTTCGTCAGACTCGGATGAGTCCGAGGAATAATCTACAAGACCCATGTCTATCTAGCCCGGTATGGTTTGTATGGGTCCGGTGTCATAATTTCAGAAGCATGGAGAGCCAAATAGTCTAGTCGATATAGATTAAGAGCCCACGAGTGATGTTTTTGAAACGTTGGCAAGGGTCGCGAGAGCTAGGTGTTGTGAAGAAGTACCTTTTAGGTTTAGGTAGTTTAGTGCTGGGATGCTGCAGCTTGACGGCCCGTCCCACCCACGTTCTAGCGCAAGGGACGGGCATTGAACTTGTACCAGACTCTAAGGGTCACCGCATTATTGATACATTGCGCATGCAAGGGCGCCCATACAAATACAGCCCAAGTCTGAAAGTTGTTTCGATAGCTTGACATTCCTTGGGTGGAACATGGGGACTGTGTTTATTTATATAACAACACCCGAAAAGGGCGTATCGGATCGGGAGTGGCCAAACAGGCCTAAGCTTCCACAAACAGACTTATCGGATAGCCGTTGTAGTTCATGCAAGAGCAGAAAGGGTTCGATTCAAAAAATGTAGTGATTGATTAGGTATGTCTTGGCATGGCGCTGAAAATAGAGATAAGATCTAGGTAGATCCCTCCATCAACCCTACGTCATTGGGCTCCAATAGGTAGAATTGAGCCGCCTGTGGACCATTCCCACTGGCGCTAGGCTCAAGCGCCTCAAGCGGCTCAAGACTGATCCAAGATCTCGAGGATTACATCATAGATGTAAGCCATTACGCGTGCCTGCAATGTAGCATCAGGGCATAATACCGAAGAGTGCGACAAGCCATCGAATCGGATCAGAAGGAACAGAACACTAACCAAGCTTTCACCTATCGAGAAGACAATCTTCTCGTTTTCGTTCTCTTACCCCAGCTACTCCTCAAATTCGTCTGATCGAATAAATCTTCACAATTGAACGGAAAAAGAAAGAACAAGTCACTTGATCGATTTCTTCTTCGTCTGTCTTGGTGACCCCCTACGTCATCATCATCAACCAACATTCAACGAGAGCAGATCGGCGTTTTATATACATCGCACGCACGCACGCACGCAGAGACGCGACATCTCAAGTCAACAGACCACACACCCGACAACTCACAAACTCTTGCCCCATCCCGGGAAACAAAATGTCCGCCCCAAGGCCCCTGGAGCAAATAAAGCGGGAGACCAAGGCCGCGAACCGGGCCCCTCATCTGCGGAAGGCGAACCAGACGCGGCCGGACCAGATCGACGCGCTGGACAACATCGCGCCGGGCGGCATCTACCACCACGACGGGCCCTTCGACGCGGCCCTGGCGTCGCGGAACCGGGACGCGCGCTACGCGCCCCTGGCCGCCGTCCAGGAGGGCAACCGCGCCGCCCTGAAGGCCACGCCCGCCGTCAACGTCGCCGACGCCGTCACGCGCCACGTCCCGCTGCAGGGCACCGCCGTCATCCCGCCCGGCGAGGTCGACTATACCGGCAATGTCATGGAGTACGAGGAGGGCGCCGATCTCATGCGCGAGCCGGATGCTGCGGGCGGTGCGTACAAACGCTATGAGCATGTGGTAAGTAATCCCTGAATTTCCCCTTTTCGTGGTTGATTGAAGGGCTTGGTTAGGCCCGGACGAGCCAGGATGTAATGGCTGACCATGAACGTAGCAGTATCATCCTGAAGATCTAAAGGGAAAGGGCGAGCCCTCGTACACGATTGAGCGGGATCACGGGGCGGGTAAGAAGAGTAAGGACTAGGCTGGGTTATAATGTCGCGACTGGTTCATCTGGCGTTTACTGGCGTTACGGGTTCTAAGCGGGGAAGGAGACCAGACTACCTAGGTCCTTCGGTGTAATAGACATTTGGATAGGGACGTGTCAAATATGAATTGACTCATTACAATCGTCTAATGTTATAGTCATATTGTCAATGGTGTGCCGTCTAGTAGTACATAGCGAGGATGTTTCCTCGCTCCTAACTCCAAGAACCGCTCTTCCCCTTTCTAGTTGCCTCTAAGCCAAGGAAAACCTGACCTTTCCAGCTTCAGCTTTTTTTTGAAGAAAGCCCAAACAACCCGTTTACGTTGTAGTATTCGCAAGATGTAACTAGAGGTATCCCAATCCATTGGTTCCTAGCACCTCTCTCAGTACCTCGCGCACCTCGTCTACGTCAGCGAACCCGACGCGTCCCGCAATTTCGGCTTTTCGACCAGCGCCCAACTCGTTCCATCGTGCTAAAAGCGCACCATCGATGATGTTGCGTCCCATGCCGGCATCAACGCCAGGCGGGAACCGTCCCACGGCACCAGTCGACGCAGGCGCGCGGTAGGCTTTGGGGTTGAGACCTGCATAATGCGGCAACGATGAGAGGAGCTGCCCAGATAAGAAAGACAGGCGACGGTACTGCGGCTCAGAAAGCGGCGAGAGTGTGGCGAGGACACCAGTTGGTGAGCAAAACAGGATAATCGATGGGTTCGGCGAAGTTGACGAGTCTCCATTCGATTGTTGTTGAGAAAGGTAGTCGGATGTGGCCGGCAGCGTCCGTGGCAGAAGCCTGCTGCGAGTTGGTGAATGTGCACCTGTGGAGAAGGAAGTGCGATGCAGCAGGAGATGGCCTTGGAGAGATTTGGGGTCTGCTAATTGTTAGGGCTGGATATCAATGGTTTCAGCTACTAAAGAAGAGTAAACTCACGTTCTGGGTCGAATTGAAGAATATGAATGCCACCGTCCGAATCGCAGGCTACGATAAGAAGTTCGCTTCCGTCGGGCAGGAATTCGACTGCGGGGACTTCTAACTTGGTTGAGCTCTTCCCAAAGAGGATCATCTTGTAAGGCTCCTCGGTATATCCAGTGAACCAGACGCCTTTGACGGCATCGGCCATGAGACAGAGACCGGTCCCCCTTAATTCACGGACTGCTGTGACATAACAGCTCATATCCATGAACGCCACGGGTAGCAGGGAGCCGTCCTCTTTAAGGCCACGTACCATACATTTCTGCCCTTGCGCAACCAACATAAGCCCCTGTGTACCGATCTCGGACAACGCTGTCACCGCACCGCGTGGGATATCTTCCTTTGCGATAAGCTTGAGCCTCTTGTCCGTCTCCGGCCGGCCAGGCTCAGGAATAACAGACACAATGTCGTATACAAGAATTCGTCCTTTGATTGGCAAGTCTTCTCCACGAGATATGGCAGTTCCGACAACGATAAGATGTTTTCGTTCATTGGTGTACTCCGAAACCTCCAAGTGTAGTGTTTCAATGCACATAACTGTTTCAAAAGGCTCCATCTCAACCGTATCGATGATTGTCCATGTCGTAGGGTTAATAAGTTTTATGAGCCCATGGTGGACCATGGGTTTAAGTGATAGATCTTTTTCCAAGTGCCATTCTTTGTGATAGTCGTCATCTTTAGGCAACTCAAAAGGTTCCAAGATATCACAACCAACAACGAATGTTTTTGATGTTGGATGAAAGGTAACACTGTGTGTGTCGACATTCAAAGGGAGCTTCCGCAGAGGCATACCAATTTCTGCGTACGTAGTATGGCTGGCCGATATTTGGCAGACACGTGCAACGCCTTGCGAATCTGCGTAGATGAATCCTCGCTCACAGCCTTCGGTATGAAACATGCTCATGCCGCGTACGCCACTGCCTTGAAGCTCAATGACCTTCGGGAGGGTCTTGGAAGACTTGAAGATAAAGTGTGGCGAGTCGCCGGGTAAGAAAATGGTCTTATGACCAGCGATATTGTCGCATCGTCGCATTGGATATGTTCTTTGGCCTTCAACGTCATCATCTGTACTCATTTCTGTGCTCTTTGCTACTGTAGAATTCGGTAACTTGAGGAAATGAAGCGAACGAGAAAGCTCCGTGGCGGGTTCCGAAGTGGTTCGGAACGGTTCGTATATAGTGACATCATTTTGATTGTTGCGAGTCTAGGACAGGTGAGCATTTAGAATGTCGACAACTAATCGGAAAACTTACAACGAGATAGGGATAGAAAGATGTGTTATCTCCGAGGTCAGCGACCAGGATCTCCTTCAGAGCTTCTCGGGATGTCCCACGCCTCGCCGCATAATCTACAGAAAGAATAGGAGGTAGGTATGACAACCCCTCAGCAACATATATCGGTGCCGTGAGATCAGAGAGAGCGTAGACCTTCACTAACGTTAGCATATTGTCAGATCCTTTGAATAGTTAGACACACATAAAGGGCGCCGGTCTTGCTTAGCAAGAACATTACAATGTTTTCTCCCGATCTTGCGCCTTTGTCACTTGGGGCCGTCAAGAAAACGCCGAATTTGTCCTCGTAGAGACAGCCTGTTATCCACCTCTTTGAAATCAACGCGGTGTCATCCTTCTCGAGTTCCTCTAATTCTAGATTGTTGTCCATCTTCGCAATAAACACGCTCGCGTCGTCTCTAATAAGTAAGATGTAAGGGTCAACTATGCTAGCATACTCGATTCTGGGTTCTGCCCCGGTATCCTCGTCCAGCATAGGCACTATTTGGCTGAGACCGAAATCTAGCGAGTTCTATTAGCAAATCCACGGAGATACCGGACTGTCTTCTCACCTCCGTCGTAGCAATGCACAGCAGTCTTTAGGACCTGAATTATTCTCATATGTTGGCCCATTGTTCCAGCCTCAATAGTAAAACCGGCAGCTGGATCAAATTCAGTGCCACTTAACGCTTCAAACCCAGCCCCCGTTAAAGCGTAGGCATCTGATGTCTCGTAGCCGTCTAAGTCCACTTTCGACACAATCATGAATCTATCGTATTGCGTTGAAGCGTCATAGTCGGCTCCCAAGGAGGTGGTGCCCCGGTCACCCTGTAACGATTTCGGTATAGGCTTCTGGGCAGCCACTGTCCAGAAACCCCTGGCTTCAGGAAACTCGAAACGTCCTATAACGCCTGGTTGGATAGCTCTATTGATTATTGCAATTGAGCCAGAACTTCCGCTTCCTATTGCGCAAACTAGGCTAAGATCACTCGACACGCCTTCTTGATTTGATTGCCCTCCATTGTTGTCGCCAGAAATCGTGCCGAGAGCAAAGTCGCGTATCGGAGCAATACTGACAAGGGAATCGTGGATACGAAAGACGAGTTCGCCCGATCGCCCTCCATCACTATTAGAAGTACTTGAGACTTGTTTAGTAGGCGCTGACTCCTCGCCGTATAAGTCATCATCATCCTCTAGATCTTCTAAGTCTTCATCGTCCATGTCGATATCAAGAGACGCATCATGTAGACGATGCTTTCGCTTAGCCGATTGGCTCTGTTTCCGTGTCCAGCCAAGAACTAGAGAGTCGGAATCCTCACTCCCTACAAATAACGATGTTCGGCTAAGCCTGCTTAGAGTTGATGCACGTGTTGGAACGATACCTCCGCCATAGTCCGGCCCAACTAATCGAACGCTCAATCCCGATACTGTGCGGCCATCAATCCTAAAGGTAATTAGTGCAAGACGGCCATCATTGAGTACCATTAGAAGCTCTCCGTTTTCGGCAGATATGATTTCAATCTGACAACCTTCCAACCTGAGTTCGAGCTCGGATTGATCAATTAAGCTAAATGAGGTGGCTTGCTTCGAAAAAGGGTTTACACCAACGCCGTGAGATTTCCCGGATTGGTCAATATGAATCAACTCGTTGGCCCCAATCAACAAAGCACCGCCTACTGGCGCCGGAAGTGCAAGTACCCGGCATAGATCTTGAGGGAGCCCGTTTACTGACAGGATTGTTGTAGACGCCTTCTGCTCGAGGTCGAGTGTAAAGACCATGTACGATAGCTGGTCCCTCCGGCCAAGGACTGAAGAGGGAGCAGAGATTGAAGAGAGAATTCCAAAAGTTGGCTCTCTATACTCATGTAGAAAGGCAATATGCACGGGATGGATGAGGCTAGGATCAAGATTGGGCAGGCGAAGGACAAACGAAGTTGAAAAAGGTGTCTCTTGATTGCTGCTAGTTCCATTTGCGAGCGTGGTGGACAGCTCTTTTACCGGGCGAGGACCATCAAGTTTCTCGTCCCAATCCTGCATATCTACGTCCTCCTCGATCGACTTGAATTGAATAATGGCTAGGCAGCGCGTCCCGAATTTCAGGGCAGCACACCTGCTTCCCGGGTCCGCAGTTAAGAAGTTGACATAGTTGCTCAGCGGCGCAGCCCATGGGCATGCTTGCAAATCTTCTTGCTCATAGTAATGAATTGAGGTTGTCTGAATGGAGTGTTTTACGGGGTCCCATTCAACCATACTCAGTTTCGCATCCTTGAAGGCAAGCAGAAGGGCATCTGCGCCGGACGCTGACGACGGGGACTTGACCCTCGCAAGTCCGGTCACTGTCCCGGCAAGGGGGAACTCGGCGACGAGCACAAGTTTCGTATGGTGAGAGCGGTCGGATCGAACGAGGGCAGAATCGGCGCCGAGGAAAGAGGCCTCAAGCCCATCGTCGTCGTTGATACGCGTGTCGTAGGGCTGGTCGGCGGTGGATGACTGCAACTGAGCGTTCTGGGCATTGTCGAGCTCGGCAGACACCGACTTGGTGGTGAAGACCTGGAGGAGAGAAGCGCGTGCGACAACGAGATTGTTGCTTTGCGCCGAGAGGAATGGTAAGCTAATGGAGTGCGTGACGGCCGTGGGAGGCGTCAACTCCGTGTAGCACTGCATTTTGAATACCTGTGCCGCATTTCACTAAGAGCGCTAAGTCTGGTCTAGATCAGTTGGTTAAGGATCGTGGTGCAGCAGGCTACCAAGAAGCAGGGTTGGGTCGATTGCTGTGTAGACTCTGTTTCGCATACGTCCTTCGTCGGCGCAACACGCTCTTCCACGCTTCGTTTTGAAGCTTGCCCGTGGAGCTCATACTTACATAACCTTGGAAGGTCCACAGGGCCCCGGGGCTCCAAGCAGCCCCACCGGATATACACCTATCGTGCTCCCGATAAGGACATCGTGCTTAAATGCATAGGCGGGGACATCCATCTACGCTGGACAGCACCTTGGGCACCTGGGCACCTGGGCATTTCCATGGCAGAGTAGTAGATGGGTCGGGCCGCTGCATTCATCGTACACATGAAATCATAAAATCATTGTGAGAGGCAGATCAGGGCCCCGAACGAACAGGATGAAGCTCCGTGGTGAAACAAACTCGCATGGGCTATCTTAGGTCTCCGGCATGGTGCAATTGCCCAGTCTGCTTTACCCCCTCAAGATCACCAGATCAATCAAGGTGAACCGAGAAGATCGATTCGCGGATTCAACCTCTAATACAAATAACCACAGCCACAAAACCCTCTCAAGGGTTTCCTTCCCTCATTCCATACACGTGAGGTTCCTTCTGAAGAAATGATAGGAGCGGCCTAGGTGGTGCTCACCACTATATCGACCTTGTTATCTTAATACCCCCATGCAATTTATCCTCTTACAACTGATCAATTTCGTTGCTATCCCTGTACTGTCTTCTGCTCCTTGCCATGGCTCAACCAAAGAAGGATCCTAACATGCCTTCGAACTCATGTTTCCGTTTCTTCGACCTTCCCGCGGAGCTGCGGACCAACATCTTATCTCATTTGATGATCTCAAAATACGGGATCGTCCTCTACAATTGCACCCTATTTGGTCCCACAGCCCGTGACAGGGTAACGGTCATATACATCTTTCTCGTGAACATACAGATGTATCAGGAGGCATCCGCCATTTTCTACGGGCAGAATCGCTTCATACTCAATGGTCAAAGCCACCGTTTGCCGGGTCACCTCACGAAGCCGGGTGGCTTCCTAAGCCCACAGGGACAGGATGCTCGGCGCAGGGTTCATAGCCTTTCGCTATATTTGACTCGCGTTGGTGGCGAGTTCGAGGATATCTTGGCACCCGCCATCTCCGACAGTGCGTAATTCTCGGAACCAATCTCTTCTTGTTTTGGCGACTCTCAGAGCATGAGATTTCCTTTTTGGGGCAAGAGAGTGTCTAGAACCTCCTGAAACCCTCATGAATTGCGCCCCAAATGGCCATAACTGACTCCGAGTATTGCAGTGATCTTATCTGGTAGCTTACGGAGACTCAAGATATGTCTTGGACCACCGAGTTCGCACCCTAGGATATCCGGTCCTGACATCGACATGATGACAAGACTACCATTCCAAGCTCTCTTGAGTCTGTTGGCAGATCCGGATCTACAGCACGTCGAACTGTGTGTTTGGAAAGTTCACTGGGCTGTATTTTGTCCGTTCCATGGGAAATTGGAATTCGCAACCAAAGGAAAAACTTCAACCGAAGTGGTAGATGACCGCAATCTTGCCACAATACGGGGACATTCAGACTGGATTCAGCTTGACTGGAAGAAAATGGTAGATTTGCTTGGGACCTGTAAACGGATCGCGAAAATCAAAGACGCGGACCTTTAAGTACCGAACTGTGAAGGTAGTTTCGGACAGAACTGTGTGCGTGGTTAGCAAAGGTTTAATTGAAGCCAATTGAGCATTGCTGACGGTCCGTGTCAATGTCAGATCAAGTGGCACCGAAAAAACCGAAGACTTGACTCCGCCTGTTTCATAGCGAATCGATCAATGCTATGGCGTCAAAATACCGTCCATTCCAAGGGAAATTGCCAGCGAGACAAGGCCAAGAAAAGGGTTTAGTTAATTCCGTCGGCTTAGAGAAGGCTGCCAAGATTTATATCTCCCTCGCTGGCTGATTCAACAAGCCAGAACTTTGTTACTTAATAGCGGCTGCATTTACCCCGCCTAGCCCGGCCTCGCCAGTCTTTGGCAGTACACATCGATCACCCGTCTATGCGTTGATGGAGCCCCTTTTCTTCTGCGAATCTTTGCTATATTAACACCTGCCGGGCTGAGCACTTATGTGTACTGTACACCGCTGCTGCCAAGACCGTGTGGCATTCTCCTGGCTAATTGCTGGACATCTTGGCTGTACTAGTTGTCGAAGTGCCGTTGCCACCGGTGTTGGCCAAGATGGGACGTCTTGTCTTGGTACTGTACGTAGAAAGGATAACAATGAAACACTGATGATTGATCTTGTTGTAAATAGGACCCAAGATATGCACCATACACTATTATGCATGCACAGGTTATGGATGACTTCCACAAAACCATACACCCATCCGATCTTGGCATCTCGGATCATCAATTAGACTAAGCGGTGTAGACAAGTTGACTCGTAGCTGAATCTGTTTACTCGATATGAAACCGCCTCAGAGTAAGTCCTACCACAGGCAGACAGATGGCTGCATGGTTCGCTTACCAATTTCACAGCGGAGGTATACACCAGAGTGTATCAGAAGCCACTGGCACTTCTGTTATCCCCCCTAGGAGTAATCTGGTGCCATGGAACACAAGAGGTGCACAACCTTGAAACCTATTTCTCAGTGGCATATAGATAGTACATAACTTAGGCAAATTGAAATGATTATACAAGTTCAATAATAACTATTTGTCTTCTACTTCATCATCGATCTTCGAAGCTGTACTCAAGCCAAAGACCAGTATACTGTCACTATACAATTAGACTCTTTCTAATAAGCCTCATATTCTCCGCAAGGATTCAACTATTCCACTTGCTTCTATTGTTACGTTCGACGCTTGTCAGCAAGCAGTGTACCGTCCAGTTTGGATCGGACTCCGAAAGGACGTTCCTCAATCCTCAACCATCTAGGAATCCCAAAGGCTGTCATACCTTTTCGGTAAACTGTTCAGCTACGCCAGAGAGCGCCTGATCTCTGCACAACGTGCTTAGTGCACAAATCGTTATCGTAGGTGAGACGAGGGTCTCACTGAATACGGTTACCCAATATACAGTTCAGTCGGGTATACAGACAATGCAAGGCGCACGAACTTACAAGCTCAACAGTACCGATTTCCCGTCTCTGTCCTCAACGGCTACTAGCGGTGGCTAACAACGGCAAGCCGTAAACTTCTCGACTAGAAAATACCAGAAACAAGGACCCCATGGGACTCGCCATGCCGGCTTTGTAGGCTGCATTACAGCACAGGAAGGACACATGCAGGATGCGTCAGAAAGGCTGCAGTATTGAGGCATTTCTTTGTTCCCCGACCGCGATCGACCTACCCCTGCACCACACACACACGCATGCACGACGTTTCCCAGCCCGTGTACGCGGCATACGCTAGAACCACCATGTCGCAACCGTGCATTTGGCTACACATTGCGGCAGTACGTAGATTCTGCACCTGTTCGTGTTTCTTGCAACGGAAGTTTGTGCAAACAAGTAACCCCCGACCGTCCGTCTCTCGGCCTTACCACCCACCGTACCGGATGGATTGGTAGATGGATACCCGTACACACAGCAAGGCAAAGGTAGCAGAGGAAGGAGGGGAAATCCCGCAGCTCTGTTCGACACTATCAATGCTGTACTGCGTGGTCAGGCAGGCAGGCAGGCAGGCAGGCGGGCAGGCAGGCAAGCCGAAACGAGGCTACTTCTTTCGCTTTAAGACAGCATGCCTACGTACACCAGGCGGTTTCCCGCAGTTTCCCTATGAATTACACTCATTATGTCCCATGTCCGTGTCTCAGATATTTATTGTAGTAAACGCACGAGATCTGGAGCTTCTGGAACAAGAACAGTCCAGAGCAACGTTTGGCAGCGCCATGGGACACGACGATGAAAGAGGGAAAGACAGGCAGCCAGGAATATCGGCGTCAGCATGAAGGGTGAAACAAGACAGCTTGGCACGTGCCGTGAGCGCGGGGATTCCACGCTGTCGGATAGCAGAAGGCTGGCGGACCCTTGTTCCTGCCCCTGTCTTCTGCTTATTACTATCCAGGTAGGTATTTACTTACAGTACCTAGTCTACGGTACGTACTGTTTGCTAGTGATGAGCTTATCATTGCTTGGGGTCTGCTTGGGGTTATATCATCTCCTTGCCTTAGCTGTCGATCTATCTTCAGAGGGTCTTTGGTGGGGAAACCTTGCCTCCTTTCTTTTCACCTCATTCCATTGCGTACCTAGCACACTACGTATAACATAGTACCTTTGCCTTATGAGCCCTCGTACCAAAGTACCAAGCTGGCAAGAATCAGAGGAATATAATAAGCAGGAAATACGTTCCATTAGCACCCTAAAAAAGCATGTTGGGGGCGGAGCCTTTAGATAATAGGCTTTAGGACAGGTTTTCCGACTCGTTCGATACGAAGTTGGATGGACTTCATATAGCTGCAATAAGGCCAAGACAGGAGCCAAGAACCAATATGCGACGGGCCGGGGCGCTTCTCGCAACCTACACGAGACTGCCTAAAAAGTGTACATTGCTTGCTTGTAACCCAGCGCAGGTAGGGTCCTACTGATCAGCTCTAGAAATATCTTCCTCCTTATCAGAGAGAATAGTAGTGATGACGTCGCCGGAGAAGGAGCTAAGGATTTCATTGTTCACCCACCTGCACAAGGCATTTTCTACCGTTCGAATGGCCATCAATCTCACATGAATGGAACCCATGGATCATAAAGCCAATACTACATAGGTAGCAGCTTATGTTTATGACGTTTCTGTGTAGCCTGGGACAGTTGGGTGCATAGTGATCATAGCTGATCTGCCTCTGCCGTCGAATAGCATACAATACCGGCCCCTGTGTCTGATACCTTCCGAGATTGGGATTGAACCCAATCGTAAGTCCCGGGGCGCGGCGTCTTGGTATTTCCTTGGTATTATCTTGGTGTTCTCTTGGAAAAAGACCATGTTGTCATAGCACCAAAAGCGTACAGGATGCCGTCTTCGGTTTGCTCGGCTGTCTGGCTTTGAGTTTTAGCTTGGTTTCTGGAACCCTGTAGATATCTTGTTCAATTGCCAGTTTCGTAATGATATGCCCTGTTCTACTGTATGTAGTAAGAGGCTCTGAAAAGCACATTAAGTACATGGTGCCTTACTTAGTATTTAAGTACTACCTAGGTAGTATTACCCAGGGTGCCTATATATAGTGCTATACATATCCATGATGTAGTGAGGTTTCAAAACTGTCAAAACTGTCAAAACTGTCCTACCCTACGGTAGATGCTACCGCCCGATGACGCAGACCCCTCCCTCACTTGGTGCTGCGCCTGTGCGATGCTTTTTCCGTACGTAGCAGTAGGTACACTACCTCCGGTACCTAGGCTAGGCACTACCTACCTCATGTTTATTAGGGCGGGAAACGGACACATCGGCATCCGCTGAAAGCCGTTGACTAAGTGTGCCATCTTTCTTCTCATCCTGGATGTAGTGGGCAGGGCAGAGCAGGAGGGGAGGTGCGACGCCTGGAAAGGGGAAGAAAACAGGAGAAGAGAGAGAGAGAACCCGGCAGGCAGAGACCGCCATCAGTAAGCGCAGCCTCTGCGTCTCACTTTCGGACTTTACTTTCGTGTTGTTGTAGCAGCATTATCAATCACTGGAGACTGGAGACTTGGAGCCTGGGCGTGTCCGTCGGCTCCCACCCATCAGTGCCACCACCATTCCACGGCGCAACAACAACTGGCTGAGCTACCTTACCTTGCTTCCTACGTACATAGTGCATGCAGTAGGCAGACAGCAGCGTACATTAGACTCATCTAGCCAGACAAACAAAATCCCGTCCTCTTACAATCAGAAAAGGGAAAAGACGCTGTCCACTTTATTGCCCGATGTGGCTGTTGTATGCGGA
Source organism: Xylaria longipes (assembly GCA_025201785.1). Lineage (NCBI taxonomy): Eukaryota > Fungi > Ascomycota > Sordariomycetes > Xylariales > Xylariaceae > Xylaria > Xylaria longipes. The sequence continues at coordinate 107,174 of MU619689.1, forward strand.
AAATATGGGTGGAAGATCCGCTGAGGGCAGACCAAGCAGAGACTTGGCAGGGTAGCGCACAGAATATCCCTGTTGTGCCAAGGCAAAGCCAAGTATTCTCGCCAAGACCCCTGTCTCGTTCCCCGCCGCGATGGAACGCACGCACGCGCAGCCGTGGGAGGGGGTTGTGACGGGATACCTTTTGTTGCGGTCTTTGCTTGTGACAATTGACTTTTCCCTCCCCCTCGGTTACTGCGCCGGTGCCACGTCTGACTCCGTGAGCGAATTTCCGCTCACTGATCTACACGGTCAGCGTGCTAGACCGACACGGTAGTCAATCATGTGAAGAAATGCGCGGAACAGGTGGTGGGAGATACCTATAGCGTGGATAGGAGCTGAGCTGGCGGATCATCGCCCCTCACTAGACTGGATCCGGTACATACGACTAACAATCTCAGGGCCGCGCATCATGTGATGAGAGAACAAATGCATACTCGCTAGATAGACTAGACTAGGTAGAACCAACACCATTTGGGTGTCAAAGGATACTATACTAGTGTACCAGACTATGGGTTTGGACTAGGGTGCGGTATGAGGGATTGAAACCACCCCTACCAATGGTCTCCCAGTACAATTCGGATTACAGTACTCTGTACTCTCTGAATCATCATCAGGAATGCAATGCGCTGGGTACACAGCTCCGCGTGGGGGAAATGGCAATACGTAGTGTATCAAGAGCGAGATTAGACCCCGGGCCAAGCCCCGTGATCATAGAACCATGTAACCCATCTTGCAGACGTCGAAGCATGCACAAACAAAAGGCGATTCAGCGTAGGCAAAAAGGAGTAAGGACTATTCCGTATTAGGGTATTATTCTTGATCTGGTTCCCATTCTCTATTGCGTGCGCCCGCCTAAAAAGTCCCGGCCCAAGCCCAAGCCCAAGTCCCAGCAACGAAAGATGCCACGATAGCGCAGAAATACACAATTTTCTGGTCCTTATGCCCGGCTATCCGCTCGTGGCTTTGTCCTCCCTGTAGTTAAGCACGTGAACGCCCGCCCCAAAATACACTAGCTAATAATGAAGAAAATCAAATGAGTCGTAGGGTTTCGCAACCGCCGTATCCGCTAATTTTCGGATTGTTTGCTCTTTTTTTTTCTCGTTGCAGGAGGGTGACCACCGCATGTAGTAAACCCCGGATGTGGGTCAACTCTTTAGACACGCAAGGAAATGACCAAACGAAATGTGTAATGGATCATGGTATGTCGATAAGCGCGCTCTCTGTCGATAGTGAAGAAATGGACCGAGTTTACTCGACGGCGTACTCGTGGAAGTCTTCCTTGTGCTCATCTGGGTGCTCGCCGTAGTGGACAGGTCCGAGCTTGAGGACGCGGAGGGTCATGCCGCCCGCGCTGCTCACACTGGAGCTGCGGCGGGGGTGGACAGCGGGCTTGATGTCCTGGGCAGTAGGGTACGAGGCAGAGGTCTCGGGCGCCAGAGAGAGGAAAGCGATAGGTCGAGGCTGCACCGTGGTGATTCTCTTGGGGCTCTGCACGGGGGAGGACATTTTGTCGGTTGTGTGGTAGGTTGTGATGGAGTTGTAGGAGCTGGCTGCGTGTATGAGTGTGGGAAAGCCGAGAAGGTTGGTTGTGTTCCGGACAGATAAATACGCGGCGTAGAGACAACTAGCTTTGTGCTGGAGGGGCAATTGCCTTGGCTTTGTCTGATAGAATGGTGGAAGCTTGGTTGAACTGTAAAGAGCATGGCCGAGGGAAAGCCAGACGGACGCACCTCTTTATACTCGGTCTGCAGCAGCAGCACTCGCTGCCTCCCGGCGTTTGAAACACGGGCCACTACGACCCCCACAGAGTTAGGTATTATCACGCCTCTTGCCTCTTCTAGATCATCACTTGTATGAGTTGCCAAGACTTACAGATTGTATATTCTGGTCGGTTATTGAACTAGGAGTATGGATGCCAAGGGGTGTGGGTGTGCCACAGGTCTCGCAGTTTCCAATAAGCCAGGCAGCCAGCAGCCAGCCCGGCTATCTATGCCATGTATGCCACCCCACCGGAGCAAGCTCAAAAGCTTGGGTCGCTGCGCGCGCGCATGCCGCAGGATGGGGCCTGGGCAGTGGAATTAGCATGTAGCAATCCCAGTACAAGACGGCCCCTAGTCAGTCCTGCCGTAGTTGCAAGAGCAAGAGCAAGAGCATCCACCCATCCTCAGGAGGGTGGTGATGATGACGGCAGCCTGCGGCGCCGCATTGGGTACGTTATCCTGTACTGCATTGCTGACCTCTCACAGGCAATGAAAGTTGTGCTAATCGGTCGATGCTGGGCCAAACCCGAAGTCCGGCACGTGGGGTGCTGAATGGCAGCAAAGCGACCGTGCACACAGAGCACAGCCCGAGGCAAATCTTAAGCCTTTGATAGCCTTCGAACCTAACCCTAACCTTGACACGGTATGAGGGAGCGGTGGCCCGGGGTTAACTGTCTCCTTGCCGCGGGCTTGCGCGATTGGCCCCTTCCATGGCCCCTTCAATGGCCCCTTCAATGGCACCAGGGGGGAGGGGGGGTTCTTCGAGAGAGGGGACGGACTGACTGACTGACAGGAGGTGGGACCTCATCGGTCGGCGCAAGTAATCTGGCGACAGGGCGACAGGTGCACCACGCCGGAGCAGCGGAAGAAGCAACGAGAAGGGTCAACCCGACGGCGTTCGACATGAACCGACGTCGTCCGTTTTATATCGGACATGTGGAGAAGAACAATGCGGCTCCTTTAAGCTTTATGAAACCTCGCGAACTCCCGGCTCCAACGAAGCCTCAAACCGCCTGGCAGCGACCTGCGTTGAGAGCCCTTGACTTCGCTGCCGTGCTTGCGATTGGCTGGCGCCTGGGCCACTAACGAGAATTCCTCGGAGGGCCATGTCCAGGTCAGGTGGCATGCCGCAATGGGATGGCCGCATTTACAGCATACACCAGTACGTACTCCAACTGCCGGAGATACGCCGATATAGTGATTACCGCAAACAGGAGCGGTTTATTGCTAAGCTGCAACAACAGACACGAGTTACACTTTTAAAAAGGGGTTGGATAACACCTAAATAATATTAGCTTGGGAGGTTTTTTAGAATACATGGGCATTACTTAATATCTAGAGGAGCTCTGAGAGAATATGCCCGTTCCGCACCCCGTCCACTAAGCTCAGGTCAGTGGTTGCCGCACACAAGCTCTCTCTTGGCTCGATTTTATGGGCTCACAGCAAATCGAAGACGAGGCGAAGGGCATGGTAAGGGCCAAGATAATACAAACACCCCTTGCTTGGCTCAGAGAACGCCGGCAAATCCTCGCATTAGGGCACACTACCTAACGGCACCGCCAAATGTTGGCACTTGACGATGAGAAGAGGGAGAGCACCGTGGCTTGGTCTCTATCCGGGTAGCCGTGTCGCTACTGGGGACAAATATAATTACCAGACTTTGTATTCGATGCCCGTATCTACTTAGCATATTGCGGTAGAAATAGAACATCGCCCCAGGTCAGCCTGGTATCTTCCGATGAAAAGGGGTATCTACCTGAATAGACCTTCATCAAGTTGAGGTACGGCGAAGTGGCCTATGATCAAGCTAGATATTTGAGCAGGTCAGCTTCTGTGTCCTCTACCTCAGGTGTAGGTCCGTAGTTTATGGCATAAAAGTGAAAGTCTTGTTGGTTCATGCCTAGCCGGGCCACGGTTGTGTCGATTTAAAGAAAGGGAGCTCATGTGACACTTCGAAGCTGTGGCCAATTGAGCAGGCTACTCCGCCCCTAAGCTACCGAAGTTATCTTTGCCTCTTCAGTACATCGCTATCCACTTGAAGAGCGTTTCACGTGAAAACTTGTAATGCCTAATGGAAGGCAGGCCTTCTTGCCTTTCCCCTTTGATCACACAAGGTATAGCATATAGGAGGGATACTATCAAGTTTGATTTAAACCAAAAATAGGAGATGGCGGTATCGGAGGGCGTATTGCGATGGCAAACAAATGTCCGAATGTCCCCCGAAAGTTATTTTTGCCAAGGTGCAAGAAAGCAAGGACCGGTAGTTGTCATCCCACTAGGACCCCATGTCATGATACCTCACCTAGAACAAAAACCACGTATGTATATAGCCAGAGACTAGCTTACGAAGGTAGTCGGACCTTCGCGCAATAACACGAGTCTGTTCGTGAGATCCTGACACACCGGTCTAGTCCAGTGAGAAGAGTGATTTGCTGCTACTTCACACCAAGTTGCCGGGCCTGCCACGTTGCATCTAGGACTAAGGCAAGGGCTTTCTAAACCTAGCCGTTCATGCCGCCGAAACGCGTAAAGCGCAGCGGGTCGTTGGAGGCAGATGCGAACGGACATGGATGGCTCTGCCTCAGCTGCTCCGTTAGCTGCACGAGGGCCGAGCACGATCTACCGGCAGCCTATCGAAACAGACGCTCCCGCACGCCATTGCTGTATCACTGCGGCGCATTCCTTCCATTATAAACTCCGTGTGCCATCCTTTGGACTCAACCGGCACCGGATCCGTTGTGTTTTCAGCTAGGCAAGGACAAAGGACCGAGTCGAGTAGATGATCTGTTTCATCTAGACGGCTCATACCATTTAATATCATTGAATTTATGAAATCTACGCCATACTTGCGACCCTACTTAAAGCTGGCCATGGCGATCAAGCTCCGCAAGGATTTCATATGGATGCTGGGCTCGACTAGGGGCCGTGGGAAGCTCAAGCCGCGGTGCCCATGGCTATTGCCGTGCGGCTCTCTATTGGCTATTCGGAAACAACTCATCACATCGACGTCGACTTCCGTCTTCTGGAAGATTTTCTGGTTCTTATACGAGATAAACGAGATGGAGGCCTGTGAAGGCTGCCAAGCGAGGAGGAGGAGAAGGATCATGATCGAAATGCTTTTGATGGCCCTGACGGCTGACGCTCATGTTAACAGGTTATGCCTCAGGAGACATGGGAAGAACTTACTCCAATATTTATTATGTTCGCCTAAGATGAGTTGAATTCCGTCATTTTGCTACGATATAGACGGAGCTAGATCTCCAATGATGATAATGTGGCAAGCTTTTGGGGTCGTGAGTTGAGGTACCCCTGAATACTCACCGTGGGATACTTTTGGTTACTCACCGTACCTATCTAGTACACCTTACGCACCTATGCCGACTGCATCAATGACGAAAATGGTGCTATGGATTACGGTATTCATGTGTGATGGTTGTATGTGATGAGATGCTGCAGTTGCCTTTGTGCTATGAATAGTTGATGGGCGAGATATATCTAAGTCCGCGACCCTTGCGCTTTCCCCAAATGTAGGTAAACGCGCTTTAACGCTGGAGAAATCAAGTCTCGTGGGCCGAGTTACTGATACAATCGCCTAGGATTATCTCATTTTTCTTCCCGGGGGCATTCTATAATTCTCGCTCGTGTTCCCTCTGTCATTATGCGTCGTCCATCAGGCCTTGATTGCGTGGGTACATATCACCCTTTACCCTGTCCCTTAATAGAGTCTGATTGAGTTTACGTATTAACCCTTGTTTGATTGACGTGCTTCAAGAAGTGAAGTGAGAAATGCATCAACCACGATGTGACCCTGTTTGAATCCCGTGCCACGACATCGGGTTTGTCGGGAATATACCCTAGACATTCCCTAGCTGTCGTTGCCTGCCGCGCTTTACAGATGGTTTAAAAAGCTCGCTGCACCAAAGGAATGATATGGCGGTCATATTGAGCCGGTTTTCCGAGCAAAGGAGGTACCAGAGAGTCTTTGGACTTGGTTCTGTATCCTTCCTGCAAAAACCTCGTGTGTCGTGCTCTGGGTAGTATTCTACCCCCTACTCTGGACACGTTCTGTTGGTAGCTTCAGTTTCAGCAAGGCCACTCGGGAAATCTGGCAAGCGTTGGGATATGTCGGAAATATGCCCAGAATAGCCAGCGGCACCGCTCGCCAAAAGCAAAAACCCCGAACCAGGCTGCCTTGTTCATCTGTGGTTTGGCCGTATATTCCCGAAGGGAAAGGTGCTGCGATAGACTGGTGGTGGCTCGAATCCCCATTCGACCATGACGATAGGCCTTCATGAGAGGTTGGGAGTGCCAACATTGATCTTGCCATGTGAGATGTATCGACATGGTCGTTTTAATTCCTAGGCATCGTTTCAGACATGGCTAGTACACGGGAGAAGCCGGGGACATGCACTTTTATTATCGATGATACACATCATTCGCAGCAGTTCTTCATCGTAAAGACAAGGGGCCATGGGATATTATCACAATGTATTTATTATTCTGTCTTTATCAAAGAACTCACTCCACGCGGGACAAGAGCATATCAAGAAGGTTGTGTCATCCAATACCTGCATTCAGTACCTGTACCGAATCAACCGAATGCTCGAATAAGAACATGGTTTCCGAAGCCTGTCATGCCTGCCGAAAGCCGTAATCAGCTCCTTTACGTCTTTACGTATTGAGAAATCCCTCCAGATTGCCATAGCTCGGTACAACTCGGCCATATGAGTGCTGCCGTTTTGGTCTTGCACCCTAGTACAACCGGAGCAGTGGAATGTGTAGAGTTAGAGGGATTTCGTATGCTGGCACATGGCAGCCTAAGGTGCCGTGATCGTTTTGTTTGTGCAATCTGCCGGTTCTCATATCACACGACAGAGGAGAATTACGGCAGGCCGATTCTTGTGTGATGGTGATGGTGCGCTGAGGGATTACAAAGTACGTCTACGGTCGTCGTCAGTCTTGGCTAGAATGCAGGTGATTGTGTGTGGTCATTCGTCAGCCTACGGGACCTCGGGTGCTCGAGATACCTACAGACTTGAGAGGCTTGTCAAACTTCACTCGCAACTCTGCAGCGGAATTACCCTGTCAACAGCCGCGCGTGGAATTCTCTCGAAGTTGAGCGGGCTTCGGGTCAGCAGCCCGTTGGTAAACGAGAGTTTGTGCCGCTATATTGCATGGAAAGTAAGCCGTCTTGTGCCCGAATCCTAATTCAAATTCAAATTCAAATCCAAATCATAGAATATCGTCAATACAAACGTAGTATGTATGTATGTATGCATGCAAGTATGGCTGAATGAAGTTCTAATTTGGACTGAAACTAACACGCTCTATACTTACATTGGGTGGCCCCTGTCGATGCTTGGACCCCGCGACTCCAACTGGTCCGTGGCCAAAGAAATATGCTGTCGCGTGGTACACTAAGACATAGCCCCTTAACTAACCGATTAGGGTATTGGTATTGACCAAGGTACCCTGTATGTTCACCAAGCCACATGTTTCTACACTCAGCACCGTCATGTCCATAGTCGCAATCAACACGAAAAAGAGGCCGAAGATCCGCAAAGTTGTATGGCCAGAGTTGTTTTCTGTGTCCAACAGCAGCCCACTTAGTGACGCCCTAGGGTCCGCCATAGTGCACAGAGTCCCTGAGTACCTATGTTTTACAACTACTATCACAGGTCGAGCCCCCAGACTGGACCTCCTAAGCTGCGGCCGCCACGGATGGAGAAAGTCTACAAGTTAGCTAACATCGAGGCGGTTGTTGGTCGTTGGAGAGCTTCTGCCTGTGGCGCGCTTCGCGCGTGTGCTGCAGGCGCTTCTTGTTATATCGTGCCTCCTCTAGGTAATAACAGCTCTGTCGCCAATGGGAGACTCGGCGAGACCGCGATGTCCTCGACAGGCAAAACCTGTGCATGCCAACAACGCTTCTTTCTAACTATATTCCGGCAAACCCAACATGGGACTCGGGTAACACTGGATTCCTAACACCCTACTGGTTCTCTGGCGTCACTTTGCATGGCATGGCGGGACGTAAATCCTTCTCGTGCTCACCGCACACCTTACATGCGCCTACATGAGTATCTTCAACTCTCTCTTGCGGAAGAGACCTTGAGTCAGTCTTGACTACTTGACCAGAACGCATACTCGTCTGCCGATATCGTTCATCCCTTACCGTTGGTGTCACAAGTGCGTGCTCCGGTCCACTCCTTGTCATCTAATCTCACACCCCCAATCCTCTCCACTGCTGAAGCCGTGTCGTGCACACTTTGATAGGTACAACTCTACATACAACAGATGACTGCATTCTCGGGGTCCCAACGGTAAAGAACTATGTCGATGCCGTTCCCGCGCTGTTCTTTGTAGCGTATTGTTCATGTACATCACGAGCCCACTCGGTGACCTTCCCACATGGCCCGGTGTAAGTTCGTGCGCCACCCTCGCAGTGCAACTGTCTGTTGGCATCGTGGTAGAAACTCTTCTAACATGCAACTGTGATGTCGAATATCTCAAGGCAGATTTCTACGCAATGTTGCGGCAAACCCGTGCCTTGCATGCCATTGCCCACCACTGAGCAAACAACAGTAACATTCACTTCTGATCAAAACCAGCCCCAAGCTCGTGTGACATTCCTATAAATGCTTGCTCTCCCGTCTATTGATGAACTGAACTCTACTCTTCATCACTATCATCACCATCACTAGCTTCATCATTGCACTTGGAAACAATCACCCGCAACTGAACATTCAGGCACCCTTACCACCAGCGCAAACGTTGTCTCGATACGACATCCATTAGTCGAACGATCTCGTCTCCTCTTCAAGTGCGTCTTCGAGTCAAAGACTGCCTCTATCTCTCACCAAACAAGACTCGTCTTGCAACGAACCAGCCTAAGAAACCTTTCAACAAGTCCAGACACTCCAATCACTTCAAGATGTGCACTCGTCAGATCATCAGGTACAACTGCGGCCACACCCGGGACATGGGCATTGTGTATTGCCCCAGTCCTTCTACCTGCGGCGGACCACGACCCAAGGAGACTGCTTATGCGGCACCATGTGAAAACCACTAAGCATCAGAACGAGGGGACCCGATAGCGGGTACGATGACCAGCCTCTTCCTCATATTGGCGACGGCTCTAACGACCTCATAGGAATGGTGCTACGAACCTTTGACTAGACGGGAGATGCGATAAGGGACAAGAGTAGGACCATTAATGGGATCGGTTATAAAAAGCGGGGGGGCGAGCAATCGCGATGTTATCCGGTTTATTTCTACTCATTCCGTTTTCCCACAGTTCTGATGGCGGTACACGACACCGCTTCATGCGACCTTTTTTCTTTCGCGTTTCTTTCTTTCTCGGCGCGTACGCGGGAGGGACTTCACTTCGTCGGCACAATACGAGCAGCGCTTGGATGTATTCGGAATATTTTTTCGTGTGTTTTGGGTGGTTGGTTTCAATCACCCGGTGCTATTTAGAACGTTGCTTTCGTCTTACTTGAATACACTACCTTTCATTCCCACCAAACGCGTCACAAACGGGACAGATGTGGTGACCAGTAGCAATACCGGGTAGCGACTTGGCCGTAGGGACCGTTGACGTTGCCATGCTGCAGCAGCGGTCTGTAAGACAGCGGGAAGCATCCTTCCGCGGACACTCCCGCTGTCAGAAGGCACAGAGCCGAGATGACGCAGAGTGGTCGTGGCGGCGGATGTCAAGGCGTCGGCTGTGTGGCTCGGGGGCGAGAGGCTCATGCCAACACGGGGCGTATTGCAGCGCCGGAATTGTCATGGCAAGAATACCTAGCCACTGAAACCAACATACATAACTAGTCTTGGTGCTGACAAAACCGTCGACGAGGGTGAGTTAGATCATCACCACCCGGCGAACCTCGCATATGCATTTCATCATGTGATATATAACTCACTTAGCACTTGTCTGAGGCACAGCACCGAGCCTAAGCACTAGGTAGATGCCGTCAGAAATAAGATGGTGCAACTCGGTCAATACCGGAGGGCAAGTTGCTAGGCTTCTTGGGGAAGTGCAATCTTGAAGAAATGGCTTGCTGTCGAGTGTTTGTTTTATTCATTACCTCTGATCCCTTAATCTGGCCGCAGGGTCCCCTTAGGTGGTACAGTTACGTCTACTGTATTACCACGTGCCTACCTAGGTTAGTCTAAGCTCAGATCTCAGATATGTTTGAACTGGATCCATTCGCAATACCTACCCGTGGACCTCCTAGGTAGGTACCTAGGTAGTTCCAATTATGGCGTATGTTATTTCAGTACATATCTAGTATGCGGCAATCGATTATATGCATGAAAAGGATACACTTCAATCCAGTCAATCAATTTCCAAGGTTCTAACCTCAGCCCTCGACCACCTGGGCAGTTCTTCCAAGCTCCGAACGTCTCATTCAAACCAAGCACTCGATCCCCTCCTACGTCTTGAATGAACTAACATAACTTCAACTGCCTAGCTTAGGCAAATATACCCATCTCCTATTGTCCGCATTGAACTATCCACTTCGTCGTCGCCGGGTTACATCACAACTTGGCTTGGTTTGCCAAAGCAACAGTCGCCTCTGCAATTGGCTCTTGGCTTCCCTTGGACACATTATCCAATTCGCTGCCTGCAGTGGCCTTGGAGCCAACATCCGGACTTACTATCATTCCCTCGTCTGTTTGTTATTACTTCATACTTGCTATGACTCTTCTCCCGTAAATCCTCGACGGGCCGAGACCGTCGTTGCTTCTTTATTCCATTCTTAGTGGTCCGGGGGTCCGCGACTAGTGCAGGCTTGGGCCTGATGTTGGCCCGTTCAAGCGGCCCGCGCCAGCTTTGCCACAACGGCCCGGCCATCATATCGATTCGCTTTCTTCAACACCAGGATTCGGCTGTATACGAAGACTAACGCTGAATTGAGGTAGCCCGCACGCTATCTTCATGACCGTACTACACTCCCGCTACTGGTCCAATAAGGCGATGTCCTCGAAATCTCAACAGCCAGCTAGCTTTATTAGTCTTTTCTGTGGTGTAACATCGCACTACGGAAAACGAACGACGGAAACATGCGTCGGAACTTCGTCTGCAAATCGGAGTGCGACAGACCACGGCAGTCTGTCGCTCCGTCCCCGGCTCACTTCATCCGCTTAATGGTTTGCACGTTCCACGTTCGCTGCTCTATGAGTACAACCAAACCACTGTCGGGATCTTGCAGTCAACGACAGAAGCAAGATGCGGTACTTACCTACATGGAATGCAACGTAACGACCGACCGACCGACTGTGCTTCGTTGACTCACATGATCTAACTTGGTCCCCTGAGTGGCGTTCGTGTGCCCAATTAGGTATTTCGTGTAATTAGAACACCGATCGCGCCTAACTAGTGGCACGCTGTTACAGGTGTATTAACTACCTATGGGTATCACTTTCTAGCTGCCTAGATTATAGAAACTCCGACTCTAAGGTCGGATTCGCAGTAGCTGTGGGCATAGCTCGCAAATGAGTCGGAGCGAGGCAGTCATCAGCATCCAAGGTAGCTCAAGATGCCAAGAACCGAGCTCCTGAGAATGTGCACCTACCGGCTCTGGCAACATAAAATGGCCTTGAACACTTGCGAGTATTGGCTCCCATCAAGCACCAACAGTCACCTTGTCAGGAGTGCGTGTGTGACCTAATTGCCCGTAAGATGGCTCGCCTAGCAATAGCTTTATCCGTCAGCCGTTGTTTTTGAGGTTAGTATAGAGTTAGGCCATTCCTTGTCAGCCTCGATATACTATGCTAAAACTCGTACCGGAGAAAGGGCATCTCACTAGCTCAGCATCTTTGTAAGGCCGACTATCGCATCTAGACTTGAATATGCTATTACAAAGCGTTTCGAAGTAGCGCTTGCGTGGAGTCCGCTTGAAGTACCGCCCCCAATTTTTCGATCCTCAGAGAGGTTAATCCGAGGCTCTCGTGACGTGGTCGAGTTAGTAGTAAAGGTGGGGGACTGATGATGCTGGATCTCTCACACTGGCGTTTTGGTGGTACCGAAAACGCCATGCCACTCGCAACGAAAGCACACTTTGGGTTGCACCAAGCCTTTGACACAGACTCCTTGTTGGGGCTGCTAATTGGAAACTACTTGAATAAGTATAGGTAATCTAGGAACTCTTCTGGCATGATCGTTCCCTACTGAAAGGAACAGCCAGCAGCGCAATATATTCTAACACACGGAAGCGCGCCTTATTCTAGAAGTATTCGAATACAGTAGATCATTCCATCCCACGGCCCCTTGTAATATTCCCGTTCGGATTTAGGTAAAGGCTAGTTACCCGATCCTTTCTCATTCCAACAGATGTTGCATGGAATCACTCTGGTATCGCTTCATAGGTGCTAGCCGTCTCTAACTCTCAAGTCGAAAGACAATACTACGGAGTTTAGTCGTCTTATCGAAACTAGATATTCCTTCCTAGAGATGAATCCCACGGCATGATACGACTAGGCATCTACAGCGATACGAGAGAAAAGCTGACCAACAAGTTATAAACCCCGAATGATTTTAGAGGTACTAAATGGATTCCAAGCCCCTCAAGGCTATAACCTGGTACCGTCACAGCCAAAGCACATCTAATCATAGATTGCTTAGATAGTAAGTGCATTTCAAGAAATATTGGGGAATTCTCAGCTTGTTTCAGATTTGCACGGATTAAATCCGTGGGGACGTCTAGGACTGTAGCAGCTTCAAGCTTAGTCAGCATCTCGAGACACTGTTTCCGTGTTCTGTTATTAATGTGTTATGATAATGGCACATCGTAGTGAACATTTTTGGCCAGCGCTACGTTGATAAATTAGCACTTGGTGGTATGCCTTTGCTTACGAAAATGACTTTTTAGTATTAGAACAGCAAAGCCAAAAGAACACTACCGTTTCGAAGACATTCCTGTACCGGTATGTAACCCTGGCATAGGATGTTCCAGAGTAGCTTGTCTGCCATGGTAACTAACAATTGAGGTAAGACAATAAGCTAACAATACACATTGCTATTCGAAATTTGTATTTATTTTGCTGATGATACACTGGATTAAAACTGATGGAGTCGAATCTTACCACGCTAGATGCGAGTTCACCTACCGCCTAGCAGCCCATTACATCTTTCCCACGTACGCAAATACTATGACAATTTTGTGTGCTTACTGCGTTCATTAATGCGCCGCAGATGGTCCAGTCGAAAGCAAGTTGGCCCCGAAAGGGTCCCTTCGAGTTACCGCACGTCTGGTGGAAGAGTCGCAAATACTATACAACATTACATTCTCAGCCCTATCCCAGAGCCATGGACCCTACCATCACACGTGTGCAGTCTTACTCCAAACGCAGCCCTACGGGGCTTAGGCGTGGCCAAAATTATCTCGTCCTGTAGGCAACTAGAGGGCAGAGCCAACGGTACGTCAGCGTTACATTTCCGCCTCCACATGCCACTGCAACCTCACAGCGTAAGGAAGATCCGTCGTAGAACACACGAAACAGAAGCTCTCGCGGCGTCAACCAACAGCTTTCCAAAGTGCCGGCACCGAATGTATCAATACGTCTCGTCTCTATGTATAGAAAAAAATCTGTTACTATCTTCATCTCCCGTATCTTGCAAAATCCGCGTCTGACTGACCTGCGAGCGAGTTCACCCCTAAGAAAAGAGCAAGGTTACAACGTCCCTGTGTCCGGGCACCGCGGGTTCTCTTTGGGGCGAGACTCACAATATAGATCGTATCCGGGCCCAACTGAGCTAGTCGGCTGCGTTGCGATGCTCCGGGCTCACCGTATGCGGGATGGGCACATAAGCATCTAGCTTCATTTCGGAGACATGAAACTTATACCCTGCTTGGTCAGATACCAATCGTTGGTGGCGCCTGCAGAACACCTAGAGCTGCTTTACTGCACTGCTAATCTTAGTTGTGGCATTTCTCGTCAGATGAGAGAGTATTCATTATTGTTGGTGATAAACGTGGGCTTCCGAGGATTGTCTCGTCATCGTGGGCTCGTATCTAGCTCTGATCTACTGTCACCAGGTGACTCACACCCGCCGGACGTTCGCCGATTGGGATATACCTGCAACCGACACCGAATTCGTGGTCTCTTCTATCGTGGCGCCGCCCGTCTGTTGGTTTTGTTCCTCCGGTTTCTAGAGCCATGGCCTTACCGGAACGCATACGGGTGCGACGTTTCTGATAACGCGTCCACGCTACCCTTGACTCTTCCTGTTACGTTCCGAAATAGCCTTGTGCTGCGTTTGTTGGTGGCGAGAGCTAAGGGCCTGCCGACTTTCTCCTAAGCACTCACTCATTGTATTCTGGCTTGTTGGTGACCTCGCTGCCATCAGGAATAGCAAAAGACTAGGTTTGGCAATCGGACGAGCTTTTGCGGTTGATTCAACGCCACCTTCTTGCTTCGTTTCTTTTTCTCCAACAAGGCATTGACGAATGATAGCGAGCCGCGCTTAACATACCAGAGTTTTGGTTACTGGGCTGTTGGTGGCGAGGACTGCGTTTAATCTTCCATTGACTACTACTACTTGCCTTAGTTGCCTTAGTTGCCTCTTATCTCCGACGACTATGCGCAGCGGTGTACCAAAGTATCTAAGCGACGCGGCTAGCGAGAGACGAAAAAGACAAGCACCTTTACATCATTGAATCTAAACCTATCGTTCTATATACGCTTGCATTGTATCTTTGGCTAATTTGACGCTAGGTAGGGCTGAGAGTGGATTGCACGTATCACATCTCCGATGGATAGCCATCAGACTAGGATATTGTAGTTTGGGTATCGTCACATGCAGCGAGCGTATGCATCCCCAAACACGCAAAATGACTCGCGTCCTGTATAGCCCCAAGAGTCGGGCGGATCTTTAAAAGATCTCTATGGCAAGCGATGATGGTGCCAAGTCGTGCCAAGCCGTGCTGGTCACTCTGTTAACTGGGTCGTGGTATCTAGATCGACGTTCAAGTCCCCATTCTTTATTTCTTGTCTGTTGGTTGTTGGTAGTAGATTAGTTTTTCTCGCGGCTGGTGTAGCATCACCGGTGATGACACACACGCGCGGCAGTAAGTTTCTAGACATTTTCTCTTCTCTCCAATATTAGGCATCAATCACGCGACTACTTATCGGCGCGGGCCGGTAACTCTATGTAGACGAGAAGTAACGGTACATTCTCCTATTCGAAAAGAAAGAACCTGCTTTTTGATAAAGACACCCTCTACGATTACTTGCGTAGGAAACATAGAGGTACTTGTCGTCGATGTATCTGCGATTCCGATCTTCATGTGTGTTGGTAAATCGTAAGAGAGAAGTACTCCGTTACGCATCTGGGTCATTCAAAAACACCGCGCTTAACCGGCATCTCCCCGGTAGCAGATAAACCTGCTCATGGCAATGTATGTCGGATGCTTCGGGGTTAGGTGAAAAGAGTATTTTTGAGGAGTGTTATCGTCAGTGACATTAATCGCTCTTAGTCGTCGTAACCAATATAAGCACATAGATTGAAGTACGTACGCAAACACGAACAATAATCCTGTTCGCGGATAAATATGCTCAAAGTGGAAACCCGAGGTTTCTAATATTACCATCATCTATCATTGATCGCAAAGACTATTGACAAACCAAACAGTCTTTCTCTCACTGTACCTGCGGATTAGAACGAGGGGGTCAACAAATCTTATTAGCCCGTGCTTTTCTGCCCGGGAATTTCTGTCTGTCTGTTCTGAACTTATATATGACCCCCTGAGTGATTTATCATGCTCTGACGATGCAACCTGCTGTCTATCTGTCTCTCGATTAGGACCTTTCGGTCCATGTACTGCTCCTCGTTCTTACCCAGCTTGGCCGGGTTTTCGCGCCATCGCAACTTTCCGCACATCCATTCTCCCGTACAACACGCCAACCATCAAATCATTCAGTCTGCGAGGTTGCGCAAAAAGACCCAAATCCTCTTACCACTGATCTCATCAAGGAATATCTATGAGAGAAACCGAGAACCAGCGGTGTTGTCTCCTTCGCCGCTTATTGTACAATATACCAACAGCGAACAGTTACGCTCGTCTGTCCTTTTTTTGGTGCGTTGGTAAAATCTTTCTCTTCGCACGGTGTATTTTGTGCCCCTTCCAATCCCTCTAGTCTTGGCGCGTAATGCAGAGGACGAATGGTAGAAAATCCCTCTCAATCATGCGGGTGTATGTCGCCATTGGGAGGTTCATTAGAGAGAAAAAAAGGTAGTAGAAAAACAAAACGAGAAACGCCGTGATGCAGTAGCGAAAACCCCTTGTTACGCCTTGGTATGTTATTCAAACAATCAGGTTCAAGTATGTGCCCCAAGAGCAGTCAGTATGCTCAATTTTGTTTGGGCGAGCTGGGTGAGCTATAATAGGAAAATTAGTAAAGTAGCGTTGAAGAATATCTGGGTACATACTACTTGGGACTAGTACTGCCACCAGGCGCGGGAGAGCGGCTAGGGTTGGGACTGAATGCAGGAGACTACAGAGCTTGTTAGCATATAAAAGGAATATATTATAAAAGGATGCTAACCGCTGGCGAGTAGTGGGGACTCGTGGGTGAATGCTGAGCATTTGCTGAATTATAGACTGGACTTGTTGGTGAATATGAATTCGGCGAAGTAGGTGAATAACTCGGCGACGTAGGTGAGTAACCAGGCGAGCCTCGACCGCCGCCCGGATTGAAGTTAGGAGAAGTTGGGCTATACGATGGGCTGGTAGGAGAATAGCTCGGGGAGGCGGGAGAGTGTCCTGGTGAGGTAGGCGAGTAATGCCCTCCCGCTCCCGGTGACGTCGGTGAGTAGGTTGGAGATGTTGGACTATAACTAGGACTCGTCGCGGAAACGCGATAGCCGGGAGAAGTGGGAGAGAACGAGGGTGAAGTTGGACTAAATGAGGGTGATGTAAGACCTTGCATAGGCGATGTCGGTGAGTATGCACCTGGTGATGTAGGCGAATAGTTTCCGTAACCACCGAGAGGCGACGAGGGCGAGAAAGGACTGGTACCACCGGGACTGGTCGGCCGGTATGGGCTAGTAGCGCCACCTATACCTCCATACTCGGAGAGGAAGCCCGTGTTGCTGTCCGAACCGGCACCAACAATAGGCGAGAAGTTGCCCATTCCCATAGAAGGCGAAGCAAGGCTCATGCCATATCCACTGTCCGCCATAGGCGATCCCGTATCGTATGGCGTTGCAGCACCATCCATTTGGGTTCCTTTTACTGTCATGCCAGGCATGAGACCCATCCTGGAGTTGTCCGAAATAACTGTATCTAGCATCTTCGGATCTAGGAAAACGTCGAAATGCCCAGTGCCCATTGGTGCTAGCTGTCCAAGCATAACGTTCTCGGAGATACCTCTGCAATCATCAAGTTCACCGAGAGAAGCAGCTTCTAATAGAATTTCCACAGTCTCTTCAAACGAACATCTCATCAAAGCGCCGGTATCGGCTCGATTGATACCGTGCCTCGTTACAGCCGAAATGCTACCGCGATATGTCATGACATCGACGAGGAGAGAGAGATGTCGCTCGTTGACGTACGAACCATCAAACGCCAACACGCGCCTCAATTCGTTCAAGAGAGCACTGCGAGCTGCCTCAATACCGAAGGATTCAACTATTTGCCATAGATCGTTGGTGATAGTACGTTTAGCATCAACACCCTCGACAGCCAAGACTTCGCGTAGAGCAGTGCCTGATGTGTCTAAGTACCACTCTTCGCATCTCCCCGGGCCTTTTTCTTGAACCAGCGCGCCGTCATCGCTCACAACAGTCTTGGCACCGTTGTTTAGGAAAGCTCGTTCGACACCCTTGACACCACGGAGTGTCAAGTTTTCTAGGAGATGATCTGATAAACGCTTCAGCATGATATCATCCTCGATAGCCTTATCGCCATCGTCCTTATCGTCTGGCATCGGGCGTATGCGGATGACTTGGCTTGGACTGTTATCGTCACTCGGAATGATAGCTAGATCACTACCATAGTCCTGTTTAAGTCGCAAGACTACATCATCGATAGTCAAACCCTTGTCTAGCATCTTTTGTCTGTCGAGCACAATACGAAGCAACCACCGGGACTGTTTCTCGATGGGAGGACCGGATTCATCAGGTATAAGGAAGTATGATTCGACCATATCAACGTCTTCTGGGATGGTCGTTGCCTCAATCACAGGATCATAGTAGATCTCTGTTATTGCGGTAACGGAGCGTAGATTAGTGTGTTCCACCAAGCTCCGAAGTTTCTTTGCTTGCTCCTGGGTTGCAGCGCCATCCAAATATACCATCATTGAAGGTGTCTTGATGTTACTAGCCACGTTTAAGATTTCTTTTAGTCGTGGAACACCAAGAGTGACGTTTTTCGACGCGATACCGGTGAAATGGAAAGTATTCAACGTCATTTGGGTGGCTGGTTCACCAATAGACTGAGCAGCCAAAACGCCGACCATTTCACCTGGGTTGACCATAGCTCTGCGCCACTTGCGATCTAGCTCTCCAACCACATGGTGAAAAGCCATCTTATCCAACCGATGGAAGCAAGCTAGGCGCTTATAAGCCAATTTCGAACGAAGAAGGGCTTTGAAGAGCCGGGTAGCGTTCTCATCTGCTTCTTTGGACACCGGATCAGAACCGGGAACGACGGTCATCCCATCGAGCAAGTTCTTAACGACGGGAATGACGTCTTGGGGTGTGAGATTGCTCGATTTTGTGTCATCCACCTTAAGGAGTCTTTTGGAGCTTTCAATCAAGCGGCCCACGTTCAGGGGAAGCTGGAACGACGAGTCCAATTTCTCGTCATGCATCTTGAGTTTTCTCAAATATTCGCGGTCATTTTTGAGGGCTGCCCACTCGTACTCAAGCAAGTCATGAGCCTGTGTGTCTCCTGCGATGTCTTGGATGTATTCTAGAGAATCAGTAACGCTCGCTGGGAGCGTATCCATGACATCGAGACGGTATCGTCTCTCAAAGTCAGCATTTCGTATTATCCAGTGATCCATTCCTTGCTTCTCGATATGCATCGCGTCAAGTCCATCTTCACCATAAATGAACTGGATGATATCTCCAAGCGAATTCCGAACGGTACCATCATAACGAGCGCTTACGTCTTCAAGAGCTTTGACTAGACGTCGTTGGATGTAACCTGTCTCAGCAGTTTTTACAGCAGTGTCGATTAGACCCTCACGACCTGCCATAGCGTGGAAGTAAAATTCCGAAGGGGTTAATCCTCGCAGGTACGAGTTTTCAACAAAACCACGAGCTTCTGGCGAGTAGTCATCCTTTGTAAAGTGAGGTAAAGTCCGGTATTTGAAGCCAAATGGGATACGTTTGCCCTCAACAACTTGTTGACCGACCAGAGCAGTCATTTGAGAGATGTTGATGGATGATCCCTTTGACCCAGATCGTGCCATGACGACAGCATTGTTGATGTCTTTCAAATTGTCCTCGGTTGTCGTACCGGCTTTGTCACGAGCGTCGTTGAGAGCTTTAGAGACTTTGCTCTCGAAAGTTTCTCTGATGTTCATACCAGGAAGCGCTTCAAGCGTATTTGCAGTTGCCTCAGCAGTCAAATCAGCGACGATTGCCTTTTGTGCGTCGATATGCTCTTGAATCTTCACAATGGTGCCTGGATCGGGAATTGTATCACCAATACCAATGCTGTGGCCATTATGTAGAAGCCAGTAGTTGATCACACGTTGGCAACCATTAAGGAACGCCATAGCACCGTCAGATCCGAGTTCATTGTAACACAAGTGCACAATGCCGCCACTAGCGGCACCGACATTCTTCTTGGTTAGAAGACCGAACAAGACCTCTCCAGTTTGAATCAGTAGACCATCGTCCTTAAGTGGATTGTAGGGATGGCTACCCTTCTCGGGCGGGGTGGTATAAAGGCTGATCTCTCGAGGAATGATCATGCTGACGATTTGTTTCCCTGTCCAACGAGGCCGAGGCTTGACAATTGCGGGCGGGGGGATGATACCATCCCAATTGGGCACCCATAACAGAATATTCATGACCTGCTCCTTCGTTATGAAGACATCTCGACGGCACATTTTGTAGACACCCGCTAGAGTATCTTGGACAATACCCATCAATGGGCCGTTTCGCTGAGGGGAGACAATATTAAGCGGAACCATACACAACTCCCTGATCTCGGCACGCGTCTCCTCTGTCTGAGGAACGTGAAGATTCATCTCGTCGCCATCAAAATCGGCATTGTATGGCGACGTCACGGATAAGTTCAGCCGAAAAGTAGAATAAGGCATGACCTTGACACGGTGGCCCATCATGGACTCCTTGTGCAAAGATGGCTGACGATTGAAAATAATATAATCACCGTCCTGAAGATGACGTTCTACCTTCCAGCCATACTCCAACGAAATTTGGCCAGCACGTTTGTGGTGTCGAAGATCAATCCGCGTTCCATCTGAGCGAACTACGTATTTCGCACCGGGATGCTCATTTGGGCCGTTCTGAACGAGCTTGTGCAGGCGCGAAATATTGTAGGGAGTAACGGTCTCAGGGTAAGTCAGTGTTCTTGCGATACTCCGGGGTACTCCGACTTCATCCAAAGAAATGTTGGCATCGCCCGTGATGACGGTACGAGCTGAGAAGTCAACTCGTTTCCCCATCAGATTTCCTCGAAGCCGGCCTTCTTTGCCCTTTAGACGGGCTCGGATTGATTTCACTGGACGGCCACTCTTCTGCAGCGCCTGAGGTTGACCAGCAATATCGTTGTCCATTAAAGTCGCAACATGATATTGTAAAAGTGTGTCAAACTCATGGGCGATGTGACCTGCTGCGCCTTCCTGAAGGGCTTGCCGCACATTGCTATTGGCACGAAGGACGTCACCGAGCTTGTAGGTTAGATCATCTTCATTTCGAAGACCCTGGCCGGTACCATCCATCGATATACTTGGTCGAACGGGTGGCGGGGGTACAGGCAAGACGGTGATGATCATCCACTCTGGTCGAGCATAATCCTTGTTTAGACCCATATCTCTTAGGTCACCGTCGGAGATGTTCTTGAGGATATTGAGCGCCATCTCCGGCGTGATATTGATCGTGTTCTTCGACTTGTTATTCTCTTCGTCTTTCTCTTCCGAGACAGCGCTGAGTTTAAGGGCACCTAATCGTATCTTGGGCTGGCTATTTCCACAGCCACCATGACCGAGCTGCTTAGGCTTGTTGTGAGGCTCGTACTCTTTGTCATCATCCTTGGGCAGCTCGTTGCTGCATATGTTCTTGCCTTTACAGACAGTCCACACACGCTGGAAACGAGTCTTGGGGTCACGGGTGGCAACGGCAGATGCAAACTCTGGATCATCCTGTGGCGGGCGCATTAGCATCAACAAGATCCAGCGAACTCAAGACACAAGAGCAGGTCACTGACTCTATCTGCCTTGACTTTACTGCAATTGGTGCAGACGATCTCCAAGATCTTTTTGACCTTCTTGATAAAGCCAGGGTGATAGACTGGTTTGGCCAGCTCGATGTGACCGAAGTGACCAGGACATTCAGACATGTTCTCAAGGCATGTGGCGCACTTGAACTGGCGGTCGACGGAACCAAGACGCGGATCGTTCAATCCGTTCTGACGCGGTTTGGTGCGCGTCTCGTCCATCGTTTCGGGGTACATGATGTGTGCAACACTCATATTCTTGATCTCTTCGGGTGAGAGGAGGCCAAACTGGATCTCCTCTACCGTCTTGAGAGGCGCATCAGAGTGCGCGAAATGGAGGTTCGCCATGTTTGGGCGACGGTGCGGGCGGAGGACGGTGGGTGGGTGGCGAAGGGACGGGGGAGGATTTTGTCGCGCTTGTCAACTCGTGGAACCGTGAGGGCCGAGAAATGCACTCTCGCGTAGTGTCGTGAGGGCGAAGAAACAGATGGTATGCAGCGGAGTGCGCGCGAGGCTGGTGGAATTGGCGTGTTGGCGTAGCCAGATGCGTGCATGCACTGGGTGAGAGCACTGGCGGGTGCCGACCAGGCAGGCCTTCAGGCCTCGAGGCGAAAGAACTGCTCCCGAGCGCGCGCAGGTGCTCGATCGATCGCGCGGTTCCAACGTGGTGATATCGCCAGGATGCAGATGTCGGGAACTCGCAGTATAGACGTTTTCGCGATGCCCGACGCGTTGTTCGCCGCAAATCGATGTCGTGAAGAATGTTGTTGCAGTGGTGAGGCGTCGGTTGACTTAGCAGATGGAAGGGGCGAAGGGAAGAAGCCGTCAGAGGCCTGGGCACGCTAACCCTAATTCAGAACGCCGGTACCACCACCGGAAAAAAGATTTCGCACATAAGAGTGAATGCCTACGTCAGCCCCACCGTGTCTATTCATCCGCTTACCTTCAATGGAAGACGGGTCGTAGCAAATATTCCGAACCTTTTCCGATACCTCCAGTAACAAATGGTGAGGATAAAACAGTCCGGTTCTGCCACCCAGGGTATAATGCTCCATTCAACGTTCTTCTCGTAGTCTCTATGGTTGATACTATTTCGAGGTGTAAGGAAAACGGTATTCACCACGGTACTACCCTTACAGCTTGCCAAATTATAGCCAACAATGTTATTAACGGCTACCTTGCATCAGACCCCGAAGGGCACAACCGAGTCAACTTAGATCCCGATCACATATCTGTCTTCTCCTGTCCTTCACTCCCGCCTGTTGCCAAACACGTGGAAATTTAATGTCATTGTCTTCCGGGTCAATGCGCTTGTGTTTGTCTTTATACCTCGGTTCCTTCCTCTGGATAAGTAGGTATGCTATTACAAGCCAAGGTATAAATAAATATACAACAAACACACAGATAGCTTAACACATGCAGTCCATTACTGGTTCATTATTCGGATAGATGGCAATGGCGGATTGTCTATTGAGGTATCTACAATAACATAATATTAGTTCCCAGTTCCTCAAACTCCTACTCCGATTTTTGCTAGGTATGCCGTGTTGTACTATTTCTTTCTGGCCCTTGCGCCCTTGGCTGCGGGCGCTTTCCTGGCTACGGCTGTTTTATCCTCCTCGACGTCCTCGCCATCTTGGCCCTCGCCCATGCTACGACGCCGGACTGTGCCTGTCGATACGGCGACAAACTCCTCCTCGCTATCGCTCGCGCCTAGGTTGAACAAGACTGGCATACGAAAATTCGTTCCTCCATGATCCTCGTCGTACCCTTTTCTCGAGTCCGTCGCTAGTACGTCGATATCTTCGTCTTCTAAATCTAGTCTGCGCTTGTTAATCTCTTCTTGTGGGTGTATGTCGAATTCGTCCTCGCGTTCAATGTACTCCACATTTTCCTCCACCTCTACGAAGTCCGGTGCCAACGCCGACCAGCGTTGGGGGCTCGTCACAGACCATATATAGATACGCCCGGTCTCCAAGCCACAGGCTGCGAGCATCGCCCGATGCGGGTGCCACTCAATGACTCCCTGCTCTTCCTTAGGCCCCTCTAGCATCCTTACCAAGCTACCATGGTTGCGCTCCCAGATGTACAGTTCATGGTTGTTATACGTTGACGCTGCGACATATTCTCCAGTTGCACTGAAAGTGACATGATTCCAGGACAGTCTATTCACTACGTCCTGGAATTTGTGCTCCAGCGGCATCTGTATCGTGTCTGCGTCGAGATTTTCGGCCGAAAGGTTTGGCACGTGGAAGGTTCTGATAATCCTATCCTGTGAATTGACTAGTAATTCTCTGCCGGACCCCGTTAACCTCAATGTGGTTACAACCGAGCTGCAAATCTTCTCGGACCATATGATCTCATGCGTGTTAGGGTCTATGAGGTTTAGGCGCCCCTTGTTTGTGCCGGCCAGGATGTGATCCCCTGTAACGCTCCAAACTGTAGCTGTCGTCATCTGCTTCGCGTCTTCTTTCGCTTGTTTCTCCTTTGTCGCTGCGTCGGCGTCGGTATTCGTGCGTTTTGGTGCTGAGGGGAGGGTATGTTTGACGTCATTGGCATCACTTAAGTCGACCAGCGACGGGGCCTCGTCAAATACCGAGGCAACGAATAGGTTACTAGGTAATCGGCCGTCAGGACTGTAGAGAAGGAGCTTCAGAGATACCGCTAGGATTCTTACTAATTCCACGGGTGTAATTCTGCCGTGTAGATCGGCGCCCTGAAGCGGATCTCTCTATACCTCGTGCCGTCCTGTAAATCCCACAAGACTGCTCTCCAGCCCTGGCAAGCCGAGAGAAGATAGCGACCGCACCTCGACCAGCTCAATGAAGTGATAGCCGCTCTATGGCCTCTCAGTTTCTGCGCGACGCCCATGGTCTCCAGATCCCACACCACGACGGTGCCATCGACGCGACCCGAGGCGAGGTAGTCGCCGTTGCGATTGAAGCGCAGACATGTCGTATGACCGGAGCGGATAGTATTAGTAATGTTCTCCGGATAGTCCTGAAGCAGGTAGTCGTCGGAAAGAAGCAGGTTCATGTTGTCGGATTCATATTGGTTGTTGATACAGCCGAGTGAGGGAAGCCCTGCGACATCGATTTCAATCCAGTCGGCAATAATTGGTGTACTGAAGAGAGCCAGAGCTGCCCAGCAACCCACCACACGCGCAACCTTGCATGTGCTAGGTTGGGTAAGGTACTTAGGTACCTATGTACCCTGGAAGTCATGGCGGGGGGACGACTCACCCCGCTGAGTCACCCCACTACTTGGTATAAAAGATCATTGTATGGTAGGTCAGTACTTAGGTAAGTACGTACGGTCTCTTGGCTTCACACCCAGTCTTATTGAATTAAGGCAGATCTTAGCTGGGATTTCTATGCTTCGAATAATCCTACACACGTTTACTTCCTTCAGGTTCAAGTCAAGATTTTCGAGATAGAGCCAATTATTAGTTATGGCCAACTCACGGTCAGTAGCTGTCCGCTGAAGTTATATAGAATTGTGACTAACATATAGAAAATCAATCCTCAGCTTCGAATATGTGAAGCAGTTTGAGCAGAGTGACAGCCTGCTACCGAACACATGGATTGTGATTCGGATCGATGGTCGTGGATTCACCAAGTAAATAAACCACATAGCAGGCACAATCTTCTAAACTCCCGAGTCTTATAGATACTCATATTTCCCAGGTTATGTGCCAAATACGACTTCCACAAACCCAACGACGTGAGGGCACTTAATCTTATGAACGCTGCCGCCAAGGCCGTCATGACCGAACTGCCAGATATCACAATCGCATATGGTGTCAGCGACGAATACAGGTACTCATTGCCGGTACCTGATCCAAAGGTCTTGACTGACCGAGAACTAGTTTTGTCCTGCATAAAACATGTACACTTTTCGAAAGGAGGGCGAGGTAGGAATCGGTGACTATCCCAACAGAGAAGACCAGCTTGTTGACGATGAAGCAGCAAGCTAATTACCACTATTGCCTCGACGTTCACGTCTTACTACGTCCATCTCTGGTCAACTTACTTTCCAAATACCCCGTTATCACCGCCCTTGCCTAGTTTTGACGGACGGGCCGTATGCTACCCCAGCGTGCAGAATTTAAGGGACTACATGAGTTGGCGACAAGTCGACTGTGCGTTGAACCCGCGTGCGGCCATTGGTAGTGTTTGCTGACGAGTGGTAGGCCATATCAACAACCTCTATAACACGACATTCTGGTCGCTGATACAACTCGGCGGGTTCGATGCAAAAGAAGCCGAGAAATTCCTCTCTGTAAGTGTTCAGTCCTCGCGCTTTGGATAGAGGGTTGTGATTAATCGAAACCCAGGGCACACTCTCCGCAGACAAGAATGAGATCTTGTTCTCAAAGTTCAAGATAAACTACAACGATGAACACGAGATGTTTAAGAAGGGCAGTGTCATTTTCCGCGAGGTAGGTCTTCCTCTGGATAGGAGCTTGGATCATACCCGGCTTGCTTACCATGTTCTATGTAGTACGAACTCGTAGAACCTGGCAGCCACAATGTTGCAGAGACAATAGACGGCGTAGCCGAGCCGGTCAAGCAATCCAAGACGCAGGATGAGAATGATAAGAAGCGACGGAACAAGGCTCGCGTCGTAATTGATCATTTAGACATAATCAAAGATGATTTCTGGGATAGGAGACCATGGCTTTTATCAAATAAGCCCGGCAAGGTCCCTAAGTAGATAGAATAAAAGTTCATGATACCCTCCAACGCCGCCCTAATGCTTTGTATATGAATGAATGCCACTCGCTTCCTATGATGCCGGAACGGGACCGCTGCCCAGAACTGTAGCTCCGAACCGCACGATGCAAGGTTGCAATGTGCATATCCTTTCCATCTTCCCCTCATCCTTTCGCCGCCCTTATCAGCCGCTTCTCTTCTTTCCGCGTCCTTCTCGCATCTCTCCTTGTTCTCCGCTCCTCTTTCGTCTCGCCAGCCTTGAGCTTCTCCTTCGCCGCTTGCCTCTCGGCCTTCTTCGCCTTCTTCTTCTCGACCTTTTGCGCAGCACGCCTCTGCGCCTCCAGCTGTGCCTCCTTTTCGGCCTTCTTTAACTTCTTCGCCTCTCTCCGCGCCCTCTTCTCGTCTCTCGTCTCCTCGCGCTGGTTTATCTTCGTTTCGGGCTCTTGAGCGAGCGGTGTGCCGGCCCCGCTATCAGGCGGCGTCGGCAAGGAAGCCGCAGGATCGTTAACAGATCCCTCCATGACTCCGCCACGCACGAATGACGTGTACAACCCCCTGGCCCCCGTGTACTTGGTGGCGGCGTTGCGTGCCGTGATCTTCTCGAGCGCGCCGCCCTTCAGCGTCTGTTTCATGGTGCCGCTCTTCATGTCGATGCCCTTGAGAGCCTGGTCGAAGGCATTCAGCCACCAAGCCTCCTGCTTGTGGTCTTTCTTGCTACCGAGCCCCGAACCATCTTGATTGCGCTTGATGAGAATGTGGTGTGTCAGGCCGGTTTTGTCGTCGGTCGGGTGGAGGGAGTGCCCGGTCCCCCGCCATCCTTGGGCGGTTAGGAGGGCGTGGGCGTTCATGGGCCGGCGGCTCGTGGTTCCCGCTCGGAGCAAAATGGGGTATGGAATATGTGTTTCGGGGGAGAGGGTTTGATCACTTGTACACCGGCCGGAGGTCTTGGGGTCGGTCTTTGGAGGATGGAATCTTCAATTGAAAATTTAGTGGGGCGACCTACTACGGTTCGTAAGAAGCGGCGGGGCTAGGGAGTAGTTTCCGCATTGTTGCAACTTAGCTCTGATGTGCATTATAGGGCCGCTTTAGACGAATAGAATATATATATTTAGTAGGTATATTAGGTACTTAGGTAGGCTCGGCAGATATATATTCATATAAGCGAAGCCCCTTGGAAACCGGGCGATTGAAGAGTAGCATGCTTGTGGGCATCCATACAACTATTGCAGTGATATAATTAATTAAAGCGTCTGACAACTAACCTAGAGAAATACCTAAGTAGGTAGGTACTGACTAATGGACAATATGATATTAGGTTAGTCTGCATGAATCGTATCTGAAATCACATGAAAACCTTGAATAGAATCATCCTCGAGACCCACCTCTAGGGCTGATTAGATAGGTAGGTACGTACCAGGTACACCCCTCCACACCCCGCCGTTGCCTGCAGCACCACAAGGTAACCGCGTCCAGGCGCGTGTTTACTGTAGACAACACAGGTCTAGATAACTACTCGAACCTACTTGCACCGGAAACAGCGTTGCCTCGTCGGCGTCGGGACATTGCTACCCACACTTTGCTTAGATTATTTCCAATCAACCCCCTCCTCCCTCGAAGATGCTTCGCCGCCCACCAACAACGCTGACGCTGACGGCGGAGGACATAGCGGCATACGAAGACCGCCGGTTCGCACAACAACAAGCCCAGCTCCAAGCACAAGCACAAGCCCAGGCTCAGGCGCAAGCCCATGCCCATGCCCATGCCCAGCTACAGGCCAGGTCGCAGGCGACGCGTGCGCAATTGCGCCACCATGCCTTGCCGCAACCCTCGGCAATGGACACATCGACGTCATCGCTAGACGAAGCCATGGAAGACGCCACCGCCGGGCTCGACGACGACGACGACGACGACGACGATGAAAACGAAGAGGAAGAAGACGACGGGGACGAAGAGGAAGATGAAGACGACGACGACGACCCGTTCACCACGCAGCGCCATATCCGCAGCGTCGCAGCGGCCGGAACAGGACGAGCCGTGTCCCCCGGCGCCCAGCGCGGCGCCTACATCCGACAGATGCGCGCACGAGGCGGCGGGCACGCGCGCTCGCAGTCGCACACAACGCACGCCCACGGCACCACTTCCATCCCGACAGCGACCTCTGCGTACACATCGGCCGCGGCGTCGCGCGCGCAGCGCATCACAAGCTCGGCGTCAGCATCCACGCTCCCCCCTCCTGCCCAGAGCTCCCAATTGCCTGCGCATCTGCAACAGACTCCCGTGCAGAGCGCGGGGCAGGGAGGCGCGACGACGACACGGGCGGCGGCAGGGCGCGGCGGCGGCGGCGGACGGCAAACGAGCGAGCCACCGCCCGCGCCTACGCGGGTGACGCGCAGTAGGGATGAGCGGCTCGGGATAGCACCCGGACAACGACCTGTCGACGGGCCGGGAGGGGCGGCGGGACCGACGACGAGACGGCGATAGGCACGCTGGCACTCGGACCTAGCGGCGCACGGATCGGGAAATGGCGAGGGGCGTACACAAACAACACGGCCTCGGACACAAACGCCTGTCGAGGTAGAGGCAGAAGCTGAAGCGGCGAGGAGGACTCGACAATCAGGAGCGGACAGGACCCAGACGCAGAGGCCGCCGCTTGGCGATATCTCCATGGAAGTAGACGGGCAAGTCGACGACGTCTATACAGGCGACTTACGACAAGTCGAAGAGCCACCCGCCTCGGCGGAGGCCAGCATCGAAGCAGGCTCGCCGGTAACCACGCAGCAGCGCCGGCAGTTACGCTCGCATACGATGCGTCTAGGGAGGCGTACGAGTTTCTTTATTCCTACCCATGCGCGCGGATATTCCGATACGACCAGTACATCGATGACGGGGAGGACACGGACGGGAATGACGCCGCGGACCGGGTTCACTAGCGTCAACGCGCCTCGCGACGACTACGTTGAACGGGCTGTGGGTGTGGAAGTAGACGATGCTGATCCCATGTGGCTTGACTAGCGATGTCCATGTTACTCTTCCGCACTGATGAGGCGCTGCCGGTGTCTGGCCTTGGGATCCTTGTCGGTGATGAATCTCAAGATTATCTGCGCTCCACCCTCCTCGCTTTCCATCTTTCTTGTTGCAAAGGAGACTCTCGAACATACGAGAGCCCCACAACGAGGGGCTCAATGAAACGAACGACTCGCTGCTTCCGTTTAGGATAATGGATATGTGGGTTAATGAGAATCAATAATCATGACCATGGTCAGAAGCTAGGCGGCGAAAGATATGCAATGCTAATTTGGGGTATCACGGTCTGTTAGGCCTGAAATATTCGATTACATCGAAATCTTCCTTGGCTGGCTTTAATTAGCGGTTTGCGGACTTCCACTATGAGGTGTTATAACTATGGAAATGGTGTAGGAGAGCGAACGTCTTGGTAGCAAACTTGAGAGATGACCGCCATGAGCGGACAAGTAAGCATCAAACTACTGTATATACACTACTGGGTGATTAAATCGTGAATTCCTCTACATTTGCACAAAGCATCATTCGGAATATATCTAAATGAAGTCGCCCAAGTCCTCGATTGATTAGCTTCAACAATCTATTTCTACAAGAAACTTGGAATGCCATTCGGCTCCATTCTTTGGTATCTGGTCACTTTCCTGGTACACACCCTGCGCTGTTTGGCTCAACCCAATCTTTCAATACCGAGGCCAGCATCTACACCTTGCTGTCCGAATGCTCGTCATGCTGAACGCCGTCTCAGTCCGTCGCATTGTGTGTGTGTCCTTGTTCTCCAATAAGAACGAGATCGCATTGTCTCATCTCGAGTCTGCACAAGTTCGTGTAGTTTACCTTGCTGGAACCCCAAACGCCGCTGCTATGCTAGTTCGACAGAAATCAAAAGAAAAGGAGGAAACGATACTGCTTCTTTGCGCAAGGGCAGAGTGCGTGATTTTATAGTGCGACGAAAAAATAAATTAGAGTATATCGCTCATATCATCTCCTTGACTCATCTTCTAGTTGTGGAGATGATAAATCAAGGTATACCGACCATAGATATCTATGGGTGCGGTTTGACCTTGATTTTGAACTTCTGAGGCGGCTTAGGTACCGGAGGAGCTGCTGAGGAAGAGGTCTTGGATGGTGTAGGGTGAGGATTAGGAGCGGCGGAAGGGAGTGGTTTTCGCATCATATCCGGTAAAGGCTTCCTTGGCTTGCCGCCGCTACTACCTGGCTGGGAATTTGAAGGAGGTTGAGTTGTGGTTGGGGTTGACGACCTTGGCCGTGATTGCGGCGGAGGTGTCGCCTTAGGGGTTGTCTTAGGAGTTGCCTTAGGGGTCGACTTAGGAGCGCCAACCGCAATTCCTGGAGTTGCGCGGGGGTTGCCATGTACCGTAGAGTGGTCAGAATTAGCTGTGGATTTCTTTTCTGATGTCAGTTTCTTGCCTGCGGCCCTAATTGTGACCGAAGCTGGAGAGTCTTTCCGTATATTAAGTTTTTTCCAGGCTGTAAATTTGACAGTGACGAGTTTGGTGCGTGGTTGTAGCTGTTTCATAGCACCGATAAACTTCGAGGTATTGAGTTTAACAATCTTTGAGGGACGGCCGCTCTCACTCTCTGTACTCGCACGTTTTAGTGGCTTGGGAGGTTTCACGGTGAGACTACCATTTCCATTGACCTTGGGGACATGTAGTGTTTGTTCTGGTTGTTGCGGCTCAATAGTTGGCCGAATTGGCGGGAGAACGGAGATGCTGTCCCGACGTGGCTCGCCGTTCTTGATGATCTTCTCCTGGGAGGTTGGTTGTTTAGGTGCGGGTTTCGTCACTGGTTTTGCTATAGGTTTGGTTACAGGCTTCGTCGTAGGCTTGATCGCGGATTTAGCTGCAACAGGAGAGGTGCTGTTGGTGGGCTGTTTTGCTACCTTTACTACAGGCGCCGGTGAAACTGCGGGAGGCTTTGGGACAGTAACGCTTATGGATGACTTTTTATGCCGAGTCGGAGCGGGTACGGAAATGGGGGTGGAGGGTAGAGCTGGAGCAGGGGTAGGAGCAGGTGGCAGCTGAGGTTGACTTGGTGTAGAGACAACCGGCTTGCCGCTGATGCTAGGGGTCCTATTTAAGTTCAAGGTGATCGTTCGTTTCGGCTCAGGTCGCGGTGGTGGTGGCGGCAGTGGCGTCTGAATGGCATAAGTGCCCCTCGACTTTGTCCTGTAACGTTTCTGGAAATTGATAACGTATTTTTTGTCGCGGATTCTCTCACCACGCGTAACGGACCAAAGCTCTGGAAGTTTGAACTTCACCGTTAGAGCCGGATAATCGTCAACCAACATAGAGCAAATCTCTAGTAAGTTGGTGCGTTCTGTCACAGTCAAGACAGGCGACTCTAGCGCCTGCCAAATAGCCTCTTGCAATCCCTCGTCGTTTTCAGTTTGTTCCTTCAGGGCTTTAAGGGCCGCGTGGAGATCTTCCTTGCGTGCTCTAGCCTTCTGTCGTTCTTCCATAATAGAGTTCTCTTGTTCAACCACTAGATTTAGCCCTTCCTTAACAGGCTGCGGCGTCTGCTTGCTAGGATCGGGTGTCTCTCCGATTGCGATACCAGCAAGGCCGCGACATAGCACTTTGAACAATTGATCCCGAACGAATGGAGAAGCATCAGTGCTAATGAGTGCGAAGAAGAATTGCAGGAACTCAGGGTTATCTAGGAGACCGAGTTCTACCAATGATTCACACGCTTTTATCCGAACAATATCGCAAGTTTTATCCTGCAGATACTGGACGAAGGTAAGCGGGTGTGCTGGAATTACATTCGCCTTCATCAGCAAGCACAAGGCATCTAGAGCTGCCACAGTGAAGCAGTTCTGGAAAGATGGGGCATACTCGTCTCTTCGACGATATCGCTCAATCTCTTCAAGGGCTTGATCTCGAAAGTCCTCTGGTTCCGTGTCCACCGGCTCGGCCATAATCTCATCTTCATTATCGCCGTCCCCAAAAGAAAGTGACATGGCCATCTGTGGCTTTGCCTTCTTTTCATCCGGAATCTGGCAGACAGCAAGCGCTTTAATTAATTTGCAGATGTAAAATTGATCCGAAAAGACATTCTCCGAGTTGTTGTTCGCTTGGAGGAGCCCAAGGATGAATCTCCGAGCTTCCTTTGGACATTTACCATCTTCCCCACGAATATGAGCCATAGCCTCGGGAATGGCGCACTGGATCATGTACTGGCGCTTGTCTGAAAAGTTGTTCGGCCGAGGCGTAGTTGATCCAGGGTAACAAAAGAAGTGTTGGAAGGTCTTCTGGAGGTGCCTGAGTCCGATCCAGTCCACCTGTTCTTGAACTGCATGGCGTGGTAGCTCCTCAGCAGCCATAAGGCGAATTCCGTAGAAATATCTCGGATCTAAGAGTGTCCGAGTAAGAATGGTAGAAACAAGAGGATGTGCTCCTGACTTGGCGAAAGACTGCTTTAAGAAAAGCATTGAATCTTGCTGAGCAGCAACGTCCCTATCTTGTTGTAGCTGGGAAGCGTACATGTATGCTGGCAAGTTCGTTTTCATTTCGCAAATCCATTCGAAGTCCGCATCCATCCGAATCCACTCATAGGATTCCTGATCCATCTTGGCTTCGGTTTCTTCATCCCAGTCGCGAAACCCCCATTCTTCAACATCGTCCGGATGTTGCATAACATCACCGAGATAGTAGAGTTCCTTCTGGCCTTCTTCTTTTGCATTATTGTTGGCCATAGCCCTTTCACGTTGACGGCGGTTTCTCTTAAGCCGCTTATACTTCGTGTTGTAGGGTATCTCGAACCTTACTGACCGGGCACCGTCTTCTCGGATTTCAACGATATGTTCATAAGGAGTACCGTCGGCTTCATGAATTCTTATGGTCATAGGACCTGTGAACGCTTGCTGCAGTTCTCCAGCATATACAGCATGAGTCTCCTCCCGGACATCTCTCCAAAAATCGTTCTTGTCTATGGGTCTGACTTTTGCTGCAGCGATGTCCTGCGTTTGTCGAACAGTCATCTCGACACACAACTTCTTCTTGTTGAATCGCTGGAAGACGTCGAACCTGGGACAACCAGATCCAGTGACCCACTGATTCCAGAAGCTATCTAGCCGTGTACTTCCAACTTTCTCACAGGCTTTGCGAAATGAGTCCGACGGGAGTACGTCATCATTTGCCTGAGTAGAAGTATTTGCTTTACTAACCATGCGAGATATGATTCGAGAGATGCCTGCAGAGCCTGAAGACTTAGAAAGGCGACGGTCCAAAATGAATAGTACCAATGGCGCTTTGAGATTCATGAAGTCGACCTCAAAACTACCCAGATAGAGGTGTTCACCCATATCCTGTAGCGATGGCCGCTTAACGTCGATCTCAACAAGACGGTCTGCCATTGTCTTCATGCGGAATCTGAAAGTGTTATTGCCACACAAAGCTTTCATGAAGTAGTCGGTCATAAACCACGCGATACCCACGACAAGCCAGACATCTGCCTTGGTGTTCGGGACGATGTTGACCCCAAACCACTGGCTGGCGAGGGAATATACCAGTGTTCTTGTGGTCTCAATTTCAGTGTCGACGATATCCTCGGGGTAAAGAAGCCTACTGCTGCATAAGGAGAATGCACAGAACGGTACGGTGTCCTCGACCATGTCGTCAACAAAACAGACTTTGTAGTTCTCAAAAGGGTAACGACCAAAATGAAGAACAAAATGGTCCACAGCTGTGACCAAAGCAGCACACGTATTCCTGACTTCTTCTGCACGGCCTGGCAGACAATATCCGTGAACTTTTGCTGCGCTCACTCCGAGCTTGGTATCGTCTTCTTCGCTTCTGAATTCTGACCACAGATCGACATGTTCGAAAGGGCCAACAGCAAAACCAATGTGTTTCGCAGCCTTGTTATTATCAACTTCAAACGTCATGGTTTTTTTCGTCTCGTCATCTTTGCCGACCACTTCGCCAGTCAAAAAGCCCGAACAGACAACGGTCATCTCAAGCTGTTTGTCTTCTTCTGTAAGCCCAAACTCGCGTTTCGTAGGTTCCTCTTCGCCGAGCTTCCTTTTACGATTGCCATTTAGAGTAGCAATGCTCTTGGGGTGCTGCTGGGCCACAATCGGCTGGTGGAATGCATCACCCAGAGTACGAGGGCAGGTGATAGATATCTTCCAGGGATTGCGGCAACCGGGGTCATCGATGCATGGGAATATGGAGCATGCGGTTCCGGGCTCAACAGTGTGGCGGGTGTAGACATGAGGGTAGCGCACGTCGCCTTCATCGACACCAACGAAATGCAGACCGTTATGAACGTTCTTCAGTTCGAAAGGAATGCTAATCCTATAACCCTGGACGTTACCATCGCCATGGATAAGCATCTCCTGTTGGTCGGCCTTTGGGGCGTCGCGATTCTTCTTCTTGACCTCGTCGGCGCTGGGTAGTGTAACCCGGAGTGATCCATCAAGAGGTTGGCAGCACGCCAAATCGTGAGCCATCACCGGCACCTCCTTCCGCCGATGGTGTAGGAGTCGCTCCATACGGCGTTTTCTCAGGGGCCATTGCGGCGCTGACCACTGGTAGCCATCGGGGGTCGCGAGCTTGTCACAGGGGTCTTCGTAGGATGCCTTCGCGGGGCAGTTGGAGACGGTGATGTTCTTGACATCTATTTCGCACTGGCGTGCATCGATGTAGACCTCGGAGGTATCAGGCTCGATGGGGACGACGAGGATGTGGGAGCGGCCACGGACACGCTTGTTGCGGAGATCTATCTCGAGCTCGACATGCTGCTTGAAGACAACGTAGGGGCGTGGCGGGGTGTCGTCGACGGGCAGCTCAACGGGCGCAGGTTCGGGCTCTTCGAGCTGCTCTGGCTCCACGACGCCAGGCATTTCGGCGGCCGTCTCAGTAGCCGCAATAAGATTAGGGCGTCGTGACCATGGGTGATAGCGGCGCGAGAGATCCGAGCGGTGGTGTTGCTAGTAATAGTGAAGCGAATGGATCTGTGGCAGTCCTGGCAAAAGATAGGCGAAGATAAAAAAAATGATGTCGCTGTTGCGGAGATGAGACCGAACTTCAGTCTGCCTACTGAGATAGGTTGCTAGCAGCGTGAGATTGGCGACGCGACTGCCACTCGTCATTGCCAGTGCGACCGCTGCCACTGGGCTGCAAGCCTGCAAGGTAGGTAGCCACAGTGCTTAATTATACTGGTCGGTCCGGTGGGTGGGGAGGCACTCGATTACGTAAGGTGACTCCTAAGAGTCGAGGTGAACACATGTAGGTAATGACTTAAGGTTAGGTGTGAAGCTACGAACCAAAACTTACCTCTTGTCCATCTTCTTACATCCTGATTAATTCAAAAGCTAGCGTGGCTTGTCACCTACGTGAATCAAAAGACCAGCCCTGGAGCGGGACTGTAACATCTCCTTGGCACCATATCTAGGTATTTTCTTAAATGTACTCTGTATTTGACCTACTTCTGTAGTAATTTCAAATTATATATTTAATTTTCTCTAACCTTGGAAGCTCTCTCTGTCCCTCCCTGGAATGCTATCCTACCTAAGGTTAAGCCGGGAAGTGTAAACTATCTTGAACACAACACCATATTTCAAGACTCACAGCTAATCGTGACTGCCTAACCTTTAAGCACATTTCGGTAGCTACTGTAAGTATGTCTCATCAGGCACCTAACTGGCGTGGAGCTACAACGCAGGTTAGAATGGCAAAGGGAATACGCAAGTACAATTTCTACCTAGGTAGTATTGCGACAATACAGCTACTGCCTATTCCCCCTAGATTCATGAGTTACTCACTCGTATGCTCGCCGCTGTCCTTGGCCTATGAAAAATATACACAAACCTTTCTGGCTTGAAGGTGGATCTAGCCCTCATAGTAATGCGAACGCAACTTGGCGCCGGGATAGTACATCTTCGAATAGAGAGACAGAATTGAGAAAACAAAATGTCAGCAAGTGGTTTGGTCCCTTTCCCCCCTCATGTCTGGAAGTTCACTAGAGTTTCACCATGGGCAATGTCGAAAACCATTAACGATGTCCAAATATGGTAGAGGTTGAAATTCAGTTCTTACAGAATACTTTCAAATAATTGTATGGGGCAAGAGACCGATCTTACATGAAAAGTTAAACATAACTTCGAACAATCCAAATTCCTGAAGGCTTCATCTGCCTCTTGCACTAGCATTCGAGTTGTGGTATTTCAAATAGTACCTAATGCTACTAGTACTCGTACACCCAACATACAGCCTGTGTCCTGTTACATCAACTTATGCAGCGTAAATAAACATCATCTACTACCTAGGTACTGCTGTCATGGCCTGTCCTCACATACAAACAAAGACCACAACGATATAAAGTATACATCTAGAATAGCAGCTCACTGCTTTCGTTGGCGCCTTTCCCGTCTTTTTTGCCTTTCATGTGCTTTCAGGGTATCTTCATCCAGACAAAAATCTGGCAGCTCGAAATCGTACTCACTCAGCTCTGGGACTGGGTGACCCCAGGCGAGAACCGTCCTTCCCCTTCGTCGACCTTGGTTTAATGCCGCATCTCTTTGGTGCCTCTTTTCGAAGTACGAAGTAAATTCGCGGGGCACGGGATCTAGTATGGTGAGAGGTGGCTCGCCTCGAGTTCTCCTGGGTGAGGCTGACGCTGCATACCTGGCTCGTTCCATTGCTTCATCATGGAGCTGGCGTGCCGCCGCATCAACATCGCTAAGCTCGGGAGGCTCGTCCTCACTGGCAACCTCATCACCGCTTTCGTTTTCGGCGTCCACCATGTCAACGTCGTCCATGCTACCGCTTCCTTCACTGCAATCGCTGTCATCTACCTCGTCTTCTTGTCCGTCCTCGTCCTCATCTTCCTCGTCGTCTGTTTCCTCTGCTAGCGCACGTTCCCTTTCGAGTTTTCGTCTTTTCTCCTCTTGGCTCCATAAGCGAAATTTATCAAGTATAGTCTGACACCCTTTGATGAAATGATCGCGAGCAGGCTCGAAACTCTTCCTGCGACTTTCAGTAACCCCATTGACGCCCATAGTTCTCAACCAATCATGACCTTGAAGCTCACCAAGCAATCGAATGATCTGATCCTTCTCATGCTGGGCGCGGCCTCTTTCTGTGTTCCGAATCGACTTCTCTAATCTTTCAGCCCTTCTATGCGCCGGTGCAAAATGTGAATCTGGCAATGGGTCTTCTGAGTCGCCACTGCTGTATTCTATTTTGAGAAAATCGAAGCCGACGAGCGGTGAGTTATTTAAATCAGTGAATAGACGGTCACTGTACATTCGCACTGTAGAAGAATGGGGCCGGGTTTCAGAACGAGTCGGGTGCTGGTGTGCAGCGGTGGTAGTAGTCGCTACGGCATCCGATGATTCGTGTTCCGTGTCGAGGATGATGATAGGCGTATCGGCATTGAGCAGGTCTAAATCGGGTAAACGTTGTACATTAGCATGAAGATCCCGTGAGTAGGCAGACGCAGTTTGTGAAGCGCGCGTCAATGCGCTGTGGGTGGCGAGGGATGGGTAGAGCCAATGATACTACGGTGACACGATAACTCAACGTACGTTGTTCCTTGGGATCGTTCCCAATCACCTCGTCATATTCGGGAAAATAAGCCGCGAGTTCGCTCTTGAAGCGGGTTGCCTCCTGCGAACGCAATTTGCGACCAGATGGACCAGTCGCGGAGGTAGTGTCGGCGGTACTTGGTTGTAAACGGTCGAGTTCGTGGCGAATGCCATTGATAACCTTCTCTTGATTCCTCGTGAGGCCATGTTGCTTGCTTGGCACTGCCGTCGCCGTCGCCGTCGTTGTCGTCGTTGTTGTTATTGTCGTTGTTGTGGGAGGCGGCGGAGGTGGAGGCTGAGGTCGTGATGGAGGGGGAGGAGCCGTGGTAGCAGGGACGGTGGTGGGCAGAGGGACGGGAGGGAGGGGATTGGTGGCGGTCGGAGACGGCCTCTCGGGTTTATGGGACGACGCGACCTGGACGGGCTGGGTCGCGGAAAGCTGACGTTTCACTAGGATGGGCTTCGAGGGCCCGAGGACTTGGGCAAGCGGTCTCGCAAAGATTTCAACCGCAATGCGTGTCCTCTTGGCCTTGAGAGGGTCGCTCAGGTTGTCAATGGGGTCGAGTGGGCGCTTCATACGAGCAGCAGCAGCAGCAGCAGCAGCAGGATATTGCTGTTGTTGGTGCGACGCCCGGTGAGCGTGCTTCTGGTGCTGATGCGGGCGCTGCAATCCTTCAGGTCGTCGCGATGCGGTGATAGCCATTGGGCGTGGCTGGCAGAGTGATCATTGCTATGGAAAATGACAGTGCTCGGGTTGTTCCCTTTTCTCCTAGTCGCATTAATGATTGATTTCCCGATCCCTTCACCTCCTGTCGACGCCAATTGACCTGTAAATTGGGGATTGCCTGCCTCCTAGGCACTGCTATAGTCCCCACCCAGGAAGTGCGATTCCCCCCATTACTGCAGTAACCTTAGATAGCGCCGGTAAACCTTGCGTGGGGTGAGTAACCAATAAGATTGCGAGCTGTGCGCGGCTCAGAGGGCTACGTAATTACTTCTAGGTACCTACTACGGCTGTATTACCTTAATTCTAACAGTACCTAGGTAGTTGCGATCAAATAACAGGAAGGCATCACGAACAAAGTTACATCAGTCCGAACTCTCGTTCTCCTGCATCTCTCGCGCAGGGCCACTATGTCATGTGCAGGACACCCGGCGCGCCAATCATACATATCCATCTCATTGTTTCGTAGCATCGGATCCAAGCTCTAGGATCAATTCCATTGACGAACTGATGTCACCGCGTCCATCGGTTGGCGAAGATGCATCTCACCCCCGAAGAGCCGGCGGGCGATATTCCATTGTTTCAAATACGTAGACTTTGGTCCTGGGTTTGATAGTCTGTTTGGATCATCCTACATCGACTTCCAGTCCTCACGATATATACCTTTGAAAAGAGTCCGACAATTCCGGCCGTGTAGAGCTCCAACTCCGATGAACTTGACTTGGAAACAGATGATTCGCTCGATGAACTTCCGGCTCATTCTCGACATTCCCTGTTTTCTAGCTTTTCCGCGGAAACACTCGTATTATATTTACAATTGTTCACTTACTACTCCATACTGGCCCATGAGGCTGACAACAATGTAGCTTGGAGGCACGGCACGCCGAATTGGGCTCAAATGCTCAGAGGCAACATATGTGCTTCCCGCTAAGCCCAATAACGTGATAATGACAACGTGAGAACAGCTCCGAGACGTTCTATAAGTATGCAACGTTGTGCGGCGAGGAAGCCATGCGACTGAGGGCATTCAGTTGATACGGACTGTTGTTGATACTCTCATTCTCAGTATGTTCGAAGATGCATTCTAAAACCCTAAGTC
Organism: Xylaria longipes; assembly: GCA_025201785.1. Lineage (NCBI taxonomy): Eukaryota > Fungi > Ascomycota > Sordariomycetes > Xylariales > Xylariaceae > Xylaria > Xylaria longipes. The sequence goes on from MU619689.1 coordinate 146,507, forward strand.
TTCTTGTCATCTCGGCTTCTAAGTCGTATAGTAGCACTGCCCGATCGTACGCGGACCCTCATGAGCTTTCTTACTATCCACTTAACGCAGAATGCACCGAGTATAAAATTCCTGTTACAATTACTGATAATATTGTGTTCAACATCACAGAATGGCGAGATGACTATGCTCTCCAAGACTTCCTTACCACGTTGACGACCCGTCCTTCTGCGCATTATCCAGGGATTGAGGACGGAGCGACCGTTACGGAGACCTTTACCTACAACATCGCCGCGTCGTTCTATCGACCGAATAATTTACCCAACTCTAAAACTATTATTCTAGCTACACATGGAGTCGGCCTGGCTCGTGCCCACTGGATCTCACCATTCAAGCCGAAGGAACACAAATTTGTTCAACATGCTATTAGCAAGTGGTACTCTGTCTTCTTCTATGATCGTCTAGGAAACGGCAAAGCCGACAAGTAGGTTGTTATAATCGTCCAATCAGGTGTATCACACGCTTAACAGTCCCAGGCTCTCCGAGTATAAGAACCAGTCCCGAATCCAACGTAAGGTACTTAAGGAGTTGGCGGCCTTGATTAGATCTGACCAGGGGGCAACTCTGGTACCCCCGACAAAGTTGTAGCAATGGGCTTTGCTCTCGGTCCTTATATGGCGCACTACACGATGGCTGCGCACCCGGGCCTCTTTGACGCTGCGGTTTTGACAGGCATTAACTATAATACAAGTGTGATCAACACAAATAGTCTTGTCCGATCCTTCGTTCCTCGCGTTGCCTCATTGCAAAATACTCACAAATTCGGCGGGCTTGATACCGGATACGTGACTTGGGTCGACGGAATCGCGAATATTAATACGTGAGTTGTGGACTTCAGCGATAAAAGACAGGGTGCATCGTGCTGACAACGTTACCCCAGATATTTCAAGTATCTGTACTACGATGTAGACTTGGTCCTCTCAATAGAAGAGATTAAAAACCCCGTTCGCTTTTACCGGATCGAGACAATCATTGATGGCGACCTAGATGCTAGCAACTTCACCGGCCCCGTGCTGGCAAGTAATTTCTAGATCTATCTTGTATTTGGGCTGGGCCCTTGCGTCGTATTTGAATTGAATTGGGAGCTGACGGGCATCTATCTAACTACCTAGGTAGGCTATGGCTGGCAAGAACGACCATGTAGTATGCGACGGCGAGTGCGAGGGTATTTTCGAGGGCGCCACACGGGCGGTGTTCAAAAATGCATAGCCGGTCCTGCCGTACCTTCACCCTCACTCAAGTCATACTATTAATTTTCACTATAACGCCACCGCTGCCCTCAGCGTTTTCGACAGACTTCCTCGACGCTCACCTCTAATCGGCAATCTCGTACAATAGATGCAGAGAACCGGTATTTCACCCCGATGACTTCCCCGGAAATGGGTGCGTTGACGCGATAACGAATAGAGGTACTACATGTATTACCTAGTACCAACTTAATCAAGTAACGCTCTATAATATCGAAGCCTAGATGTCCCCGTTGTATTTCCGAGGCCTAAGAATAGCCCTTCAATCTAGCGTCCTTCTACTTTCGCACACTTCGTGACTTGGTAATTAAGGAGTAAGTTTCACAACCCAGTGTATCAACCCATTCGACTCAATATTCGAAGAATAACTGATATAAACATTTGCTACGCATACACCATGGCAAGGCGTAATAATTCCGGTTCACGTAGTTGGCATCAAGTTGTTCGGAACCAGCCTCCCCAATAGGAGTAGGTGCCTACGTTGCCAAAGATGCCGACAGCCGGCCGCAATGGTCAAATTACGTCATTTTATGTTTAAATAGGCGGCATTCTTTCATACCTAGGTAGGTAGTCTTGCATTTTTAACACAGCCACGTGCCTAAGGCGGACACCGCGATGGCCTTGGGTAAGTACCTATAGGTATATTGTAGATGATAGTAGAGGGGTTCTTGCTATCTCACATCACATGTAGGTCGATTCCTGATTTGAACAGCAATAAGTCCCTGCCAAGACATCTCCAAACCCACCTCAACTTCAACTTCAACATCTTTGCAGCAGCTTTAAGGGTATTTATTCACAATACTATATGTTTAGATAGTTGTCATTCTGAGGATGGATGATTCAGACCATTCCGCCTCGAACGAATATACGGACGTGTCATTGGGGGTTGGTCCAATATGCACCAGAACTCGGTCCCCAACAGATCAAACCCCACCACCACAGCAGTTTATAGAGCCTAGGCAATCGGATCAAAAGCCTCAACCCTTCATAAATAGGAGCGGCACCCCGCAGAGCGCCAACCCACAAGCTGAACCAACACTATCGCCTCGCCAGCAGTATCTGGACTCACTACAGCCACCGTCGGGCCAGGATTTCGCCCGGTTGTGTAGCCTCCAAGAAAACCGCGAAAGGGAGCATAAACGCCGTGATAACGACCTTAGGCGCCAGGACAAGATTACTGCGCGTAAGAGCATGGAAGCCCGGCGCGACTTCATGAAGAGTAAGGCTTTAGAAGATGAGGAGATGGAGGCCCTAAACAGAACGACTCAGAGCCACCATACACATCGATTATCAAATTCGCAACCGCAGATTAAGCGCCCCGACGGTGGAGCTGCAGATGAGAATGTAGACTCCGAAACCTTAAATACCAAAGCTGCCACGGTCATCCAGCGCACCTATCGCGGGTATCGTGTGCGCCGAGAGATGAAAGGGTTAGGTCTGGACGCGAGCACGAGGTGGACTCACGCAATCCGAGATGCGCAGTGGAAAGAACTAACGAAACCTCGGGCGAGGGAAGAGCCGGCTTTTACTGGAAAAGATGAGGGTGCAAACAGAGATAGTGCGAGCAGATCAAACGCGCGCCGGAATTGGATGAAAGCAGCTACGATTGCGCGGCGGGCGGGCGGTGATGAGGATGATGAGGATTCGGACCATTCCGTCTTCAGTGACTCGTCATCGTTGCCCGACAGCGATGAATGGGCGCGGATGGATCCCGCTGACCGCGAAGCCGCACGGCGGAAAAAGAAAAAGGCGCAGGTGAAACGGCGAAAACACGCACGCATGATGGGACTGCAGTACTTTCTCGAGATGGTGGATGTCAAGCACCGGTATGGCTCGAACCTGAGAACGTATCACGAGGAGTGGAAGCGATCGGACACAAAGGAAAATTTCTTCTACTGGTTAGATTACGGCGAGGGCAAGCACATAGAACTAGAGGCTTGTCCTCGGGAAAGGCTGGATCGTGAGTGTGTGCGGTATCTGAACCGCGAGGAGAGACAATATTACCTGGTCAAAGTCGATCATGAGGGCCGTCTCGTATGGGCGAAGAATGGGATCCGCATAGATACCACTGAAGAGTGGAAAGACAGTATACACGGCATCGTACCGATGAATGACCCAACACCAGCTTTCTCTCCCGAAGTAGAGAGACATCTGCAGGACAAAACACACCCGCAAGGTCGTTCTGGTTCGCGGCCCAGCTCTTCTGCCTCCTCATCGCGCTCGTCACGAGAATCTAAGCTCGAAGCCGCCAGGGCCGCAAAATACGCCAACACGGATCTCGATAACGCGAAAGGGGTAAAGAAGATCAAACATGTGTCCGCTGCGACCAGTAAGCTACCCCTGGAGTCCTTTTTTTTCCTGTATTAGCCGCTTGCGGAGGCAAAAATCCCCCCTTAGGGCATTGAACATGTCTCGGGAGCATGCAGAACTCCCAAAACCCGTGCCTGATTCTCCTAAATGAACAATTACTAACTCTAGCGAACTATAGTCTTCAACAAGCTACTGCGCAAATCAGTGCGTAAGAACACATGGATCTTCGTAGCAGACACATCGTTCCGACTGTACGTGGGAATCAAGGCGAGCGGTGCGTTCCAACATAGCTCATTCCTGCAAGGGTCACGGATCTCGGCCGCGGGCCTGATCAAGGTCAAGAACGGCAGGCTATCCAGCCTCTCACCTCTCTCGGGACACTACCGCCCACCCGCCTCCAACTTCCGCGCCTTCGTGCATAGTCTGGAGGACGAGGGCGCTGATATGTCACACGTTAGCATCAGTCGCAGCTATGCTGTGTTAGTAGGGCTCGAGATGTATGTCAAGACACGGCGCAAAGGGAAGGAGGCGCTGAGGAGGATGAGTCTGAAAAAGACGAAGGTTTTCAGCCCCGAGGAGGCGAAGAGGTTGGAGGAAGAGGCGTGGGACACAAGCCAGAGCGCGGCGAAAGAGAGACGTTTCCTCGAAAAGGAACGCGAGCTGGAAGAGAGGAAACGCGAGGAGAATAAGGCGAGCGTGAAGATTTTGCAGAAGTTGGGTATACACCCGAGGACAGCCACCGCACAGAAAGACGGTGATTCTGGTGTTCATGAGCAGGGTGATGAGGGACGGACAACATAAAAGCAGGGCGTTCATAGGCATTGTAACCTGGGATCGGTTCGAAGGGCACGGCATGGCATAGCATTTAGGACGGGCTACCGGTCGGCACGTTATCTCCTGGGTGGTGGGCGTTATTTGATATCCAATGAATCAGCGGTGGGCCAGGCTGGCTGTTGTATATCAACGTAATTACGTGTTTGTCAACCACAATTGGTATGTTTATCTTCTTTTGATCCAAGTTCATGCGAATCGAGTTCTTGTTGTTGACTACAATTCTAAAAACTCTAAATCTTAGGTATCCAAAATAATGCATCGATATCCGTCAAGACCACCAGTGATAGCTTTGCGGTCAATGTAAACATGGCACCATCCTCATCACTAAAGCCTACTATCTATAAACGCGCTGCATGGCCTGATTCTCCGATCGTGGGTTAATTGCACTCACGTGCACTGATTCACTATACCGTAGGCAACCTTCTTGTCCTGTATGTCCAAAACTGATACTTTACCATATTCAGAATACGATTGAGAGAAGCCAAATAACCAGTGATACATAGCAACTGCTAACACTTGACGACCTATATATATTCTTTTTTCACTAACACGACTCGGAGTTCAATCTATCCACACTGCTCCGTAGCATCCGCAATGTCTGCTTAACCGATGGCGGCTACATGTTCCGTCACCAAGCATGCCCAGTCGCTGCTACCTGTATAGATGGTATTTCCATCGTTATGCGTTTGGCCAGTACTGAGGGTCACACCCAGCTGCCAAAACAGATCACCAGACAACCCCGAGGAAGAGAGCGCGGTTTTCTGCCATGAGGACTCGACCGCGCAATGATTTGACGTCACACCATCTGACGAATTCGTTAGCTTAACTGATGAAATACGTCTTGCGATGGACTAGGAAAACTCGGGGCCAACGCCTAGAATACGGGTTGCGTGAAGACAAAATACTCACACTCCTCAAATAAGCACGGTTTTCCAGCGGCCTTGCATGCCGCGGCGTGGGAGGCAATCCAATTAGTGCCCCAGTTGTTAGTCGTACCCCACGACTCGGGGTAGAGGTGGAAAGTTCCAAAATCGAGCGTGGGGATCTTCAGATTGGCCTCGAAGTCCACGCCCTCGGAGTACTGGAACGGATAACTCCCGTCGGTGCCCGTGGCAAGCCCGAACCCCTCGTCGCCGAGCGTGACCATGTGCTTCGGGTCGAGTGATTTGACGTACGCGGACGTCTCGGTCGCCCACTTCGTGAGGACGGACGTCGCGCACCCCTTGCAGCGCGGCTCGTTGGCTAGCTCCCAGGCGAACACGGCCGCCGATGAAGAGTACCGCGAGACTACGGCTGCGATGTACGCTCTGTATTGTGTCTGTGCTGCCGTGTTCGTGTACCAGCTCGTTGTAGAGCCGCCGAAAGCGGAGACGTACTGTCAGTATCGGCGTTAGTTGATGATTCTATCGAGCATTTTATTTCCCGCTTGCCGCGTCCCCACATCCCCCATGAAATTGCCACGCTGAGGAGGGCTGTATCTTTAGAAAAGAAGAGAGCGTTACTCACAGCAGGGATACCACCATAGTCACTCCAGTTGTTCACGAAGTTGATAATCAACTTAATGCCCCTCTTCTCGGCAGCCGAAACGACGTAATCCAGACGCTGAAGTCCGTTGGTACCTGTGTTGATCGTGGATCCGCTGGCCGACAGCTTCTGGAACCACACTGTGCCCTGTCCCGGGGTAGACGTAACGTCGTTGAATCCCCAGACGCGCAAGATCTTCAGGCCGGCGTTCTTTACCTGGTCGAGGGCCGTGTCGACATCGGCGTTGTTGGTTAGGAACCCAATCCAGTACGAGTTTGTGCCTGCGAAGTAACCCGTCTTGCCGTCGATTTGGAACTTAAGGGGCAGAAATTAGTCTCATTGAACGAACGCACGTGCTACAACTGGGAGTCATTTTCAATATATGCCTCAGCAAGGGGTCGGTGACACCCGATGTTACTCACATTCAAACCGTTAGTGGATGAGAACGTCGTGGAGGTAGGAGCCCCTCCAGCTGTCGTGGTAGTTTTTGTCGCCGTCGTCGTCGTCGCCCTAGTTGTAGTGCTCAAAGTCGTTGAGCTAGCACCTGAGGTATCTAGTCAGCGGTGTCCCAATGCTCCCTACTATGTTCTGCTGTATTTTATCCGCCTCATCAATCGCAAATGGAACATGAAAGGAACGGGACGTCCATACCTGGTACACACTGGGAATAATACTCATTTGAGTACTGGCATTGGGCGCCAGTGACGCATGTTGTCTCTCCCGTCCAGCCTATGCCACCACACTGGCCCCAGAGAGCAACGTCGGCCGAGACGATACTGGTGAGGGCAACGAGCCCGGCAACGACAATCTTCATATTAGACGACTTTGGCTTCTCGGGAGCTTGATCGCTCAATGGGCAAGCTTGACAGTTCAATGCGTCAACATGAAGAAGCGTTGTGTTAAGATCTACATTAAGGGCCGAGGACGTGGGTAGTTAAATACTTCTATGTACATTAAAATCATGAAGGGATATCAGCCTCAAGATCGACGATGTAACGTATTGCTTAAAGCTAGGGGCCTATACTTCCGTAGATCACTCTTTCGAATGAGAGTGGCGGATATTGAGTCTTGACCACGGACAAATGAGCTCCACGGGTGCATATGCGGTCAACTAGGGGTCTACATAGACTCGTTCCCCATCCCAGACCTCCACGTTTATATCTTTCACTGCCCTCAATTGGCCGTTTTCCAACGACACACCAAGCCGTGGATGGCGCGTGGCCAAATTTGCCTAGTCATATTCCCCAACAACGAAGCTGGGGTTTAGATTTGGGGAATCTCATAATTGAGATTTCAATGTTGGGGGAAAATAACTGATCGCGTATCCTCCCTTTCTACCTACAATGATATTCACTAAAGAAAGGCGGAATACAGCTACAGACTTTCGCAGATCTGCTAGAAGCGCCTGGTCGCAATGACCCATTGTTTCTTTTTCTAAAAAATAGCATTCGTGAGAGAGCAGGCGTTAGGACTCTTCAGGATCTCTTAACCCCACCCCCGGCTCGGAGAACATGATATCAACCCAATTCGGCGGTGACGAAGCCGGCGTGAGGTCTTCCGAGACCCCAATTCGACGATAGTAGGTTCAATATATCCTAGATGAACTTTCTTCATGCACTAGAACAGGCGTGAGCACGCGAAACACATGTGGTTTTTAAAGTTGACTATACGGGCCAAACTTGGGTACCTACTTCTTCCGAGCCAGGCTAGGTCGACATGATTCTCATGTAACTAACACAGATAGGTTGATCCAACTCGTTAGTAGCCGTAAGGTAACACTTTTTAAGAATATATGTTTGCCGTGTCTACGCATGTCGCATAGACTGTGACTCCTCGGTTTTAGGATTAGGTTCACCTTTCGAGGGTGCTTCATTCCTTAGCGAGTTTTCCGCCGTATGCGGCTTCTCGAGAATTTCGATGTCATTTGAAGGAATACCATCCTCGTGGATGTATAAGCGCATGACCTTTGGGCCGGGGTAATGGTGTGTGGCATGTACCAGCCACCAAATCACTGATATCGCAATGGCACCAACAAGAATCACGCTGTTGTAGTTCATCGATTCGACAGTAGTAGGAAGTGAGTATGCTGCAGTGATTATCAGTTAGCATGAGATAACCGTCGCTTTCTTTGGCTAGTTGCTTCTTACGGAAAAAGAAGAATATGTCGAATAGTGCGATAAGCAATACTGCTATCAAGTTGATACCGTTGCCCAACTTCCCAAGATGGAAAGGACCGGGAGGGAAATACTTCCGGCCAGTGAGCACATTCGCAGTGAAAGGTATGGCATAGGAGACTGTAGTCAGGACGATGAAGGAGCCGGTTAAAGCCAAGAAGGCACTTGAGCTCCCGAGTGGTATGGCACCTAGACCAGTAGCAAAGATACAGACGAATATTGTAGATTCGATGGGACAGCTCAATGATTCATTAACTTTGCCAAAGAAGGATGAGAAGGGAACGGCATTGTCTCGAGCGAGTGCCCAGTATGTCCGCGAATTCGTAAGCACGGTCCCAACGCAACAGCACAAACTAGTGAGGAACAAGATAAAAAGGAGACCGAATGTCGCCGGAGCGCTCTGAGTTGCCTGTTGATAGATTCCGGCAAGAGGGTACTGTGACACTCCAGATTAGTTATCACCAGAGCATGGTTTGTGAAAGTTTCGGAAGTTTTTAGAAACGACGCCAGCCCGAAAATGGCCTTGGTACCCTAAAGGTTGGCCGGACAAGAAGAAAATGACATCGAGAACTCCTTACTGTGTTGATGCCGCCTTGTAGCTGTGATATATCTGTAATAGCGTAACCCAGAGCTATAGCAAAGACAAAGGCATACAAGAATCCAAGTCCAATCTGTAGTCCAATAGCTTTCGGTAAATCTCTCCTAGGGTTGGGGAGTTCCTCGGCGATGTGGGTAATTGCATCGGGCGTGCCAATAGTAAAAGCGCCGTTCAATACCCCTAGTAGAAAGGCAACGCCGCCTTGCCAGCCAGTCAGGTTATTTTCGTTAAAGGAGCCCCAAACGAAATGGTTGGAGGCGTGAGTCTTCGGCATAGCCGCAATGACGATAATAGTGATTGCGCCGCCGACTATAACGAAGAACATGCCGAGAGTTTGAGTGTACGGCACTAACCGGTTGGCAAAGATAACAAATAGAGTCGATAACCAGAGAACCCCAACGTATGCGACGTAGACATGCCATGCCTTAGAGACATACGTCCCCTGATGATATATCGCATACAACTGGACGAGGATATTTGCTGTGATTTGCGCCAAAGACGCTAAATCAAACATCCACCCATAAAAGTTGATCCAACCGGTGAAGAATCCCAAAATCCTACCAAAACGAGGCCCTCCAGCGATAGTCGCCCAATGATAGACGCCGCCGGCAGATGGAACTGACGAGGCAAGCTAGAGCAATTAGTTCGGAAACGCATAGTTTGAGTTGATGTGAATGGTTCGTAAGAAAAACAAGCGAATGAGCGTCGGCGATGAATCCAACGTACCTCAGCCAGACTCAAACCAATGAACGAGTACCAAAAGAGCGCAACAAGTAAGCCGTATAGAAGACCGGGTGGTCCGCCATTAACTGCCGGGATTCCAACGTAAGTAATAATGATCCCGACCTCACGATTGACGATGGCATGGTTGAGATCAAGAAGTCACTTACGGATTGAGACCGAGATCGAGGACCCCAGGGCAGCCCAAGCGTTATCAACGGTGAGAGCAATACCGACGATCCCCCAAAAGCCATATTGGCGTTTCAATTGGTCTTTGTAGCCGGCAGCATTGATCACAACTCCCTGGTCGATCGCGGCGACAGTCTCGATATCTACGCCCGCGAGTTCCGGCTCGTCTTGGGAGTCATGCCGTTTCTCGTCTTTGCTAGTCACAACCATAGTCCTTGGTCGCGTGACTTATTATAATGCAACGGTAGGAATAAGCGAGAATACAGCAGCAGCTGTACGTATAAGGGTGTGTTAACACACCAGTATTATGCAGAGGGTGTAGAAGAAATTCTGAAAAATGTCGTAGTCCGGATATAACAATGGAATCAAACGCGGACGGAGAACTATAGGAATAACTGAGGAAATAACTGTTATCGTTAACTGACAAAACATATTACAACTGATATGATGACCTCAGCGCAAGGGCCGCTTGCACCGTTGCCATAGGACTATTATAGGATGTACTGACCGTATAGAAGGCAGTCTGGAGTAGATTTCGCACACCCTTGCAGTCAGCCATCTCTTATCTGATGAGCATCTCTACTATGTATCATATCAACCAGGAAAGTGAGGAGAAGGCATCGATTTGTCGTTTGGAGCTCTGCGGTTCTCTATCCCCATTGGTGCCCAAGCTTGCTTATCATTCATGTGAGTGGGGGTGCTCTAGGGGGGTTCAGTGTATGCGTTGCAAAGTCCAACCGATAGTGTCTGATCACTAGGTATGTAGAAAGGGTTCTTGTGGAATGGAGTCTGCTTGAGATAGGCTTGCGAGGGGCGTTGGGCTGTGGCTGAATTATGTGGTTCTTGGCACTGCATGCCTCTGCTGAACCCCATGCTGGTTAATGGAGAGGAGGAGAGCAGTTGACCATGCGCGTCAGCACATTGTGATAAAAATGTGTGTTTTAAACATGCAACCCCGCGACTATCCCGAAGCCTTGATGCCCGTTCGTCTATCGCGTTGTCTCTGTAAAGCTATAATGGTAACCGTTGGAAAACTCACTATCAATTTTTCCAATCCAAGTCGACATCCCGTTGCAACCCGACAGGAAAGCTGGCCGAATGTTGGAAGTTGAGGCCGGGCTATAGCTCCTCACTTCTAATGGTTCGGCCGTTGTAGTGCCCGCAGGTTCGTCGACCGCCAACGACGTGCCTAGCCCGCGCGGTCTTACTGTTTGGCTTATCGACCTCTCTCGCACTTCGAGTCGGTTGGTCGGATACTAGTAGGCTCCTTCATCAAGACCTTAGCCAGCACTACGAGTCCTCTAATCGAGAGCATAACACAGGGCGGGCGGGCTGTAGCAGGAGGTATGCGAGATAGGCAGACGTTTTTTAAGCTGCAATTGGAATCTCTGAATAAGTAGCAAACATTACAACAACGCGTTCTATTAGGCTGTATAGGATTCTTGCAAGCAGCTCACCGGCTTATACTCTTAACTCCAGCTTCTTTTTCAGTGCTCATCAGGGTCAGTAGGGCCACTCTTGGACGGGCTTAACTGATATACTAGTGGCTTATTATAAAAAGCGATAAAGGTTACAAACTGACCAATGCCGCGGTTCGCATGAAAAAGGACAAGCTTAGACCTCTCGCTTTCAAGATAATTGTTGGATGTATTATCATAGGGTAGCTGAGGGGATGCCACGTTCCGATTGTGCAAAGCAAGATTAAGACTATGAGCGAAATGGTTCTATTGTTTTGAAGATCTCAAACGTCTCAAGACAGCCTCAGGTAACTGAGAACGGAGTTTCTTTCCTCAGGCCGTCATGTCCTCGCTAGTTCTCCGACGCAGTCCTCAAAGTCCTTACGCCAGGCCTCATCGAGAGTAGTTAGATACAGCAAGTTTACTACGTTCAGCTTCACCTCCACCTTGCCAGATGTTTTGTTGATCGTCGAGCCAAGGAGATGCGATTATCTCTATACCGATCTGTACCGCTTGGTTTAAGGACCCATCCATTTTGCCGAAAGGGGGCGCGGATTTGATCCAGGATTTGCTGATCTGGAGGGGGTATCGTGGACGCGCCAGTGACCTCGACCTCGTCATCAGAGGCATCGTCCCTTATCTTAGAATGACGCCTGCGATTCTGCTTCGGTGCCATCTTATAAATATATACATGGCGGCGAAGTCCAGCACAGAGCTGTCTATAATTCTATTATATTAGATCGTTATGCTTATTATATATTGCTTATTATATTTTACCTACTTCGTTTTAACATCGCTTGAACGCACTATTCTTCAAACATAAAAGCATTACAGCAGACAGAGATGCAGCCCAGTGCTGGCTGTGAGGTCACAACATCGGAGTGGACTCTTGTCAAATATAAGCAGTTAATGAAGCATCAAATAATAAGAAATTGCAGCCAATCTTTTGGTTATTTGGTCTAGTGGTGCTCTTACCTAATGTTGAAATATCTTTTGAGTATTGCTGTAAAACGGCTTCAAGAGTATTGCGACGATCGAGCCACTAACGCAACGAAGTCCAATATAGTCCATACTGACCACCTCCCAAGGTTTCATTATAACGACTCTTCTCTTGACTAGGCGGCATCTTTGAAACTAGATATCCTAGATGCCCAGCCGGACGAATTTGCCGCCTTCTTCTCGACTATAAGCGAGTACAAGTGGCTGTGGTGGGAAAATGGCCTACCTGCTTGGGCGGTAGCAGGTACCAGGAGCCGCGAGGAGCTGCGGGCGCGGCGGGCGTGCGCGACAAGCGTGCAGGAATACTGTCTTTAGAACTACAGTCAGCCTACCCAAGCGCGCTCCTCAATATGCTTCACTGGATCATTTACGAGATGTTTCATGGCACTGTCGATGTTTGTGATGCAGAGTCTGTTACCCCATACGACCGGGATGCTCACAACCGGGTCTGCAAGGCCGCAGAACGTCAGCCGTTACGAAACGCTTCAAGACAAAAAAAGATCTCACAATTCATGACAGGCAAGCCCACTCATTCAAGCCAAGAACATGCGATTTCCCTGGCTGTTCGGGTACGCTAGTTACGGCATCTCGTTGGGCCCAACGCTTTTCAAATCGACCACGGTGCATATTACAATGCAGCCTGGTCAGGGATAACATTTTATGCATAACCTAGCCAGTCCACTGTCACCACAAGCGATTAAATAGCGTCAGGTAGATCTTCATAGGCCGAAGCCTGGCGTGTGGCTGCATTCTACGCTCAGCTCTAACTGTAGGACACTGGCTACTGAATGCCTTCATAATATCAGGTCACCATCGAACAAAAATAAAATAAGCAATCATGGCATGATGATAAGGATAGATATAGTATATAGGTGTTTCAGTCGGGTGTGCCAAGCGGCTTCTTCTCTAGCATTGGTACATTGTATCCTCGTGCTTGCTGTTAATATAGGCATTCTCAAGATGCGGTTGTCTCCGCCCGAATAACACCAGTATCCTCCTGAGGATTTTCGATGTAGGGAGGCGGATTTAAGGGAGCATCGTTTTTCTCGGTCCAGACTTGGGCTAGCTCTTTTTCTATCTCTTCACGTCGCTGCCTCCATTGTTCGACTTGTGATAGTCGTTCACGCAGTTCTTGTAGCTCTCGCTCGACTTGCATCTTTTCGCGTTCGGTTCCAATACGCTCAAACTCCCATTCATCACCATTGTCGCCTAAACCGAGGGCAAGGTTAAAAGTGTGGTATTTCTTGAGAGAGGCTCGGGTTGATATAGTGACCAAGGCTACGAGCCGTTAGTTTCTCATATTAGGAATACATTCACCACGAGACTTACTTATGCCCTTCTCTTTACACGTTTCGTATAAGAGTCCCTCCACATCGCTTGATACTGCGCTTGTGCCTTCATCGATGATGGCATATTGAGGCTCGTGGTAGAGTAATCGTGCGATACCGACTCTCTGTTTCTCGCCACCACTAAGCACATCTTTCCATTCTTTCCGTGTATCCCATCCGCCCTCGCGGTCAGGTAAGTATCCGAGCTTGGCCGCATCAAGCACTCGTTTCAAATCATGCTCATTCTTACGCTTAAGCCGCATGTCAAGCTCTCCATCCGGATAAATGACCTGGTCACGAAGGGTGCCGATACTCAAATATGGTCGCTGGGGTAAAAACATGATACCGTCCTCGCCAATTGATTTCGGTCGGCTGATTAATCCACGGTATACCGGCCAGAGCCCCGCGAGGACTCTTGAGATAGCGCTTTTGCCAATTCCATTAGGACCTGAAATCAATAAATGTTCTCCCCGGCGGACGATCAGCGAGAGCGATTCCAGCAGCTCATCGCCTCCTTGGGGCCAGAGGCCTGGTGCAACGATAGGCACGTGCTCTAGTCGAACGCCATCGAATCCTTTCTGGATGGTTCCTTGAACATCGGATAGTGAATAGAGCTCATTGCCACTGGCGCGGGGGAAATACGCATTGGCATGTGCTCGATGAAGAGTGGAGATGAGGGTGTACACACGACTTGTGTATCCAGCCAACTCGGCGAGATCCTTGATGGAATACATCATTCGACCACCGGCATCCGCGAGGGACAGCATGAGGCGTTTGTTGGTGATGAAATCCTTCATACGATTACGCTCACGACCGCCTTTCTCGGCATCTTCAAGCATCTCCATCGCGCCTCCTAGCCCACCCCAAGCTGGGAGAAAGACTGGGAGAGATGACAAGAGGTACCCATACGCACTCCAGCTATACTTCAAAATAAAATCTTCAAGGATGTTATAGCGGATCTTGAGCATGTATATCCCCTCCATCCAATTCTTCAGCGATTTGAACTCCTTATTGAGGAATGTCTTCTCCATTTCAGCTCCGCCATAAAACGCAACTTCTTCGGCGTTGGCTATTAAACGAGCGTGCAACCCTCTGAAGTCACCTTCTTTGCGACCTTCTACAGCCTTCAACTTTCCAAAGGGCGGAGACATTCTTCGGAGGATGCTTGCCGTAAGGAAGTAATTGCTCAGAAGGCCAGTTAGGGCTAAGGGACCTAAGGAACGATACAGCTGGTAATTGAAGACACAGAGATCCACGAACGGTTTACCGAGCGATGAATATAAGTTGGCGGCTGACGCGCAGAAAAGAGTGAGATCTTGAGTAATGAACTGATCAGCACCTTGACCGACCCCGCCGTCTAAGTTAGATAATTTGTAATAGTTTAGGTTTTCGTTGAGGTATAAGTCGTGAATGTATCGTGTTAGTCGGGTGCGGAATGCAATCGACACCTTGGATTCGAGAAATTTGATCATGGAATTGGTATAAGCGGCAAAGCCACCAAGGCCACACCACTGTACATCAGACTTAGTAAAGAGAGATAAGGAGCGTGAGGGATGACGTGGTAGCTGACCTTTGCTATTCCCCAGAGAAACAGTCGACCATTACCTGCGACTAAATCACGAACAAGCTCACCATCAAGACGCGCCACCACAAGCGAAAGGTATGTGCGGAGCATCAGGAACGCGCCGTGACTAACCAGGAGCCCAGCCTCTTTACTCGTCCACCGAGGAATCATGATGCTCATCAGGCTCAAGAACTGATGAAGGAACGCGAGGTTTAAGCCAGGTTTTGTTTGTGCCGAAGGGACGGTTCCATCACTAAGCCCGGAAACCTTAGGCGGGTTTAGGAAGAGGCGTCGATGCGCCTCGAAAGTCAACGGTTTTGTCCGGTGAATAACGACTTTGGAGGTGCCATCCTTATAGGGAACGTATATCGTCCGCGAACCATCTTTTCCCAGTAGCCAGGAATTGGTGCGCACAAGCTTGCGACCTTGTTCCTTTTCTTGTCTTCTCCGTTTCCACCACCTCCGACTCCCTTCGGCGCCAAGGACGATAGACAAAGCCAAGGTAAGGGTAGCGATGAGTTTTGTTCGGCGCGTGGTCCTTCTAATACGATTTTTCACGAGTTCCTTGTACTTGTCGATGAAAGCTACGAGGATGTCTTCCGACGCCGAATGGCGAAGGGTAGACTGCACCGCCATGCTGGCGCGTGACGTCAATTAGCAGAGGTCCGGCAGGAGAAGCGACGTAGCCATTGGCAGCGTGAAGCCTGGCATAATTATCGACACATGGGATGGATGGTTGGGGCGGTGTCGCAATCGGCTGTTGTAGGGGCTGTTGGAAGAGGAGTTGGGGAGGAATGGAACAAGACAATCAAGATCGTAGGATGCGCATCATAGCAGCGACCATCTTCCCATGTGACTGATCACCTCGGTACGCTGAAGCTCCTTATGCCGTCAAGGAGTGGAGCTCCAGCCACAGTTACCCCAAACTTCCAACGGTTAGACTCTAACCGTTAGAGAGTGCCCAGAGGTGGTGGATAGAAGGCGGCTGAGCCACCGGGGAATTTGTGGCTGGATTCTCTTATTTCCAATTTGCATGTGCTTTTTCCCCAGACACGTGCCCCAGATCATGTTAGCGCGCATCTGGGCTTAAAACATCCATTGGGATGCGCAGAGGTTTTGTCAATGTCCACTATGTATTCGTGCTTGTATCTTACAACTAGGAAGAAAGTTGCTCTATGACCATCTCCTTTAGCTATTCGACCACAATGCGTGTCAAAGCCTGCCTGTTCCCTAATTTGCTCGAGCTTTACATTCGCGGACGAATATGTAGATGCGCTTGGAAGATGGCATCTTGCCAGGATTTCCTTATCCAATCTACAGTAGACCACGACATGGCATAGTAGGCAGTCCCTGGTGAAAATAGAATCCTGGGGCAAGCATTCGGATTGATCGGTACCTATTGCCCAGCTAGAGCTGTTGGGACTGGGGATGAAATGGCTTCTGCATGGCACACTAGCTCCGTGCATCGGGCCCACAGCTCGCCGTCACCGTCCTGCACGGCTAAGCGCTTACCTGGGTGGGCCGAACCAATAGGAGAGAAGAGCCACATTCCCTGCATCTTACTCGCCAGCTTGTGAGCTGCATTGTGGTGGACCTGTGCAGGGGCCATATTCCTTGCTTGTCCCGCTCAGCTTAAGACCAGTCACAGCTCGTTGGTGGCCGTCACCGTGTGCACCGTATCCATACAGTACGATGTGTACCTCTCTTTCCACCTCTCTTTCGAGGTAGCGAGGTAGTTTGTGTTGTGGATGGACGAGCTCCATCATATCGGCAGGCAAAGTTCAAGTGTTCATCAAATGAAATGATATTGGTCATATCGATAGTGTCAAGAACTAGCCGAAGTACACCGGTACACAGAGGCAGACAGCGGGGACCTTATTATCCAGGGTATCCTACATACCTAAGTAGGTAAAATTTCAACATTGCACAGTACTACCTACTCGGCATCGTCCGATCATGTCGGAATAGTCAAAATGAGCAGAGTCCTCTAAATGGATGGGTACCAGTGGTGATGGTGCTGTAGCCTCTGAAATGAATCCAGCCACGAGGTTGTACGGCTGAACAGTACAGTGGCAGGTGAATAAACGAAAGATTAAGGTACCATACCGGAGCTTACAGTACCTGAGGTACTTGGGCGATTGAGATGAGGTGCTGGCTGGAGATTACAAGAGCCTTAAAATGTGGACACGGCCTCCTAGGTAATGAAATAGGGAACAAATGATACGATATTTTACGATAGCATTGTGGGCGATATCAGGCACAGAGCACTAACAATCTATAGCAGAATTCGGTATCCCTTCCGGAGCTAACCCTGGCGTCGCATGCTACCCCCCTGGAGCGACATGGTCACTGAGCCAGTCTAACTGCTCGGGGCACTGATTTGGAGCCCCCTAGCCTGTTCCCAAACCCCCAATCACATCTGGGCCCCCCAGCGGACTTTCACTTCATTTAGGTAGTAGATTAGGTAGGGGCGCTAGCGGCTTGCCAGCGGCGGCCCTTTTCCTGACCTGCTCGAGCCTCCTTCCCCATCCCGTCCCCAGCCTTTTGCAGCAGGCAAAGACCTCCTTTCGCGTCTACATTCATTCACCACCGTCTCCTCGGATCGCGAGAGACTCCGTCGCATCGCTGGGGCTTTTCGCATCTCCGCCTCGGTCGAGTATTTCCACGTGGCCAACAGGGCCATTGACCGCACTCTTGGGCGGTTGGGTAGCCAAGGTGCGTATGAATGCATATGATATCTGCCCGTCGGACCTTGGTTCTGTCGATTTGTGAGGGAAGGCCCGTTGCTGTCGCTCTTGGGTGCGACCGCTCAGCAGGTTTATGGTGTGATGTGTTTGGTTGTTCTACGAGCGTGTTTCAATCATGTTCGCGCATCTCCATCCAACTACGATCCAGCCATCATAAGATGCGGCTCCACCACTTCTCCCACATATTCTCGATGCTATTGCTACATCCACCAACCCCAAGTGCTACCAAGCATGCTTACCTTTCTATACACCTCCCTTAACTGACAATGCGACGGGACGCCGATAGCTAATTCGCGGTTTGTAGCACGAGTCACCCTGCGCTCAGCGAACACTCGTCTCCTGCCCCACAGAGAATGTCCCGAGGTGCCCAACAGAATAATCGGACAGAGCAGCGAGTTTCTTACGAGAAGGCTATGTTGCAGCCCGAGGACAGCTCCACCACAAAGAGTCGAGGCCATCTAAACACGCCGTCCCGCCCGTCATCCCAGAAGATAGAGCATTCGTCAACCACCACGGGACTCACCGGTACTCCTGCGAGCGAATCCCGACACAGTACTAGCAGGCACTCTAGAGAGTCCAGAAACAGTATGTTGGGCCGACGTCGAAATGGTAGCGCTTCTACCAACCGCTCAGCCGCGCCAACAAACCCCACAAATTCGCCTGGCTCGTCGCAGCCCAACTCTCCAGCTGGTGTCCCGCAGAGGCGGAAGAAGGGTGGCCTTCTTTCTCTACTCGGTTGTTGTGGCGTACCGGATAATGCTAACACCGCCGACGGCGGAGAGGAGCTTGCTCCTCACAAGCTGGATAAGGTGCCTCAGCGGCCGTTGACTTCCAGTAGGAGAACTGTAACCCCATTGGAACAAACGACTGGTAGTAAGTCACAGGTATACGAGAAAGAGAAAGACCCTGAAGTCCAGGGCGGGAACTCGGCTCAGGAAGCCGCAAAACCTGGAAACCGTGCCTCGCTATCTACAGGAGCCGATCAGTTAGGTGCTGGTGAGCAAGAAGGTGAACCCCAACAATCCACCCTTGTGGTTGCGCCCGGCCCAAGTATCACCGTTAATCCTCCGCTACCGGATAGCCATGGCGCCGACTTATCAGGAGAGGAGGGTGCGGACTCTAAAGATGAAGATGGCGATTCGGAAATGCCTGATGCCGATTCCGATGCATCCCCACAAGTGAAGCTTCCCGTGGTTGCTACTGAGGACAGTTCTCCTAAAACAGTTCCTCCACCACCCCCTCTGCCGATAGCAAATCAAGAACCAATTACAGTTGAAGAAGAAAAGGTTGCAGTGGTGGAACAAACGCAACAAAAATTCCTGTTGCCTCCTATCGAATCACGCTTCAAGGGCCGTAAATGTCTTGTCTTAGATCTTGATGAGACCTTGGTTCACAGTTCCTTTAAGGTAAGTCGGCTGTGTCCATGAAGCCCTGGCCAAAAACTAATAATTTCCAGATACTGCACCAGGCAGACTTCACGATACCCGTTGAAATTGAAGGGAACTATCACAATGTTTACGTGATCAAACGACCTGGGGTAGACCAATTTATGAAGCGCGTCGGTGAACTTTACGAAGTCGTTGTTTTCACGGCGTCTGTTTCCAAGGTTCGTGAGATATCCGGCATTCTTGATTATCATATCTGACAGTGATTTAGTATGGCGATCCGTTGCTAGACCAGCTTGATATTCATAAAGTCGTCCACCATAGGTTATTCCGCGAGAGCTGCTATAACCATCAGGGTAACTACGTTAAAGACCTCTCACAGATCGGGCGTGACCTCAAGGATACAATCATCATAGACAACTCGCCTACCTCTTATATCTTCCATCCCCAACACGCCGTTCCCATTAGCAGTTGGTTCTCGGACGCACACGACAACGAACTGCTAGATTTAATACCCGTTCTCGAGGACTTGGCTGGATCTAATGTTCAGGACGTTAGCCTGGTCCTCGATGTCACTCTTTGAGCGGAAGCTCTCGACCATTTTCTTCCACACTCCCACACAAACACATCGCAAACACTTGTTATCATAGCGGAAGGCGTTCTCGGCTTTGGCCACATTGAAACTTGGTGTAGATGTATTGTTTAATACTATATAAAAGAGGCGGACTGATGCCAACCAACTCTAGAGTTCCCATCTCTACACAAGAGACGGTGGACTGTGTATAGCCAATGACTGTGGCCGGGATGCCCTGGACCGGTGAAACGAAAAGAAAATACCGAGGCTATTTCTGGAAAGGCCGTCGAATTCAGGCATCGTTGGCAGGACTCCCAGCATGGTATAGGAGACGGTCATCTAAACTCGGCACCTTTGAGACAGATGGCAAGCGGTAGTATTGCTCATATAGAGTCTGGCGACGAATTCCGCAGAGGATTCGGGGACGATTGCACAGTTTTGTCCTTTTCTTTAGTAGTTTTATTTTTTTTGTTGCTTTCTTATTCTTTATTCCCCATACCCTTCTTTTCTAGCCACGGCTGCAATTTATTCTCACAATACGCACATATACGCAGCAAAAAGGACAAACGCTGAGCGTTGCCAGAGAGGCGCAAGCAGCCGAGTGCCAATGAGAAGGCGAAAGCATAAGCGACCACACATGATCAGCGTCAGAGTCGAGCGATTGGTCTCATAGAGCATGATGTCACCTAGCTAGAGGACGGGAAAGCCCACCCAGATTGAGCGCAAGCATTTAAGGTTAGGAGGCGCACTGGGCGAGGGGAGGATATAAGCCTATAACAATAGGAGGGCTTTTCCGAGCCTAGGCGCCTAACAAGTCTCGCAAATTGATATTCAGCGTTGATCAGGATACCCAACTCCATTGTTTCAATCCGCAAGTTCAAGTCCATGCAATCGCTTTATGGCCGTAGTAACCTACATATGGCCAATCCAATCATTGAAAGCGTTGGCTTTACTATGAATTATCTGATGAATCTCGATTAGTATCTGGTAGAAATCGTGTTCGTTGTCTTGTTTCGGGCAGTACAGATCGGTATAGGGCAGGATTCTAAAGTATTTTAGGGATATTGTATCTCCTGGTGATGCCCCCCTTCAGCTTCGTATTATAAACTCATCGGGCGAAAATATCCATAGCTACTCCAGAGGTAGGCATCCAAAGAGATGTTTAGTTTAATAAGGTCACTAAGGTTGTTTAAAGCCGGCCGGCTCCCGAGGGAGGTCTTTGTTCAAACACTCGGCTTAGATGAGAGGAATGATTTATCCGTGATATGCACCTTCGATTCTTCTTACCAACGGTCCACCTCAAGTCGCCCATTACCTATCTTGGATACTTGCCTAGTCTACGTGTAGGAGTGAAGATCGTAGATACTTAATTACCTAGGTATTCGCAGATATGTTGCTTCCAGCTTAACGTAGAACCTTATAGACCCAGCATGTTAAAAGAGGTCCACAAGGTTCAACCAACGTCCACGAGTATGCAAATAAGAAGTATTCAAATACCGAGGGAAAGACCTCGGCAGCGGAACGAACCGGGAGCAGGATGATCAATACTCCGCCAATCGTTAGCCGCCTGGTCTATCAGCCGCCAGCATTCGTGCCAAGCCTTTCATTATCTACCTAGTCTAGGTCAGGTGGTCTTGCCGCGCATGGCTTTTCAGAGGCGCAACTGATCTTCAACTCCTGCTATCGGCCACGAGCAGCGTCACCGGGGGTTGATCTCGTTTCTCCTTCTCCTCACCTGCCATCCCCGCCACACACCCCCGACGTCTACACTCACGTAGTGGTTATACTCCGAGGGATGATGCTTCCCTCAACGGTGCGGCGAATCGCCACAGTCGCACCCCAGTCACCTCTATTGTCATCGTTCGCACCCGTGGCGACGCGAGCGACCGCTGCGCTCGCCCTCAATAGCAATCCTAGATGCACCCAGCGGAGGAGATACTCCTCGTCGAAGCCGTCCAGCCCCAATGACTCTCCAAAGGGCTATCCAGCCGGCCAGGTGACCGCAAGCCCGGCGCAGTCCTCCAAGCAGGGCGGCGAGAAGCGGAAACGCAAGGCCAAGGACTCGAGTCTGCAACGAAAACTCCCCAGCGTCCCCAGCACACAAGATGTGCCGCAAGAGGGTACGAGAGTCCTATACACGCCGTATCATGACTGGCGCGCAGGATACTGATTCCCGTCATCTAGCTCTGGCCTTGGCCACCTTCTTCTCGCTTCACCGACCCATGTCCGTGACACATAGCTTCCCCAAGGCGATAACAGATGATGCCTTCGCGCAGATCTTCGCCCCACGCACGAAACCTATCGCGTACAACAAAGTCATGTCCACGCTGTCCCGAACCGTCGACCAACTCGAGCAACCTATGCAAGGGCTGAGCATTGCGACACAGCACGTGACCCACGGCGCCGCTTCTCACGAGGCAAACGGCGAACCAATACAACAGATTAGCGTGAGGCATGCCGACGGTACCGAATCCAGCCTATACATGCAACTGGACCACATGTCCGGTCAATTTTTGCCCTTCCATCCACCCCCGATACCCCAGCCGCTTTCGGGTAGCGAGGCTGAAGCAGGAATGGCACCATCAGAGGAAGAGGCGCCATTGCAACAAGAACCTCAGACTCGTATCTATAAGGCCATGTTCACGCTCGAGGAGACGATAGACGCGAGTGGTAACACCCGCATCGTGGCGCACACCCCGGAACTGATCGAGGATAACGCTGGGGATGCTGGGCTTGCCGTGGCCAACCCGCCTCGCACGTTCCTCGGGCGCATGGCATTGCGTGAGATTAAGCGTGGTCAGGCCAACGGTATGCTCGCCATCAGCGTCAAGCGTCAACGGAAGCTCAAGATGAAGAAGAAGAAGTACAAGAAGCTGATGAAACGGACACGAAATGAGCGCCGAAAGCTAGACCGTATCTAATGCGGTACTCGTGCCGGTCAATCAGTGCCAGGAGAAACCCTCGGTGTGCGTTGTGGCATTTCTGTACATAGCCATTGCTTTCTCAGGTATGAGACGAGCACATACCGCGCGTTTCCCTGTTCATTTACTCGCTGCGGACGGGGTTAACTACGGTTCTAATCTAGAGGTGCAAGAGAGAGGCAACCGTATAATGGAGCAAGACGAGTGGTTCTCCTTTGTTTGAGGCATAATTGCATCCTATGCTTCTGCGCTTTTTTTCGTTTTCAGGGGAAGCAGGAGCAGGGATCGATCGATCTATAGACGCTGGTTATGCTGTTGCCGGTGAGGCTTAAGCATGACTGCAGATATCCAATAAACACAATCTCAACCTTTGCATATTACCTATCTAAAAGTTTCCCATGTTTTACTTCGTTCTTACATGTGCCATGGCTATTTTATAACGAGCGGAGAACTTATTAAGTATATATGATGCTTCACGGGCGTCTATGCAGCAAGCTCCTGAAGTGACTGACACTCGTAGGTACTATGAAGATGCTAGATCGGCTAGAGACTTGACAGGCGTTGCCACCATAAGCTCGAGCAGCGACCATACTACCTCGGCTGCTGCCAGCGTCGTCGTCTCGCCGCGCGTGTCGTAGGCCGGCGATACCTCGACCACGTCTGCCCCGACGACTTCGAGCCCGGTGAGTCCGTCGAGGATCGCGAGGAGTTCGCGTGTCGACCAGCCGCCGGGTTCGGGGGTTCCTGTTGCTTTGTGGGGGGAAACGAAGTTGTTAGCAAGTACCCAGGTAGTCATGTATCCCTGGATTCGTAACGAATGGGAGTAACTTGTGGTTTCTTTCGTCACAGGTCATAGCATAAGAGATATTTCAAGGTCCGCGCGGCTTGATAGTTATGTTGATGGATGGTCGACCGAATGGATTTCGAATAAACTGACAGCTGTAATCAGGGTAGGAAAGGGGGGGAGCGGGCGGGAGGAGAGAGACGGAGACGTACCAGGAGCAAATGCGGGATCCAACACGTCAATGTCGACGCTGATGTACACGGGTCCGGTCACGCGATTACGGATTCGCGAGACGACCCCCGAAACCCCGAACCGGTCGAGGTCTCGTGCCGTCAGGCGTGCGAAACCGCAACGCTCGTCGTTGCGGATGTCACCTTTGGCACTCGCTAGTGGTGCTCGAATCCCCGCGTGGATCGAGCTGCTGCGGATCAAGCCCTGGAAAGGTAGAAGTTAATAACTGGGACGATGTTGCTTCATGCGACGGGGACTAGTTTTATTCGGCCGAAAGGAGAGAATCAAGGTATGCAACATACCTCTTCATGCGCAATGTGGAGAAATGTGCCGTGGTTAAGGGCACTATACGTTCACACAAAGTAAGTTCGGGATTTGTGTCGTGATATGCCCACCCGGGAGTCTTACGCATAGTCTGATATCCCGCCGCCTGAAAGTGTGAACCGATGTCATGATACTTGATGTGTTGGAGAGACTTACTCAGTACTTGCGGATCCCAAGTATCTAACTTGTCTGTCAGCTTGACTTTCAATGACCAAGACGGCGAACGAGGATATTACGGCTTACCTATGTGACTGTCGAAGTGGATAACGGAAACCTGTCCCCAGTGCTTGTGCACCGACCGGAGTGCAGGTAGCGTCGTCGTGTGATCTCCGCCGAGGGTGATGATCCTCGGAGTTGCGGAGTAGCTCCGGTTGGCAGCTTGTCTCCCCGAGACAACCTAAGGAAACGCGGGTGAGAGTCATATTCAGACTATGTTTCCCAAGTTTTGCATGGGCTCTGGGATTATAGCTAGATCAAGTCTTCTGCATGCATGCATGCATACATACATACCTTGTGGCCCTTGGTCAGCTGGGCGAGCGCGTAGTTATTGTCGAGAAACGTGAGGGGCACGTCGCCGCAGTCCACGACATTGGCCCAGGACTGGAGCGCATTTTCGCCTATGATGCCATCAGCGCGCGTGCTTTACTAATCTACCTATAGTGTACCTTTAACACTAAATCCCAGCGACACGTTAATTAGGACTCGACGCACCCGTATATACACTCCATGCGAAATCGGCGTATTTCCTCTGGCTGCCCGCCCGGATCCCTCGAGGGCCATAGCGAGCCCCCGGTCGAGCTGTGACGCCCTGGCAGCCATCTATCAATACTCTATCTTCGTTCACAATCACTAATCACCGAGAGAGAGAGAGAGAGAGAGAGAGAGAGAGAGAGAGAGAGAGCTAGCGTGATGATTACTAACCGTGTCGAACGGTGCGCCTAGAATGGCGATGTCGTACTTGCTGCTACTCTCTGCTGCCTCGTCTGAGAAACAATTGATGTACGGGATATTGGCGTACGTGGTTAGTCCGTTGAATTGGCTTCCATGCAGGATATCGACATCGTCGTCGCTTGGTCCGCCCAGCGGCTTCTGTGCCGTCGAATAGTCCGACGCATGTGGAAACTGCCAGGCTCCACTGGCTCGGGAGGCACCGAGTAGGGCGGTCCCGAACAATTGAAACACCTCTGACCTCATTCTGTAGGCACTTACGAGAATTTGGTTTCGTGGAATGGAAGTGGCTCTCAACTGCGAAGAAGACCGGTGCAAGTTTGCCTTGTAAGTCATTCAGGTGGTCGTGGGAGGAAATAGGCCCTTGACAGAACTCAGTCTAAACCTAAATCGGTAATTTTCCAGGGCATATACTTAAATAGTTCAGTCCTAGTAAAAGTAGACCCCACTCGGTACCAGTGTCTTCAGGGGTACAAAAACTACACCTATTTTAGTATAGCTTTTCTACCCCTGCAAACATAGGTACTTCTGGCTGTTAGCTGCGCTACACCGCGACTAATTAACTAATTAACAAAGCTATCGCGAAAACAAATTTGTATAGGCTACAAGAACTGCTTATAGTTATAAGCGAGCGTTGTTAAAAGGTCTACAATATAAATAGTAGCTTAATAGCTTACTAGATAAACAGACTGCTGTTAAATTCATATATAAATTGCCTATATACTTAACGATCCACTGGCTGAAGTAAACAAGGGTTAGTAGTAGTCACACTACCTGCCCCACCCACGTTAAATATAGGGGGAGGTGAGTACCTAAGTTAGATTTAGTATAAAACGAAAAAAATACCCGAAATAACTATCTAGTACTTTAGTTACTACCTACTAGGTAGGTATAAGACAAATGTATTTAATGCTATAATAATATTTAATAGTTTTAAGCGAGTGATTAATTGCAGGTGTATTTAAGGTCTTCGGTTAAACAGTTCATAGCTAAAGCTTAAAAGTATAGCGGTTAATTTATATCTTAAATACTTACCTACCTACTATATAAGGAAAAACGTGGGTTAAAGAACCGTTCTTAGGTGCGAGAACATAACAAGCGTATAACTACCGTTATATAAGAAAAGAAACGTTGCTTTAAAAAAAAGCGTTATTAGCAAAAAAAGCGTTATTAGCAAAAAAAACGTTGCTTATATAAATTTACTTACCCGAAGTTTTTCTTATTAGCTAAATTAGTTCTAGCTTAGCCGCGCTATTAACTAAATTAGTTCTACCCTACTAGCTTAAATTAATATTTATTAGCTTAAATCATAATAATTTACATTTACACGTTTATATAATTAGCTTAAATCATAGTTTATATTTATATAATTAGTTAAATTAATTAAAGGTTAATAATATTAATTAGCTGTTAAAAAAATACTAGTATAAGCTTTTAACTTTAATAAAGTATATATTTTTTTATTAAATACATTTTTTTTACATATATTTTTATTTTAATTATATTATATTTCTTATATTATTAAGCTTTTATAAGCTTTTATAAAACAAAATTATATTTATAAATTTATATTATGTTATATTAAATCCTTTGGCTTAAAAATAACTATTAATACTTAGTTTAATATATTAATAAACGTTTAATAAACTTATTAAAAAATAAAAAAGTCTTATAAGTAAATTCTTATAAAACATATTATATTTACTTAATATCTTAGTTAATAAAAACATATTATTTTTTTATAAAAATAATATAAAGCTTAACAGGATTAATTATAATAATGTTAATTATAATTAAGTTATTTTTTTATTTATTTATTAGCTTAAGCTTAAAAATATTATTAATATTATTATTATTTTTAATATAAATAAAAATAATAAAAATATACTTAATTCTTTAAATATTAAAAACAAAAATATAATTAATATAGCTGTACTAACTACTATAATATTAAATAAAATTATTTTAATTAAAAATAAATTAGTTTTTATTTTTATTATAAAATATAAATATTTTATAATTAGTTTTTATTTAATATATTATTAAAAACAAGCTATAAACTATTATTATAATTAAAATAAAAAACTTTATTTATATATAATATATAATTTAATATATAGTATAATAAATAAAGGAAAAAATAAAAAAAAACAAAGATTTAAACAGTAAAAAATATATTTACCCGCTAGTATTAAAAGCAAGCTTTTAAAACTATTTAATTTTAACAGTAAAATTTTAAGCATTAAAATAATGCTTTAAAAAGCTATAGTTTATAGCATAAGCTAATTAAAACAGTTAAATAAAATAAGTAAATATATACTAAGCTAAAAAAAATAAAAATCTACTATTTTTAAAACCCTAGGCTATATATAACAAGGTTTTAACTTCATAAGTTAAGATTTTATTAATAATAAAAGGGTTAAAATATATATTATTAGCTAAAAAAAAAATATTAAATATAAATTTCTTTTATTTTTAAAAGATTTTTAATTTATTATAGTTAATATATATTAAAGTTTAATAAAATAAGTTAAAATATTTATAATAAAGTTATTATATATTAACAATAAAATTAAAATTATTATAGTTAAATATATTATAAAAAAAAATTAAATTATTAGTTAATTATTTAGCTTTATAAAAAATATTTTTTTAATATTAAAATAATTAGTTGTATATATATAACGCTTAAATTATTTAAAAAAAAAAAAGTTAATAAGGAATAAAAAAATAAAAAAACAAAAGGAATTTTTATATAAGCTTTAATAAAAGACAAGCAATACTACTTAAAGTTATATAAACCTAAAGCTTTTTAAAAAAAGCTTTAAGCTATAAATAACCTTTAAGCTTTTTATCTTTAAGTTTTTTTTTTTATACTTATTAATATAAATCTTCTTTAGTTAACATATTATAATTAACTATTTTAATATATTTAATAGTAAAGTTATAATAATAAATTATAATATATATATTAAAACGTTAAGTATTATTTATATATATAAGCTTTATATTTATAGTAAGGTTTTTTTTTTTACTACTAGCTATATTACTAGCTATACTACTAAAATTTAAACCCTGTTAAAACTAAAGCTAAAGCTAAGGTTAAAAAATTATATTATTAGTTTAAAATTAAGCTTAAAAACTAGCTTTAAAAGCTATAAAAATAAATGTAATATAGTATAATAAATTAAATAACTTTTAGCTTTAATAAAAAATAACTTTTAAATTATTATAGTTTTTTTTAAAAATATTATATTTTATAAAAACTATAACGTTTTTAATTATATAAATAAACATTATAATAATAACGTTTATAAAATTTTTATATTAAGTTATTATTTTAAAAATTTAAAGCTTAAAATAGTTTAATTTAAGCTACTTATAAAAAAAAACTAAAATAATAATATTTTAAATAATATAAGTAAATATTTTATAACTAAAAAAATAATATTTAAATAACTATAAGCAGCAAGCGTTAAAAAAAACATAAAAGCTTATAACTTTAACGTATATTTATTAATAATATTAAAAATAAAAATTATATTATAAAAAAAAAAAAAAAAATTGAAATAAACTATTATATTTAAAATAGTATACATTATAAGGTTTAGTTAAAATAATATTAAATATAAACGTAATAGTTAAAAGCGTAGGATATAAATTAATTATATTTTATTAGCGGTTATATATTTTTTTTTTACTATTTAAATAAAAGGCTATAAACTGCTATATTTTTTTAACCTAGTGATAATAACAGCTATAAATAACGTTATTAAACTTTATATTAAAAATAAAATTAAAAAAAAACTTATATTTAATATTAATATAATAGCCTTAGTAAAACTTGTTTACGCAAGGATTTTTAAAGCTATAGTT
Source organism: Xylaria longipes (assembly GCA_025201785.1). Lineage (NCBI taxonomy): Eukaryota > Fungi > Ascomycota > Sordariomycetes > Xylariales > Xylariaceae > Xylaria > Xylaria longipes. The sequence continues at coordinate 175,280 of MU619689.1, forward strand.
TATATATATAACTAAGTTTTTACGCTATTAATTTTAGTTATAATATTAATATTTAAGTTAATTAAAATGTTAAAGCTTTTAATTATATTATTAAAATTAAATTTATATAAGCTAAGTATAAAAAAAATAATATTGCCGGGTTATTAACAATTTTTAAATTTTAAACTATAAAAAATAATATAATATTTTAAAAACAAGCAATAAAAATTAAAAAAAACTTTAAATTTATTAATAAAAATCTTTATAAAAAAAAAAAAAAAAAGGATTTTTAAAGTTAGCTTAATTTTATAAAGTTTTAAATATATATTAACTAAAATATTTAATTTTTAATTTACTATAAATTAAATAAATATAATAAAAAAAAACAAGCTTTTTTTTATAATAATATTAAAACTATTAATGTTTAATATTTTATACTTATATATAACTTAATAAATATAATAATATTAGTTTTTAATTTTTTTAAGTATTATAATATTTTTATATTTATTAAAAGTTAAATTTTTATATTATTTTTCTTAACTTTAATAAAGTTTTAGCTTAAAAAACTTAAGTTTTTTTAATACTTATTAAATTAATAGTTTTTAAAAATATTTAACGCTATAAAAATATTTATTTTAAAAATAAAAATTAAGTTATAGTTTAAAACTAACTTTTTATTATTAATTAAAAAATTAATAATAATACTATTAAGTTAAATAATTTTATATAATAAAATTATAAGTTAAATTTATAAAATTAAAAAATAATTATTTTATTTAATATAAAAATTATTTTATATATTATATTTAAAGCTAATAAATTTTTTAATATAAAACTATTAAATATTTTTATTATTATTTATAATAAAATAATAATAATAACCCTAGTTAATATATTAATAATATAAAAAAATTACTAAAAAAAATTATAGTATTAAAAATAAAAAAATAAAAATAAATACTATTAAATAACTAAATAAAACTTATTTATATATAAAAATAAAAAAGCTTAAATAAGTTATTAATAAATTTACTTAAGCTATAATATATATTTTTAATATAAATATTTAAAAATATAAAGTTTTTAGCTATAATAAAAGGATCGAAAAACGTAAGCTTTATTAAAGCAATAAAAGCAATTTTAACTTTAACTTTAACTTTATAACTATTTTAGTTATTATAGGTTTATTTAGGCTAACAAAGCTGCTTAGCTTTACTTTTATTTTTTTTTATTTTTACGGCTTTTTTTTATTTAATAAATTTAGGCTTATAAACTTTTAACTAGCTTAATATAATAAATATAAGCTTTTATTAAAAGTTTTTTTATTTTAAAAAAAATAATAGTTTTATATATATTTATAAAAAGAAAATATTTACGGAAACAATTTATAAATATAAAAAGTTGTTTAAGCAGTTTAATAATTATATTAAAAGTTTTACTATTATTATTATTTATTATAATAATTATTAAAATTATATATAAAAATATTTATTAATTATAACTAATATTATAAATATTAACATAAGCTATTAAAGCTTTTTTAAACTTAAAGATTTTTAAAAATTTATTTTAATATATAAAAACTAAAATTAAAATATTAAAAATTTTAATATAATTAAACGCGAGTTAATTAATAAAATAAATTTAAAAAATAAATAAAATATTATTATTAAAAATATTAAAAAATATTAATTTAAGCTTTTAAATATTTAAATTAATAACTTTATTATAATTAATAACGTTAAAAAGATTATTATTATTAAACTATATAATATAATTTTTAATCTTTTTAACAGCGTTAATATAAAGCTTTTTTAAATTAATAATAGTTATATTAATATTAATATTTACTAATAAACTTATTAGTTTTTAAAAAAATTAAAAGCTAGTTAATAATTTATTATTAAATTTATTAATTAAAAAGTTAAAATTATTTACTAGAATATTATTAAGCTAAACGTTGTTTATTTTTATATTTAATATATTAGTTTAACAAATATTTTTATTATTATTTATATAAATATTATTAGCGAGCTTATTACTAGGCTTAATAATATACCTTTTAAATATAAAGATATTTTTAATATTTTTTATAAAGGTATTTTTATATTTTAAAATAAAACTATTATTATTTTTATTATTATTTATTTTAAATACGCGTATATATTACAGTATTTTAAAACAGCAAGCTTTTAAATTAAAACCGTAGACTTTAAACAATATTTTAATAATTCTACTATATTTAAAAAAAAAAATTTATATTATTTACAGGAAAAAAAAACGCTTTAATAATTATAGCTTTTAGTAGTAATAAGTATAAAAAAAGAATAATTATAATTATATAAGGAAATTTTAATAATATATATACGGAATTTTTTTATAAAAACTTATAAATTATATACGTAAAAATTTTTATAATTTATTTTTAAACTTTATTTATTTTAATTATTTTTAGTTTTATAAATAAATATATTTTTATAAATAAACTTTAAATTATTTTTATTTATACGGATTATTTTTATTTTTATAAACTTTATTTTTAATTTATTTTTATTTTTAAACATAGTTTTCACGTTTTTTTTTATATTTTTATATTTTTACTAGCTGCGCGAAATTTTTTAATTAAAGTTATATATAGTTATATATATAAAATAATATATTATTATATAAATTATAAAAAATATAAAAAATAATATAATATATAATATATATTAACTATTTTATTAATATTTATTAATATAAAATAAAACTTATTATTATATATTAAAATTAATATTAAACGTTTATTTTAATAATAGTTTTTAATAATTAAAATTTTTTTAACAATATAATTTAATAAATAATAATAATTTATTTTTTATAAATTAAATATATTTAAAATATTAAAATAATTAAATAAACAAGTATATTTATGCTTAAAAAGTTTATATATATATATAATTTATTTTTTTTAAATTTTTTTTTTATATAAGTTTTTTTTAAATTTTTTTTTAATTTTATTAATTTTAACCTTTTTTTTTAAATTAAAAATTATATAACTAAACTATAATTAATTAATAACTTTTTAATATTAAAATAAATAAATAAATTTAAAACTTATTTTTATTTAAATATTTTAAAAATATATTAATTTATATATTTTTAATATATTTTTTATTTATTTAAATAGTTTTTTTATCGGTAGGCTATACTTTATAAAATATAGGGTTCGCACGACCTAAAAAGTTGTACGGCAAAAAGGGTGGTAGGGGGTCCAATATCTATTAATTGAACAGCTACAAAGGTTTAAAAAGGTAAGGGCAATCAGCGGAGCCGATTGCCAGGCTATATACATATAGGTCAGGTAACCCTAGGTTAGGTGACCCTAGGTCCTAGACCTTCCAGGGGCTTCCAGGGGCTTCTAAGGCCGCGCCCAAAAGCACCTGGCTATTCGTACAAATATTATTCCAACATTTTTAAATATTTAAATTTTTTACGTTTTAAATTTTATGATAGGGACCCCCAAGGGGTCCATCCCAATGGGCCACTGTTGCCAGTGCCCACCCCGCTCCGCGGGGTAGCCATCTGGCAACAGCTGCCACACATAGTCAGTAGTCCACATATATTGCCAGTTCCACTAGCAATATATGTGACCTACTTCCTGAATTCTACATCCTGTTATTTTACCTTATTTCACTTTATCATTTTACTTAACATTTTTAGCTTTTTTTTAATATTTATTATATGTTATATATTTTTTTAATAATAATATATATTTAAAAGCAATATTTATTATTTTATTTTTTATTTTTATTATGATATTTATTTTTAATAGTTTTAATCTTTTTAATAGTTTTTTTAATAGTTTTTTAAGTTATAGCGGTTTTTTAAGTTATAGTAGTCCTTTAAAATATAATAGCCCGTTTATTTTTTATTAAAAATAATATTTTATATTAATAAATACTATAAATAATATTTTTTTTATTTATAAATTTTATATATTAATATTAATATTTATTTTATAGCTTTTTATTATTTTTAAAACTATTTAACGTAGTTTTTAACACGGTTAAAAAACTTTTAGCTAAATAACTTTAAGCTAAATAACTTTTAATCCTTTAACTTAAACTAAAATATTTATTTTTTTATTTACTACTAAAAAATTAATAAAAAAAAATAAAGCTAAAATTATAATTAAAAATATTTATTTAAAAATATTTTTTTTATTAATTTAAAAAAACGTTAAAAAAATTATTAATAATTTTATTATAAATATTAATTATATTATTTATTTATAAAAAAATAATATTATTAATAATAATTAATTTATTTAAATAAAAATTATTTTTATTTATAAAATAAACAAATATTTTATTAGTTTTAATACTTTTAAAAATATTAATTAAGCTATTAAAAATAAGTTCTTTTAACTTAATTATTTTATTTATATTTTTTAAAAACTATATAAATATAGTTTTAAAAACATATATAATTTAAAACATAATTTATTTTATAAAAAGCTTTACGTAAGTTTTTTTATTAATTATTTTATTATTTTATAATATATTAACCTAGCTATAAACTTATTTTTTTAAAATTTATAATAAATTTTTTAAAATTATTAATAAATTTAATAATAAGTTTATTAAATTTTTTAGTATTTAATTTAATTAAAACTTTATAAAGCTTTTTTAAACTAATTATATTTATATTTTTAATATTAATAAAACTTTTATTAAATATAATATTTTTAATACTTAATATATATATTAAATTTTTATTAATATAAATATTAAACTGTTTTTTTTATTAACTATAAAATTATAATAAACTTTAACTTTAAATAAAATAAAAAAACTTTTTAAAATAAAAAACTAAAGAAAATTATTATAATAAAATTAATAAGTTTTTTAACTTTATATATATTAATAACCGCTTTAAAAAAATTAAACTTAAAAAGTTTAAATAAATATTTAATTAAACTGTTTTATTTACGCTTTATAATATTTATAAACGAAATATATTTTAAATTATATTTTAGCTTATTTTTAATAACTTTTTTAACTAAGATTTTTTTTTTAAACAGTAGCTTTTTTTATTATAAAAATAAAACTAATTTATTTAATTTTTATTTTATTATAAATATTTTATATAATAATTATTAAACTTTAAAAAATATAGCAGTTTTTGTTAATTAGTTTATTTTTAGATTTTATTATTTAATTATTAGTTATAATTTATTATTAATTTTAATTAATTTATTTATTTTTATTTATTTTTATTTTAATATATTTAGTTAATTTTTTAGTTTTAATTTATTTTTTATTAATTTATTTTTTAATATTTTTAGCTTTAATTTTAGCTTTAGTTTTTAGTATAGCTATTATTAAACACTTTATAATTTTAATAATTTTAACCTTTATTTATAAAAATAAAATATTTATAGTTTTTTAATTTTATTTAATTAACTATAATTATTTATTTAATAATAATTATTTATTTAACTATAGTTATTTATTTAACAGTTTTTTTAACTGTTTTTTTAATAACTTTTTTATATTTTTTTACTTTTTTTTTATATTTAGTTATTTTTTTAATAGTAATAATACCGTTATTTATTTTATTTTATTTAATTATTTTATTTTTAATTATTTTATTTTATTTAATTATTTTTTTACTTATACTTTTATTTGCTAGTTATTTATACTTAAAAAAATTAACTTTTATTAAACTTAAAATAATAATAAAAATAATATTAACAGCTTTATTTATAAACTAAAGGCCTTTTTAACCTAGGGGTAAAAAAGCCTAAGTTTTTAGGACTTTTTATTTAATAAAACCTTTTCTTTTATTACTACCTACTACCCACTAATTACTATTCACTACTTATTAAATATATATAATATTATAACTAATAACCAAAATAATAACTACGTAAAATACGAACAATTTATTAGCTTTTTCTTTTTAAGCAGCTATAAAAGTTTAATAAAAAAAACAAAGATACACTAGCTACTTTTTAAACAGCTGCACCGTCTGCCTAAAAAAAGCGTAAGCAGATCTTTATTAAAGGATAAAGATCGGGCCCGAGTAATTAATATAATCTGTTTAACTAGCTAGTAATTATTATTATTATTACTTATATTAAATTTATTTACTAATTATTACGCTGTTTATATAAATTCTTTTTATACGGATTTAATAACTAGTTTGTTTTTTATATTAATCGTTAATTTAAACCTAATAAATTTAGGTTTATATAAAAGTGCTTAAAATTAAAACAGGTATAAAACTAAATAGGTTTAAAATAATCGGCATATAAGTATAAAACTAAACAGGTTTAAAATAATTAACATATAGGTATAAAACTAAATAGGTTAAAAATAATCAGTATATAGGTATAAAACTAAATAGGTTTAAAATAATCGGTATAATTACTACGCGAATAATTTAATAGCTTTTTTTTTTTAAGCAGCTGTAAAAGCTTAATAAAAAGGACGGAGATGTATTAGCTACTCTTTAAACGGCCGCGCCGTCTGCTTAAAAAAAGCGTAAGTAAATTTTTATTAAAAAATAAAGATTAGGCCCGGGTAATTAATATAATCCGTTTAACCGGCTAGTAACTATTATTATTATTATTTATACTAAATCTATTGATTAATTATTACGTTATTTATATAAATTCTTTTTGTACGGATTTAATAACTAGTTTATTCTTTATATTAATTATTAATTTAAACTTAATATATTTAAGCTTATATAAAAATATTTAAAATTAAAACAGGTGTAAAACTAAACAGGTTTAAAATAATTAATATAATTACTACTAAAAATAGTAGCAAAAACCCGTTTATTAAACTTAAAGCTTTTTTAAATACTTTATATAACTAAAGCTAAAGCCGGCCACGTAAAACAATTTATTAGTTACTAATAAATATAAAAGTAAAACTTAGCTTACGTTTTACTAGCGCTGTTTTTTAAGGATTTTTCCGGCTACGTAAAACAATTTATTAGTTACAGCAAGTAATTATTAGTTCTTGCTTTAAGTTAAAAAAATATATCGCAATATTAAAATTTTTAAAACGATTTTTAACCCGAGTAAAATCGAAGCTTTTTTAAGTACTTTATATAACTAAAGCTGAAGCCGGCTACGTAAAACAATTTATTAGCTATAGTAAATAATTATTAGTTCCCACCTTAAGTTAAAAAAACATATCGTAATATTAAAATCTTTAAAATAATTTTTAACCCGAGTAAAATTAAAAAAGTTTTATAATAAGTATAAGCTGTTAGCTATTTTAAAGCTAAAACTTTAATAAATACGTTAAATATATTAAAGGTATTAAGTATATTAAAGGTATTAAATAAAGTAGTTTATATATATATATAAATAAAAAAATAAAAAAAAGGTGGTAAGTATATAATAATAATTATATATTTATTTATGCTTAAAATAAAAAGTAGATTTGCTTATATGTATTTATTTAATAATTAATCGTTGTTTATTTATGCTGGAATGCCGGATATAGCCGCGTGTATACAACAGAAGCCGATAATTATAGGAGGGTTTCTTAAATAAAAAAGCAAAATTTCCTATTTAAGCAACTAAAAATTTCCCAGCTAAAATTTTAAACTAAAAAAACCTTCGTTTTATTTAATTGTACTTTTTTCGCTAAAAACTTAAGCATAAAACTTTTTATAAAACTTTAAACTTAGTTATTAAAGTAATATTAATAGCTTTAATATTTTTAAAAAATATATTATAACTTTTAATAATATTTATAATAATATTAAAAATATTTTTACTATTAAAAATAATAAAACTAGTATTAATAATATTAATATATTTAAATTAAATAAATAAATTTTTTTTTAAAAATTTTAATAAAACTTATATTATTTAATTAGTTAAATATTAAGTTTAATATTATTAACTTTACTATTATAATATTATTAATAAATAATGCTTTTTAAAAATATTTATAAATAATATATAAACTATTTAAATATAGCTAAAAAAACTTTAAATTTATACGTTAAAAATTAATTATTTTAATTAATAAAATTTTAAAAAATTATAATAATAAATTTTTATTAGTTTTAAACTATAAGTTTAAATATAAAAAATAAATTAAATAACCTAGTTTAATTAATTATAGTATATTATAAATAAATCTCTTTTTTTATAGCTAGGTAGCAGCTGCAAGCAGCTAAAATCCTAGCAACGCTTTTTTTACTAGCAACGCTTCTTTTTAGGACAACGCTTTTTTTTTAAAAAAACGCTTCTCTTGTCCCACATTTTCCCATTACGGTAGTTAAGAAGTGTCCCTTCATTATATATGCTGTTATAGGTTAGGTTAGGTCATCGTTGGTTAATTTAGGTAGGGTCGATCAATACGATCTATACCTATGGTACCTTACGTACCTACCCTAAGTAGGTAGTCAAGCACTTAGTTCAGGTGCTTCTCAAACACTATCTCTGTGTTATGCCTTCCACTCTCTTCATACTCGATACCAACCTCATCCTTGAGCTGTATGTCTATGAAAAACCTCCTCCAGGAACTCCCGTGCCTCAATTTGTTCCGACCTCCTACATCTTCATATATCGTCATTCACTACATTATAGAGGTTTCACGTAGTCTCGGTAAAGCAAGGCCTCCGCCGCCATTATGTCGTCTCGACGAGTTCGTATCTGGCCGCCCCAAAATGGCAGCAAGAGTTCCGTCAACGATGTCGAGCCCGATCTGGGTAGCATCTCGAGCGATAGTGGTATACTGTCTCCACACGAGCTTGGACGTACTCTACGATCGACCCTTGCTTAGTGGCAGGAAGAGTACATGTACTGGTGAGTATTTGTGATATTTCAATTTACTGGTGTGTTATATTTACTATGAGAGGTATTTCCTAACGTCTAGTCTATTATAGCCTCGTCTGCCTCGCCGCTGCCACAGCACTCATTGTCCTACTATACGCCTTTGACGGGAAGCTTGAGCCTCATTGGAACAGAGATGTCAACTTGAACACGGTCCTCATAGCGGTTATGTCGACTTACCGTCTCGCCCTTAAAGCCATCATCGAAACCTGTATTGGCCAAGGGGCATGGATTTGGGTATCTGGTTTCCGAAAGGGGAAAACAGAAGCAAGACTGGAGGACTTCAAGATGTTTGATGAGGCCTCACGTGGTTTGTACGGTGCACTCGTGCTTCTTTGGCGGATGAAAGCAAGGTATGTGAACTAGCCAAGCCTCTTTAGTCCTTCTGCTCATTAGTATAGCCATCTAGCCTGTGTCGGTTCTATGATCACAATTCTGATCCAGGGCTTTGAAATGATCTCGTCTCAAATGGTTACGTACACGGAGATCCCGACCGTATTTGCAGGCAAGGCCGGCATGGGCGCTCAACAAGTGTACCCGCCTCCAAGATCCGAGACAGTGAGTCATCCTCAGAGTCGTTTTCCTCATGATCTAGTCGTTTGAGTACAAAGGCAGCTTTTCGTTCGGACCATAATCATGTATAAGGAGCTTCTCACGCTTCCAGAGTACTTACTTATTGACCCCTAAATGACACTTGCTAACAACTGTCTTCAGTGGCACAATATTGTATCCAATAGTTTTGGTGGTATATTCCCCTGTCGTTCTGAACCTGCATCTTTCATACGTCAAGCTAACCTTTCAAGAAACATCCTTGAAGCTCTCGACAAAGGCCGCCATTTACGATGGTATGATTGCTGTTGCTGTCTCGGATGTACCTGTGTCCTGCGAAACGTCGAACTGTACATGGCCAATTTTCCCATCGTTGGCGGTATGCGGCGCCTGCGCTGAATCGCTTTTCAGTACATCATGTGATTCAGAGAAAGGGTGCAATTACTCGATGCCTTCAGGCACATCCATATTCAGCCCGCCGGGTGCGCCGTTCGAATATCATTTCACAGTCGCCCCCTCGAATGGATCGTCGACATTTCCAAATACGAGCTCTGAAGCGATTGTCTCCATCTTTGACATAATGTCAAAAGCGAAGACGCCACGAGACAACGTGGTTCGGGCATACCAGTGTGGCCTTTGGTTTTGCCTTCGGGGCTACAACGTGACAGTTACAAATGGGTTCATGGACAGATCCGTGACTGTAGAATTGTCGAAATCGGACTTCGTACCGAAGAGTAGCGGTCTCCACGATGAATACGTCTTCGTCGATATTCCGCCAGAGATGAATGCTAGAAAGCATACGCGCTACTCAGTGCCGTCCAACTCGCTCACAACGTTAAGGTCTTTCATGGACAAGTTAACACTGGGAAACGGTTCACAAGTGGCGGGGGTGCTGACCTATGATAGTGACTGGATAGAGGCCATAGAGGCGGCCACTGGAAACCTCTCTGGTTGGATATCAAGACTTGCTCTCAGCTTGACTAACGAGATCCAGCTCACTGGTACCGTGCGACCTGGCGGGAACTCCGAGTATAGCGGGACGGCGTATATAATGGCTCCCCATGTTGAAGTGAACTGGTATTGGGTAGCCTACCCAGTCTCCCTAATGATTTTCGCCTTTCTATATCTCACGCATACCGTTTAGAGAACGGCACATGACCGAGTTTGCGCCTGGAAGACCGACTCTCTTCCTGTGAGTGGTTTCTGGACTCGATTACTCCTTCTCTCCATGTATGCACGGCTCGAGGGGGGCTTGGGCGAACATCTACCCCTGACTAGGTCTTCATAGAAGCACCTAAATTATGAAATTTACTTTATAGTGTACGGTATATGGACAACGCTGACTTCTATCGGTTAGATGCTATTCTGTCATGTCTCGAACACTATCCACGCACAGGTCCGTGATGGAATGGATGTGCCCGAGGGTCTCAATTATCGCGTCGGTCGCAAGGAGGTTGAACTGGTTCGCAAGGATAATGGCGAATGGATATTCACAGAGCCGAGAAACCATTGAACAAGTATCCGAGAAAGACTTGAATAGTCGAATATACACTAGGTTGAGAGCTTAGCATGCTTAGGCATGTTGCTGGGCTACAAAATCAGCTTCGGGTTTGCTTGTTACTCAGTTCGATGAACCATAGGCTATACGCAGTAGTTTACCTGGGTAGTCTTTACCAAGGGCATAGTAGCACTTAGTTTTGTTATCAACTGCGAAACTCCGTAGCGGCTGTGAGTCGTCAAGGTGTTTAGGCTGTAAGACCATTTACCGGGCTTCATAACCGATAGCCAATAATGTGCCCCGATACAACACCACCCAACGCCTTTCGCGCTTCGCGTCAATGAAACTTGTCTCGCAGGCTCAGCGCACGCAACTTAGTGGAGACCTTCATCTTTTGCAGGCTATGTTGCCATCACCCAATCGGCATAGTCCGTTGGAAATAGTAGGAAACAGATGTTGATCCCACCTATCTAGGGTATATGCGTTTTGTCGACAACGACATCGGAGCATCGATGATAGTACACCTATCTCGCATTTGACATGGGTCATCGTGATTGACTGAGTAGCTAACGTTTGAATCCTTGGTCTGCCCCTATTAAAGTGCATAGGACATAGCTATTCCCGAACCAGCATAACCGGTGTCACCGGAAGATGGTCAAATTCGAAAGGCGAGACGCGAGTGCCAAGTGGCATGGCGGTATCATCGTGTATGGTGTACATTATATGGTACGGTATACCGCCTATTCTCTCACCTTGTGCTGCTAGCATGACGGGCCTGAATATTAGTATGTATAAAGACGGCCCCGAGGCCTAGCAACACCAGATTACTAATATCTCCGTCAACTCCATAGGACCTAGGTAAGCTTAGCGCCATCCAGGCCAGATACTCTAGACCCGTCGACCCCCAGAGTTCAAGGTCATTCCCTTTAGTTCATTGGGGATACCCCACGTTTTCCCCAACTTTGTATTCAACTATTTTCTCAGTCTCCAAGATAGTCTATTTCTGGGGTTGGTGAAACACTCATCATCGCTATCGTGTTGTTCATCCAATGCCCAGCGATGATGGCCTCAGTAGCAACAGCTGAGCCGGTAGGATCCACGGCCCGACAAGCTCGTAAGACACGAAAGAGAGCGTCTAAAGCATGCCTTTCTTGCCGCGCTCGCAAAGTGCGCTGCGATGTATCTCAAAGGGGGAGGCCGTGTATGAATTGTTATCTTGACAGCGAGACTTGCATTGTTACGAGCCGGGCTTCGAAGTTGTAAGTCGAATCATCTCATCCGTGACTTTCATTATACAATGATTGACAATTCCGCCTTAGCCGAAGAGCGGAGAGGGGGAGTATCGAGGGTGCTCAGGCGTTGCATCCACCGTATTCTATCAATAATGGTAGTCATGAAAGTACGACGGATGGTGTCGTCAATCCGGAAGTCAACGGTGAGACCACTACTACACCACAGGCGGAGTTTGTTGAGCTTGTCAACGATTCCCATGCGGTCGAGAACGTACATGCGTCACACGTTTCTAGCTTTGGACCAAACATACAACAGGAGCAGCAATCGTATCTGGGGTTCAATGACCATGATACTTCGCCAGTGCCACTGCAGAACTTCGGTTCATTGGGAAACCCAGAGAACTCCCTTTGGGATAGCCAACTACCACTCAACGCGGATGTCACATACTCATATTACCCGTTCCTTTCTATCAACAATCTACATAATGTAATACCTCAAGACGTGAATTTCCTCGAATCCCAGGGATGTCTTAGAATACCTACACGCGCAATTCTTGACGAATTCATGCAGCAGTATTTCTTGCATGTGCACCCCCTCCTGCCGTTCCTCAACGAAGGCGACTTCTGGAATCTCTACTGCCATCAAGGTAGTGGAATTGTAGGCGAAAGGATGTCTCTACTCGTCTTCCAAGCAATGCTATTTTCTTGTTGTAATGTGAGTGGACTTCATATCTCTAAATTTCGAAGCTAATTTGGTAGTTTGTTTCGAAAAACAGCATCAAAGCCCTGGGGTTCCCAAATATTCGGTCTGCTAGAGCGACCCTATATCGACGCACGAAGGTATTTACGATGACATCAAAAAAGGAACATTCTAAATCTAACGGAAGTAGCTCTTATTTGACTTTGATACCGAGTCATCCCTTGTCTCTGTCGCCCAAGCTGCGCTGCTGCTTACCTACTGGGCCCCGAATTGGTCACTCGCAGCAAAAAAGCCAAACACGGTTTGGCTTGGTGTTGCAGTACACAACGCGAAGAGCGCAGAGGCACACATGTACTCGGTCATGCCCACGTTCTCTCCTATAACAGAGCCAGTAGAGTACAAGAAACAAAATTGCCTGAAACGTTTGTGGTGGTGCTGCGTTTTCCGTGACCGTTTACTTGCCCTTGGTATGCGGCGGAGCATTCAGGTATCTCGGGCCCATTTTGACGTCGACGCAAATAGTGGCTTTGGATTCTCAGATCTGTCAGACGAAGTCGAGCGATCGAAAGTGTATAACCCAGAGACCAAGAAACGTCTGATCGAGATATTCGTTCAGCTTGGTGAACTTTGCTCCGTAATGACGGATCTGCTGACCCTTGTCTTTCCTCTCGATGATGTCCCAGGCTGGGGCAGACACAACGGAGCCGAGGGTGCCGAAAAGGTACGAGGATGCAAGGTAGCATTGAGAAGATGGTATAAATCCGCGACTCTTAGCTTTCCTGTGTTCGGTGGGGGTAACGCTACAAGCAAAGCAACAGCAAATGAACATCAGCATGACTCAGTTATACTATATACGAATCTGATGTATATGTGGTACCAGTAAGTTTGCCTCCTTTGATAAAACAAGCCTCTGACCTCAGTCGCTTACAATTATACCTCAGTTCTGCCCGGGCAGCACTGTGTCATCACGAGGTACTGCAAGCAGCAATGGCATCCGCCTCGCCTTATTCAAACGGCGGTCTCTGTGGATTCTCAAATATCTATGAAAGCCGAAATGAGCTACATGATTCAGCGTGCGGTGTGACTGAATGTCTAAACGAATTAATCCAACGCCGTCTTGCCCGCTGGCTACCTATCAGCGCGTAAGTAGTTATTGAAGACTATTGAATTAGACGTATATTGACATCTCCGTAGGATAGCATGCACAGCAATGCCATTGGTGCTTCATATCATCGATGTGAAGCTCTCATCCCAGACCAAGCGGATCGGGATGACTCCGGATGAGAAAAGGCGTACAATAATTAAGCAACAGAGACTCAATGTTCTTATTGAGGCTATGAAGACCTATCAGCCACAGTATGACGGCGTGGACTATATCAGCGAGACAATACGGCACATAGTAAACCTTGCTCAGATTGACTCCCCAATTAATTCACCCAGCACTTCATCATCGATAACTATGCCACCCCAGGATCATATGAATAGCATGCAACCTATCATTTCTGACTGGACAGATATTTTAGCCTTCAACCCCGACTCCTATCTACGGCTCTCCATGACTATGGACATCAGCATCAGTAAGGGCAGACTAGCCAAAGAGAGTGACTTTCCTGTTAGGTTACGTGGCCTTTTCACCCACGGATCCAGCCCGATCCGGGCGCTCCTCGCTGGAAGCCATCCCCGGACGCTGCCAACCTCGGCTTCTTTTTCTCCTGCCTCGCAAACATTGCCGAATCCTATGAAGCAATTAGAGCTAGGCAGCGTACACTCGATTTCGTCGGACGAAGATTCCTCGTCGCCCGATTCAGTTGAGGAATTGGACAAGCCGATCAGAACTCTCGATGATAATAACGAGCAAGCCAACGGAGTAGGGTCTATTCCCCCTTTGCTTTCTCTACTTGACGGCGCAGACGCAAGGGTCGAAGACGTATCTATGCATATACACGACGACATGTTCGCCGATATCGACTATTCACTCAACGCCGACGTCCTCGCCCCAGACGTGCCCCAGATGGGCAATCACGACAATAGTAGCCACAGCGACAATAATGACAAAAATGGAACTAGCGACGGGAGTAGTACGAATGACGCTCACAAAGACGACCACGACATGTATGACGACGACGATGATACAGGCGGAGAAGTGGACTGGATCGAACACGTGTGGGATAGTGAGGAAACGCGGATAGGCGGAGACGAAATTGGAGACGAAGTAGGAGACGCTGCCGACAAGGAGACTGCACGCGTCTTGCTTGATGCGCTAAGGGAAATTCCTGCTCTTTGTGCTGTGTAAAGGGATGGCGGCATAAACACGTAGAAAAGTTGTATGAGCAAAAGAAGCGGATACGACAAGGGAATATTCGGACGGTGAAATCAAGTCACTGTGGGAATCTCATGACTGCATGGCTGGCGTTTTGTATTTTGAGTGGCATCGAGTTGTTAGGAGTTGTAGAGGATCTTCATTTTTTGGACGTCTTGCTTGTTTGGATGAAGTACGCCTGGGGACCGAGCTGGATAACCTAGATGCCTAGGTACTTAATATATGTAAGTACTCAGGCGAGTTATATACTGTATCTATCCTATCAATCGCATGCCCTACAGCTGTAAGTCAGACGATAGTGCTTGCTCTATTACTCCCTTATCTTTTCGTTGCTTTCCGGTCTAAGCCGACCACCTAGACAACACCAGCGAAGCCGAGTTGGATACTAGGTCGCGTACTTGCGGAGTGTCACAAGAAAACCTCGAATTTATATTGGTGATTGTGCGAGTCCACGTAGGTCTAGGCTCCCCGTTATCCGCTCGACTATAATGAGATACCCAAAATGAACGCTTCCAAAATGCTATCGCTATCTAACCGACGATGAACATAGTATCCAGTTCTCCAAAAAAAAAAAAAAAAAGTAAATATGATAGACCTATATAACACACGCTCCCTTTATGCCTTCTCGTTACGCCGTGTCGTTAATCTATAAATCCAAACAAATTCAGTCATGCGTCTTCGTGGGCCCTGGAAGTTGACGCAGCGCTATTTGTCCGGGGTATCCTCACGAAAAGAAGCAAGGAGCCCGCAAGCGCGATCAGTACCGCCAACCCGAAGTAAGGGAGGCCGATCCACCCGCCATGCCACCTCAGCCCTAAGGAAAAGAGCCCGGCCAGCAACGGCTGCGAGAACACGCTGCCGAGGACCTCGATCATGCCCACAAGACTATAGAGCCGCGACCGGTGGGCCGGATCTATGTATATACTCATCAAGCTCTTTGAGAGACTCCCAAACCCGGACCCAATGGCCATGAGGAGCAGGCCGAAGATGAAGCCGCCTAGCGTCGGAGATAGCCCGAGTGTGAGGGCACCGAGAAATAGAACAGCATAAGACCAGCGGGCCAGCGACAGATCCCGGTATTGTTCGTTCCTTGCTCTATATCTTGCGGGAGTGGCGGGGTCTATGAGCAGATTCGAAATCCAAGGCAAGATGAATAGGGTCATGATGATGCTCGCGACACCATATGTACTCTGCACGTATCCAGTCTGTGCTATTTTGATTTCGTATCGTTTCGAAACAAACTGGTTCAAAAAATTGAGAGTCGAGTCCATGACCGGCATTGAGCATAGAGAAGTCAAGAATAGGAGGATAAGGGATGGCGATTTCAGGATGCTGAAAGAGTCTAGGAACTGGCCAAAGATCTGCGATATAGTCGAGGCGGGGCCAGGGACGTCAGGGACGAGAGAGTCGAGCGAAGGGTTTTTGCACGCCTGGGTCTCGGGGAGGAAAAAGAGCACAATCGCACTGAGGAAAAAGAGACCGATGCCGATCAACGGAGGAATCCAGGGACCGGCCTTTTCCATGACGAATCCCGCGAGCGATGGTGACAATAACATTCCGCAAAGTGCTGCGACGTGAGTACGCAGGAATGCGATGGCTCTGTCAGACGTAGAGTAGCTTAGCTAAGTGGCGCGAGGTCAACTAGGTTGAATGAGTGCGGACGAACCTTTCCTCCTCGTTGGTCGCATCCGCGATCATGCTTAATACCACGGCGATCAACACACCATTGCCACCACCGATGAGCTGGCCAGCGGACGCAGCCCAAACAGCGGTTATTGGAAACACGTCACTCCAATATAGGACTACCATTTCTATCAAGTACCCGATCACTCCGCCCGTCAAGGCACACGCCACGATGGGTTTCCTACCAAACCTGGAAGCGCGTCAGCCAGGGCATGTCTATCAAGATCGGGTGAATTGGGTACAGACTTATCGGCTGCCAGCCCCCAGGGAAAGGCAGCAACAAAACTGACGATAGAATACAAGGTAGACTGGACGGCTAGGATGTAAGCAAGGTCCTTTTGGATCGAGTCCTCTTTGCAGAGGCTCTCGTCGATGGGCTGAGTCGAGCTCGCAACATCGTAATAGTCGTGACAGAGCAAGTCCTCAATCAGGCGTGTAAAGGGCAGCTCGAAAAACCCGCTCGAGTAAGAGGCGATGAACGTGATGAAGTAGAGGATGTTAATGACAATGTTCTTGCGAGGTTTAGGCTCGTAGATGATGCTGGAAATAGAAGAAGCTATCGAAGAAATGGACAGATTATTCCGATGTGACCGATGCCGCGGCGGAGAGTCTGGTAGCAAAGACGCAAGCTCTGAAGCATCGTCCAGTGAGTCGCCGCGTCGTTGCTCTTCTTGGTGTGTCATCTCTCCGCTGGAGGAGGCTGATAAGAGCCTACCTAGGTATTATGTTACCCAAGGAACTGCGGGTATTATTGAAGCGCTCGGGTTCCAGGTATCATTCCGACGCAACCTAGCATTCCAAGACACTATATAAATCCAAGTACGCAAAAGGCTGGAATTTGGGCACGATGGGAAAGTTGGGAATCAAGAAATAATAAAGGCAATTATTGCAGGTGTTCGTGTTGGTAGTATCTACCTAAGGTTAGATAAGTATAATCCGAGCGGTTGAGGGGCTTGGAAGATCAGTGTTCAGGGTCCTCCTATCCAGATCCAGGGCTTCCCATCTGGTTGGAGACAGAGTCCAGTCAGGGATCAGTCGCCAATCTGTTTCTGTTTCATTCAGGCCCCCCACCACTCCAGAGCCCAGATGCCCGTGTCAGCGGATTGGAGATGCGGGTGCAGATGATCAGAGACTCGATACCGTCAGTCACACAGTCGACGCCCAGCGCCGGCCCTTGCAGGAACACGTCGACCAATTACCTCAGCTCAGTCCCCATATTCGACGACAAAAGATAGCGAGCAAGCCAGCCGCACACGGGCGCGGCCGGAGCGACACCGCCATCAACCACCGACCGAGTCCTAGAGGCAAGCACCTATCCTGACCTCGTTATTGCTAACACGACAATCGTGACTCGACCGGCGTGTCCTGTGTCCTGCACTAGATAGATGCGACGCAGCCACGAAGATAACGGCTGCAACTAGCCCGATCCGTCGCGCGATGGCCCGTGGTGGGGAGCTGGAAGGGCTGCATAAGTAGGTACTTACTTACGCATGGGTTCCCGCGCGCCGATGCAGGCGGCGCTGTCACACCGCACATCTCGAACAACTACCAAGTTTCTCTGCTTCTACGCTTGTGTGATTTCGAGAAGACTACCTAGGTAGGCTTCATGTCATTGTGGACGCGGTCGCTTTCGCCGAACCGAAGAGCAACTTATGAGCACCGTACAGCATATATAAGAGAGCACTTCTTTCTCTAACCTACCTACCTAGGTAGGTATGTAGGTAGGTAGGTATCTCTTCAAGACACTCCGAAGCCACAACCGCTGACCGCTGGACTGAGCAGACTTCTCCGCGATATCATGTCTCAGGCCAGTGCCGGGCATCACCCCGCCCACGACCTTAATTTGCCCGACGAGGTTGGTACCTAGGACTTCAGAGGCTGAAGGACCAGACATGACCCAGTCAGAGGATGCAGCCTCAAAGCCGTGGCTTTCGTGGAACGCACTGCACCGTCGTTCAAGATAGCGCGCTATCCTCACTGACCTGCAATGCACGGTCCTCCACTAGATAGATGGCACAGTCAGTCGGTAGGTATAGGTAGGAAACATTGCGGTGTGCGGTGCAATGCCCTAGTTTGGAGGGGTTGCATACATTTCAGCTCACGACGAATCGACACCTAGTCCTAAACCGGTGTCGAGTGAGTGAAATGCCCCAAGCAGGTAAATATCCAGGCGGGTTTCTAGGGCCGCTGTTTTATGCGCCCGCGCCATTCAGCACAGATTACACGGTCTCGGCTCCGAATTGTGGTTAGGTGGCGGGCTCTCGTTTGCCGGAGGGGGAAATCATGTCCAAAATTCCTACTCGAAACCGCTTGCTCCGTACCGATGGAGACGAAAATGACAGCTCGCGGCCCGGGAGTAACGTGGAAAAGCATGCAGCCCCCCGGTCGACGAGGGGGCAATGGCGGGGTGCATCTTGGGTGGAATGTGACCTGGACCTGACTTGCCCTCTTGGATATCCACCAGAAGCAAGCCCGCGGCACGGGAAGACCTACACGAGATATACACGTGAGGTAGTTTCAAGCTTCAAACTAGTCGAAAAAAGGAATCATATTTATAGTCTCGTCATATAAGGTTCATGTAGTAATGCGTGGTTAAATTATCCGATTATATAAATAACACTCGGCTCTTTTTGACCGAGCTGGTCTTCCTTCTTTTCACTACCCTACCCTGGCGGGATCCATTGACCTCGTGGGGGTTTCACTAGTTATGTATCTCGGAAAGTCGACGGTTAGGCTCCTTAAGCGACTATATATGTTGCTAGCGTGATATAGTCGACGAGGGTATAGCCGTTATTTGTAAGTGACTATAGACCAACATTTGTAAGGGTTTCCCTTAATCAATGTTCGCCCAATAGTCGGAAAATGAGGGTTCTCATCCAGCACGATGTGGGGCGGTGGTGTGACTCGGTTCTAAGAAACGAATCCCATGAAGTGGCTGAACAATGTAGCTCTTCTATAAGCAGTCTATGAAGAATCGAAAATGGTGTTGTACATAATGACAAAGGAAATGAAGCGAGCGCATCCAGAGCAGATACCAAATCAAACGACCACCTTTTATGATAACCAGTTCATCTCATCGTGTATACAGTCCGTACCCATAATGCTGTCAAAAATTCCACGAGCTCCTAATTCCAAACTTCTTTTAGTGTTGTAAGAGTGAAAATGCGCCAGTCCTCGTTGTCGAACCCAATCTACTCCAAATCATTCCCAGATGTCTAAAGTGGTCTAATGCCGGACAGGGAGTCGAAAATTCAATGTCGGTTCATCCAAAACGCCAATCCTATACTTGTTGCCACCATCCCTTTTGATCACAGTTTGTTGATTTAGTTATAGCCGCTCCGGCTCCGTCCACGAGTTGGTTGAGTCTCTGAGGTAGTGTCAGTTCCAGAGGAACCGGTGTCGTTGGAGGTGGTATCGTTTCCGGAGTCAGGCATTGTGACTTATGTACCCCTGACTTGACTCGAGGCTTTGTGTCTGTTGTTCTGGGCGTTGAATTTGAAGACGAGCCGATCCCGAATATAGCCTTTAGTACAAGAAGGCTTGTACGATCCAGGATATGACGATAGGCTGTGTGCTTCTAAGCCAAGATACAGCGCAGCTTGTCACTTGAAAAATCTGGCGAATTCGTTAGCAGCAATTTCTGTAACCTATTCAAGGATAAACGTTCACATACATATTGATGAAGACAGGGACAACCCGACCTTGAGCTAATGTTTCGATAGTAGAGATGGCGACTTCTTCGCGGGCGTGACCTATGAGGCTTTGAATAGTGTGAATGGGCTGATGGAGATCATGAGGACCGCCCAAAATCTAGGAGAGATGTGTTCATATTATATACTCCGTCAAAAGCTGTGCCACAGTTAAGGCAACAATAAGTCCAAGAGCCAACATCTGTAATGACTCCCATATCTGTAAGAATCCTTCAGCCCTATAGTGTAGAAGGAAGAAGTGTTAGATGCTACGAGGTCCACACTGAAGATGAGGCGTGGGACACGGGAACGGCATATTCCTTCGCGCGTGTCGAGCCGCGTCCGACTACTTAGATGAATGTGCCTTGCCGTGTTCCTCCAACGTCAAAATTAATCTGCACGACATGGTTCACAGCCACGGAAAGGGAGGACGTCCACACGGGAAGCTAGCGTTAAGATGCTAGAAGAGCCGTCACTCTAAATCAAGATGACAGGACTTGGTGGCTGTATACGGTCTCCTACTTCGGTCTTCTACTCCGAGGGGAGGGGCGTTGGCCCCAAGAAATCATGTCAGTGACGAGGCAGCGAAATTACCGTCGAGTACCTATAAACGATCCTACATGAAACGTTATTGGAGTCTCCGCTCACATGCTAGACCCGTTGCTCTTTCTGTGACAGGCATCCAATTACAGTATTCGTGTCATGAATCTGCAAGCTATGCGTAGGAGTTGTAACGTCATAGCCAGGAATAAATAAAGGGAATCCTGGTAATAGTCTAGGCTGAGACGGTTGGCGTTGGAAGGCTTGGCATGCACGGTGCCTTTATGTACATGGTGTACATGGGTAAGTATCTGCAAGAGAGCTGAGAAATGAGGCTAATACATATGATGTATCGGGCGTCGTGAACCGCCTGGTTTGGGGTTGCGGCGACCAGGTAGTCCCCAGCAAGCCGAAGACTTGTGGCTCAGCATGTACGGGCCACCAAACGTCGCATGCGTCCCAAGCTTCTATATCAGGGTACACGCTGCTCGTTAGGGCAAAGAGGGTTACATCTACATTGATTACCCAAGTCGTTGATATCGGATTTATGGGATCACGATGTCTACGTCGATCAGCAACGTATCACGGTTTTGGGGGGTATCTGTGCTTAGTACGTACAGTACTGTAAGTAGTAGCAGAATATGGGTCCGGCTGGGGTTATCATCCTGGTGGTGATCCTTTCCGAGCTTTCAACGGCCCTTGTTCTATTCTGCGAACACAAAGTCGAGTCCTGTAATGGGATGGTGTGCTAGTATATGGGCTCGTGCTGATCTATCTCTCGTGGTTCCGCTCTGCGATGACAGATGTGAAATCGCAGGGCGGTGTCTTGACCCCGAAAGTTGGTCCAATGTCAGTTCCTGTTGGAAAGCAACAGACTGCTGGGTGTCTGCACTAGGCGTAAACCAAGACACGGAATGTAATAAGCATGGAAAATGCAAGGAAAAAAATTTGGCGTTGCTGTGTAAGAAACATGAATTGTAGCTCATATGAATGGCTTGATATTGGTAGTACAGCATGCCCGCCTACATATCGAGAAAGGAGTGAGCAGGGTTAGTGTACTACCGCATTATCTGGTTAAATTCGTTTCGACACTACTGCAGCCAAGAAAGGTGGTCAGAGCTTGCCAGCTACAAAAACCTGCCCAGGTGCTGACTAATAAGATAATTAGACCTTGGGAATTCCGGGGCGGACCTAGGGAATTCCGGGGCGAACCAATCAAAGCCCCTTATTTCTTCTTGGCTGCAGTAGTGTCGAAACGAATTTAACCAGATAATGCGGTATGTCAGTAGTAACAGTGATGATCAGACTCGGAGTTGCTGGGTTCTGTGCTGGGCTCGGGAAGATCCATGGGAGCTCCGTGGTACACGCAAACAGCCGCGCGCGTGTGTCCCTGTTGGTCTAGCGCACCCGGACTATAATCCTCATTGCGCTAGCTATATTTGTACTTACATACTGTAGTAAATGCTAAAACCGTCTAGCTGGAAAGGGTATGGGCTACAGTACAAAGTAGCCTATTACCAACCTCGTATCCGATCATTGTCGGATTGAGAAAGGTAAAAATTGGCGATGGTATCAGCAGTCAATTGAGTCAATTGGAACTGCTGAAAAATCAGGAGACTCAAATTACCTACTGTAAGTACCTAAAATACCTGAGACGATTCTTTTTCAGCCGACTCTGCTTCCCCGATCCGCTTCGCCGGGTCTCTACGGGCTGTACCTATACCACACCAGAGAGGTACCTTATCACCAGCCTGTCGCCACAACCAAGCAGCACGAGCCACAGCCACCCACGTGTGACCCTGGGGCTTGACCCGGCCCTTCCTTCCTGCGGCAAGATCCACCAACTAGGGTAGTCTAATCTTGCCGCGCTCGCCTACGTGAAAAGGGCCCAAGGCTAGACCTACCCAACTTATTAATAACTTCAAACGGCCCCCAAATCCCCTTCCTCAATAAGTACCTATACCTTAACCGTCTTCAAAGGATGACACCTATCTCAAATACATCTGGTTTAAGCATGCACCAATACCTCCATATGAGGTCTTTAGACCAAATTAGCCTCGCCCGAAATATCGAGACAGCCATGAGGATCATACCGCTTAGTCCCTGACTGTACTCTACCGTACACACTTTCGAATTCGATTTCTACCCCGGGGTTTGGCCTGACCCGTTGCAAGCAGCCCATGGTTCGATTTGGGGAAAAAAATAGCATCGAGACCGTTAGGTTTTCCTATCCAGGCAGGTTCACAAGCCAACTAGGTCAATGTACACTGTTGAGGCATGTACCACCATTCCGCCAAGCCCGGATATCTATCTGAATGTCGTGCGATCTCCCCTCAAGCCCGTATGCAATCAAACATAAGGCATCTCTTCGTTTGCCGGATTTACCGTCCCGGAGGCGGCATGTTCATTGAAAAAGAGAATCAATCTCGAATACATGATAAGGTACATACTCAGTCACGAAGGTCCATAGGTTAAGTTGACCTTCTCCCGACCCGAGCCGTGGGAACACCTGCCGGTGAGCACCTCAGTTGATGGGCCGCAGAAGAAGCAAGTGCTCAAGCTCCCCTTTCACAAACTAGGTGTGCTCGTATTTCGGGCCCATTCGCCAGTTCTCATTTTCGTTCATTATCAGGCTGCCTAGAATAGGATTTCCAAGATGCCCCGCTGCTCGGGTTGGGCACGAGATACTGTACGCTTAAATCGATTGGTGATCGACAATGATACATACGCTCCGCAACACCCACTTGCTGCGGCACAGCCAACCTTCAAGATCTATCTATGCCTGGACCAGTGTTATCATTGGTACACCCAGATCGATGGTTCCTCTGCTTGGGTATACTGACGCTAATGTCCAAACAGGGTTAAGCAAAGTGACCTAGAATAACCCGTCCTTGCGACAACCTATTTGTGTTACTCGCTGGTGAATTTCAGCTATCCCAAATTCTCGAGTTCATGCTGCAGGTCAATCAACGGTGCCCATAGTCACAGTCCGTGGTCTGCCTAAAGTGTAACCTCATGCGAAGGGGGAACGGTCGCATATGGCCACATAATATCCTTATGCAGTCTCGCTTAGGAACTGGAACGCATATCATGTTACATCATATGGTTGCTTTAGGTTTGTCCTACCCCAAGTTTGTCTCGGTTCCGTTTGCTGTTGTGATATTCTGCTTGCTGCAATTCCCATCTAAATTGCAACTCAGTAATAAGATCCTTACTAAACACACCTGTAGGACGGTATCTTCTGCAGCGCCGTAGCTTTAGTTCGGGCTTTATCGAGTTAGAGAACTAGTTCAACTACCGAACGTAAGTCAAATATGCTGACTAACCGATCTACACTGTTGTACCTTGCCAGGGCGTGGGAGTCCTCTACGCCGCTGCTACTGTTACCTCCACAACTCCTGCTGTGCATTGCCGATAGTCGCACAGAGCGCGCGTATACTTCCCAGCTCGCCTCCTGAAAAGGACCTTGCATGATGGAGCAGCGGGAATCTCGCTAAGCCCGCTGCCTTCAGACTAGCAACGTCTCTTCTTTGATCAAATCGAGCTTTCGAAGCGAGTTGGCTCCAAGATCCTTAGACCACGCAAGGTCAACCTAATTCGGGCGTACCGTTCCCCATGTACACCTAATCGGTCTTCTCAAACTAGAGCACCCAGGCACAATTAGTTACATCGCCTGGGCATGTGACGCGCGGCTGCTCTATCTCAGTGGATGAGGCTCAGCCATCTGGTACCACCAGCCAGATATGTGTTATTGATCATGCGCGCCTTCAAGAGCCTACACGCTCCCGACTGAATTATGAAATGGTTGCTGTTATGGCTCCGCCCGAGAGCGAAAGGATGAGCCGCGATACTGCCGACCCCCCACCAGGGGCCGGTAACACTGCGCCTAACATGCATTACTCCCTAGCCCGGCAACGGCGAGAGCTATTAAGCGGTCAAATCCAGGGGCTCGCGCCAACTTCTAGATGATGCTACTTCGGGGTCCTACTGCTTTTACAAGGCTTGGTATCACAGTTATTTACCGTCGGAAACCCCATCTGTTGGTGATTGCTGCACTTAAGCACACTGCTACTATCCTCACCCAACACCTCACCTAAGCCACTCTGGCCAGTTTCCGGGACCAAGCCAAAATCAGGCTTAGATGAAGCGGAAGATACCGCGCCTCCAGCACTTCTCTATTCGCGTAATGTTGAGTTAACATAGCCGAGAGGACGTGAAATACCTTCCTCCTCACGCCCACAGAATCAACCCCCTATCTGACGTAGCGCCGGAGAATGGAACAACGCGTGGAGCCGAACCCAGCATTCCGGTGATACCGAATCCTCTTAACTACACCCGCAACCTCGATCGATCCCGCGATCTCGACGCAAGGTCCTAACTGTAAGCCCACTCGGAGCGGCAAATGTCCAACCCTGGCAGCCGTTATTTCCCCCATGTATTAATTTCATACCTAAGATCTCGCCAGACTTCACTTGATCCATTCTGCCTAGCATAGCGACGGAGATTATGAGTTTTCACTAACCCTCCATTAGAGACCTAAGCCTTCCAACGTACATAGGCAACGCGCAGGCTTCGTGACCATCCACATAACATTCACTATATTGGAGCGAATAAATGATAACGATTCTCTCCAGCCAGACCGCGCCTCCATGGATACCGTCATCGAGATGTCTACCTTCATATACATGGCGTAAGTTAGAAGTATTGGTGCATTGGGGATGATGTCAAGGAACCGTATTGCTACTAGTTATATCTGAGTAGGTATCTCACAAGCTTGCGCTTGCGATTCCCTAACTTCGATCGATATCTTCAAAACTGGCGGCGATAGGGCTTCAAGATTGACTATTAGCTCATACTCAGCCTGGAATGCGTACCGTAACCAAGTCACACATTCATCATGCGACAGTATCTTATTGCGCGTACCGACTATCCCTCTAGACAGTAGTTGTCTCCCATTTCTTTGAACTGCTACGTATAAACGGATTGACAGCACAGAGGCGGTGGTTCTAAGTTAAGGGGGAGGACTCCTGCAACGATGCACGTCAGGAGCAAGGACAATCACATGCACAAATCTTGCTAACAACAAGTTTGAGAGTTGCTAATCTTGTTGTAAATAGCTCTATTTCGTGCTTTGATTGGCTTAATTAACGAAGTTGGTCCAGAAAATTATCTGCATCATGCGAGAGATATCACATATTCCCACGTACGAGTGCAACATGTGTAGCAAGGCCAACAAGCAGCAAGCGTCAGCCCGACCATCACCAACAATACCTCTGCCACCCCTAACACACCCCACCCTCGATTACGCCACGTTTCCGTATCTTGTGAAAATCCGACAATGGGCTAATGATAAAAATTTGGCATCCGCTGCACAAGCTGAGGGATACCACGTGACCCCTTTGCTCTCGGAAGGCAATGCTCACCCAACAGCAAATACGATGGTTGGTCCAGTCTGAGTCCAGCAACATATCCTTTCTAGCGACATTGCCCCAGCCAATATCTATGGCCGAATGGTATGCGATAACACCGCATTCCATAGGGCGGCAGTTGCTAGATGTGTTTCTTCTTACCAGCAATGCCGACTGTTGCGGTGCCTGTAGCGAACGTGGGGGGCGGACTGAGTGTCAGGACCGTGGATGAGTACGACACAGTGGTAGAGTTCAATGACTCATTGACGGAGCTCGATGAGAGTGTCAAAGTTACGAGTTGTGGAGTGTGTGTTGTAGTTTGCTCAGGCCAAACAGTCACTTCCGACACAGTAATGGTGACAAATCGCGGAGTTGATGTGGTCTGGGTCGGAGTGGCTGTGACAGTGATGACGGTGAATGGAGGTACTCCCGGCGGGATTGATGCCAAAGACGTCGGGCTCGCCGTGACGGTTACAATGGTAACGGCTGGTGTCTGGCTCTGGGCAATCGAGCTAGTGACGGAGGAGGGTGGAGGTAAGGAGATGGTCTCTTCCGAGTAAGAAGTGTAAGTTATGGTGAAGGTCTCGGTCAGCTGCTGACCCGGAGTCGTTTGAGTGCCGCTGCTAGAAGGTGGCCAGCCGCTGATTGATTGGGTTGGTGTCCAGGTGATCGAGTTGTCTGTCACAGTGACGGTGGTGGCAGTGATCACTTGAGTGGCCGTGATGGTAACATACGAGATACTAGACGAGGCGCTGGACGAGCTGCTGGACGAGCTGCTGGACGAGCTGCTGTGGTGTGGCCAGCCATTGATTGTTGTAGTTGACGTCCATGGGACAGAGTCATCAGTGACCACGCCGGTGGTAGAGGTGGAGGCCGTCGTGGTGGCGGGCCATCCGGGAATGGGCTCAGAGGGTGTGAAAGAGGCCGACTCTACACCCTCGGCAGGCTGGACCTTGGGGGGAAGGGCATAAACGCAGGCCGCCTGGATGGCGATGAAGAGAGTGCTGAGGGTTGGGAAATGCATCTTCGCGTATGACTAGAGGTGTTAAGTGAACCGTAGGGGTAAACTGATTGAGTTGTATGGTTTCCAAGTGGGCTGAGCTTGTGATGATGGCTCGGCTTCCAAGTTTGTCTGTGACTCGATGTTACTGTGCGTGTGTGATGGGATGGAAGAAGGACGACCAAGACTGTCGAGGGCTTTGCCCTCGAGACATTGCTGGACGGCCAGAAAAGACTCGAGCGGCAACAACGGTTTGAATCGCAAGGACAGCAAGTGCGACCTGATACCCCCTAGATTTTACTGCAATCATCTGGAAGGTGAAGACGTGAGGGCGTGAAGGCCTGGCGATGTACCCAAATAGGTCGGACGCAGCTTCTGACATTTTTTTCTAGGCACAACTCGGGACCGAGCGAAACCACCATGGCCCCGTGTTGCTGCTCGATGTCTTTAACCAATCATGCCTGGATATTCATTTTTTGTTTGTTTGGGCCCGTAAAGACTGTCTAGGTGTTACTCATAATTCTCATGCATCTATTTAATTTGATCTCTCCGTGAGTATGATCACACAGGAGCCGTGAGCCTCCACTACCATGAGTTTACATCCATCTACCTGCGTCAAACCAAGACATGTACTGCAGTTACTACCTATGCTCTAGTAAATTACCCAGGTGAGAAAAGAGACCAACATGGTATGTGAGGTCGGTGTAGTAGGGGAGAATTAGATGAGGTTGGGTGTACCGGCTGCGCTAGACCGTAACAAACTCGATGCTTGGTTTCATATTGTGCCTTGCTCCTCTCTGGGTGAAACCACAATGGTGCGCTTAATATATAACACGGCATTTGCCGGCAAAGACGATTGGACAAACCCGCGCTTCAACGCTTCAAGATGAAGTTGCAGTCGGCGTATACGCATCTCCAATTACTGTGCAACGTAGTACTTGCCCTAGCACTGCCCAATCCTGCATGGCCTGAGACTTACAACCCTGCTGACATCATTGTCCGTGGTGTGTTAATACTACCTAGGAACCATCTACCTGCCTACCTACCTCCTGGAGTTATTACATGAAGGGCTCAGGGCACACAAGTTGCGTTACCTATCCGACCGTTCATCCCCGCGGCAAATGTCACAATAAAATTAAGTTGCAACGATGCGTGTAACCCAAGTTGCTCATGGCCCACCTAGTAATTAATGAGTGGTCATGGTGTGACCCAGAAACTCCATCAGGCTACAAGGCAGCATCTTGTTTGGAGAAAGTTGACCTCTACATCATGAGGGGCCTGTAAGCAGTCGCCTCTACACGCCTGTCCAACATTGTACCTGGATGCTGTGTAAGCCTGTAAAGTGGTGGGATTACGGTCTTAGGTAGCACTAATAACCTAGGGCTTCATCATGCATCCTCACTCAATATTGCTAATCTCAAGGTTGCATTGGCAATGCCACGCTGTAATTGAATGTGGTATGCTTTGCCGGCTAACGGTAGCGTAGGGTATAAGGCGTTTTGCGGAAAGAAGTAAGAGGTAATCTCTAAGGTAGGACATAATGGCTAAGGTATGCAACGCTGGGAGCTCCATTCCATGCATCATTCATGGTGTACTCGGCATCATTTGCAGACTACTACAACAGCACAACGACCAAAAGGGTGGGCTCAAAGTTAATAGATCAGAAAAGCTCATGGTATGATAAAAGGATCCAAACCCTGTGTATTCATTACTAAATCAAATGTGCCTCTATGATGTAATCTTTCCTAATAGGACAACAACCATTAGTGAAATGGGTGTTTGATTAACGAACACGGGGTGGAGCATAATTACCTCTAGGTGGTTATGAGTGAGCATCTTGCGTGCCGATTCATCAATGTGAAAAGCCTATTCCCCTTTGAGGCATACTCGTTGCTAAGCTATGAATGAGGCAGTGAATAGTCTCGCAAGAGGTCTCCTTCACTTTGTCTTCAACAGTCTTTTGCTCTAGAACACATCTCTTTCTCTCCCAGCTTCAGTTCCATACCATCACATTTCGACCTAAATATTTCTACACAGGAAACTTCTCATCAGACTCATCTGCATTCTTTCCTTTTCCTGTCCACTGATCATCTACTGCGGGAGCAACGAACTTTGCTCAAGGGGATCAATCCTGTCTTGACTCTAGCTCAATCCTGCCCCTGATACCATCAAGCAACTTCGTTTCCCTTCCCAATTTCCTTGGGATTGACACAGGAATCCTAAATACTGTTTCCCAGCTAGAGCGCATGCATGACCACCACCGTCAGGTAAAGATAGGGAACATCCTCCAGATCTAACTCACCAACAGGGCCTCGTCTGGCTGTACCCTCAAGCTATAGGCGTTCACTGTTGTCAGCGAACAAAATACGCACAAGAGCCGGTATCCTCGTTTCCTCAGTATTACATAAGACAAAGAGCTTTAGGTAGCTTGGATTTCCAAGGTAACTAGTACGTAACTGACTACCATCTCAAGGGCACTTTCCACATTTGGGTCCTTATCCTTGTGAGCAAGTTTTAGGCCGAATATGTCTCTCAGCAGTGACTGCTCTCCCCTGAACATGCAGGTAGGTACCAAAGCACCTGACCTTGTTTCACCCACGACGGAACTAGCCCACATGGCGAGTGACGATTCCAGCAGCACAGCCCCTAGCAGCGGGCTATATGTGAGCGATACCAGCAGCAGCAGCAGCGATGGGCATGGCAGCTTCCTTTGGAACGGTATTGACCGACTATCGTCTATGAGCGATGATTCATGGGCACTTGCCAAGGTCAGTCCAACCCTGTGCGATTACTACATTGAGAAGATACGCTACTAAACAAGATACATTTAGAACAAGGATCGCCGAACTGTACGTGGCCCACTTGCTGCTCTACAAACAGATACCAGCGAGCCTAGAGATGTGGACAGTGAAGCGCGCTTCACCGACTGGGATGGGGAGAGCTGTGTCTATGCGCCAAACGGATCATTCGTGGGTGCCATGTTTGATGATGGCCGTAGCGAAATTGCCCCCGCGGACTCTATCTCGATGAGAGATGTACATCGAAAACCATATGGTAAGCTACCTAAGTTGATATGTTGCGGCTACGGTGAGATTGAGGGCTAACTTCCTCCTTTAACATAAGAGGCCGTATCAGATGGCGAATGCAGCGATGGCGAGTCTATCTACATAGGTGAGCGCATTCACAAAGACACGTAATCGTGAGAATGTCTTAACACTTGTTGCAGACACGAGCAGGAAGACCAAGTATGAAGATCGGCTTACTAAGCTGGGATATGTTGAGAGACTGCCCGACATTGACGGGAAGCGACACTATCGCATCGAACTAGCGTGAGCCACTCCCTCTTGAAGCCGATTGTAGCGAAAACTGACACACGCTCTGCTTCACTTACAGCATCGATAAATTACTCGAGGAGGATAAAGTCCGTACGGCGTTGGGAACTATCAATCTCTCTAGCTCCAGGCTCGCCATACTTAATAGCGACGGTCTTCAACCCAAGCTTGTGTCCGATTTGGGTAAGCTACGAGAACCTAGGGATTCATAAGACTTTTGTTAATTTACTCATCTGATTCGATAGAGGCCTTCAACAATGGATTTCTAGAGGTCAAAAGCTCCCCCGTCTCAGGGTATGGAGCATTCGCCGTCCGCGATCTTGAACCCTCCACAACCATTCTCCTCGAGCGAGAGCTATTCAAGGCAAACGCTTTCGACCTGTATCAGAAGCTGGATGCACTCACCGAGGAGCAGGTGAAGGCGTACCACACTCTGTACGGCCACAGGCGAAGTCCATCCGAAGATATTCGTACGGCTATTTGGCGTACAAACAGGTTCTCCGTCGGTCGAGGGGGCTCTATTTTCCTCGTGGCGTCGCGGTTCAATCACGCATGTAATGGCCGTAACAACGTCGACTACGCGTATGACAGCGCCAAGAAGTGCATGGTGTTCGTAACCAAGGAAAAGGTCTCCGCCGGGAGCGAGCTCTTCATCCGATACGGCAGCGACCCGCAGCACCTGTTCTCGACCTGGGGCTTTCGCTGCGGCTGCGGTGGCTGCCCGGGCATCTCCGAGGACCAGTGCAAGGCTATCGAGCAATCACCCTGGGGCCAGGGTCAAGATGACGACTCGTCGTCGACTTACTACTAGACTTCGTCGACATTGTGGCTGCGTGGTCTGTAAGAGTGGCTATGTGACATCTACCCATATAGGGGGCGTGGAACGCGAAGAAGGCTGATGGTAGGGATAATTCGCCATCTCATGCAGCAGCTTTTCGCTACTTACTCTTTGATGAACCCGGAATAACTGTCAGATATGGATGATACATGGGTTTATTGCATCGTCGTCATATGCTGGCTAGAGAACACAAGGCGGAATAGTAAAAAGGCGCTCACAATGTATGTCGGACGGATGGGAACGTTGATTTCATGCAGCTTATTTTATCGAGCGTACGGTCCAATAATAGAAGCACTTGCGTTGCTTTCCTTGAAACCCATCGCTTACTCTAGCAGTATCATGACTGCATACGTGAGAATCATAAGGCTCTAGATATATGACCATCGTAGGAAGTATAATGGAGAGGCCGGGAATCTGGCACCTGTCAGCACATATACGAAAGGGATGAAATGTAATGTGGGATTGAGTAACAGTAGACATTTGATTTTATAAATATGCGTAACACGGTGACTCTTCCCCTAAATTCCTATCAGCTGATGACGTTGTGATGAGCGACTCACCCGAAAGCTATTCCGGTATACACTGAACTGATGTAACGGTGCCTGACTTGTTCAGTAAAACATGCATAGCAAAGGGCTGCCCATGCAAAGATCTTCGGTGTTACAAGTTTCAAAACACAAGCATAAGCAACCAGAAGCCGAATTTCAACAAATGCTCTAACAGATGAAAAGGTCTTCTATGATACAACTAATAATGTGCGGGATCGCAGTAACTGATACACTCTATGACCGGGTTTTTGTCACCACTGACGCCGCTAGCTTTATCCTTTATGAAAAGTTCCGGCTCATGTCGTTCCTGATTCTCTGGTAGTCAAGCATGCCCTCGATGCTGCCGACGGCGCTGATGGCGACATCCTGGTCCCATAGCTTCCGGTTGGCGAAGTCCATGACATCCTTCTCTGTAACAAGGTCGATGGTGCGCTCGATCTCGCCGGGGTTCATCCGACGGCCGGTGGTGATGATCTGGCGTCCGATGTCCTCGGCAACGGCGGAGGTGCTGTCGAGGGATAGGAGGATAGAAGCCTTTAGTTGAGCCTTGGCGCGCTCGACCTCGGACTGGGTAACGTTGCTCGAAAGTCGTGACCACTCCCTCTGGGCGAAGTGGATCAGATCATCGAGCCGAGTAAGCTGGTCCGAGACAAGGTAGATACCCCAAAGGCTAGTGAAAGTTAGCAAAGAACTGCAATACAGCATGACTAAACCTTACCCAGTGTCGCTATAGCTTGTAGAGAAGCTCATGAAGCTGTTGGCGAGATCGTTCTGGTGCACAAAAGAGGCAAGTTTGCTACCCTGGTGAGGAGCGCTGCCCATAGCCTTGTCGTAGTTGCCAACGATGGCCTGAGTGACCAAAGCGGTGAAGTAGTCCTCATCGTTCCAGCTAACACCCTCCACGGCAAGTGCAATATGAGCGGAAGGGATGGTGTCGTCGCGAATGCGGACCTCGGAGCCGATGAAGTTGGGCTTCTTCTTGGACATAATGTAGGCCTCGTTGTGAGGTGAAGTGGTAGGCAGACCAGAGAAATTCTTCTCGGCGAGCTCGACCAGCTTCTCGTGGGGAACACCACCAGCTCCAACTAGAACCATGCGATCAGCAGTGTAGTTGGTCTTGATGTAGTTGGATAGCTCGGTTCGGGTGATGTCGCGGATGTTCTCCCGGGGTCCTAGGATTGTCCGGCCTAGGGGTTGATGTTGATAAGCGGTAGCGTGAAGGTGATCGAAGACAACCTCGTCAAGCTGCTTCTCGACCTCTTCGGACTCGCGGAGAATGACGTCGCGCTCGCGTTCGATGGCTGAAGGCTCTAGCTTTGAGTTTTGAAGAATATCGGCCAAGATATCTACAGACTGGGGAACGTCGGAGTTGAAGGCTCGGGAGAAGTAGACGGTGCTTTCGCGCTTGTCGGGGTTAGTTCCGGCTGGGGACATTTGGCTGGGTTGTCACTCTACGCACCGAGGTGTAAGCGTTCAGGTGGCCACCCATGTTCTCAATCTCGAGCTCCAGCTGCTGTTGCGTCCGCTTCTGTGTGCCCTGTAATGCCATCAGCCGGCTGCATTGGTGTCGCAAGAGCCCGTAAGCCGTACCTTGAAGGCAAGATGCTCGAGGAAGTGTGCGGTGCCATTGGTCTCGCTGGTCTCGGCCCTTGACCCGGCGTCGATCCAAACTCCAACGGTCGATGTCTGCGCCCAGGGGGAGTACTCGGTGGCGACCTGGAGGGGGAGTCAGCAGCCATGATTACTCGAGAATTCGGAGCTCAATTGGCGCCGGCAGGAGCTTACCGTGAGGCCGTTCTTGAGTGTGGTGGTCTGGGTCTTCGCACTGGTAGGGGGCGTCACCGGGGTCGCGAAACTCCTCTTGAATGGGCGGATAAGAGGGCTAACAGCGCGGCTGCGCACCTGGCCAAGGTTCAGGGCGAGTCTCCTGGACGCCATTGTGGTGCGTTGGGAGGGCGGGCGTGGGTGGTGATGGGGGAGGTGAGCGGTTTGATGGAAATCGTGAGCAGAGTCGAGTCGGCTTCGGCTCCAGAAAGCTCAAATTTTGGTTGGTCTGAATTGAGTTGCCCGGGCTGTTGTGGCTTGCATCCCTGCCGGATGTGGCGCAAACTGCCTGCCAAGCCTCAGAGCCCGGAATAATCACCTTCTGATTGGCTGCGCTCGTCCGACATGACGAGATTTAGCTGAGTGCTGCCCCGGGAGCTCGGACCAGCTGTACAGATAGGTCCGTCATCATCCGATCCAGATAAGTTGTAAGCACTGTGCACCAGCTATCTAAACTAAACCACGATACCGTCAACAGTGCCGGGCACGTGTGTCTTGCCGAGAGTTACAACGGCGTCGCCGTAAGAGTATTGGAACTCATACATCTACACCATTTTAGGCATCTTTGCCTCGATAGTAATACACGATTGCTTTTCTGGTTTCTGGTTTCTTGTTTTCATGGTCGCTTGGGCTGTCCACTTGTTAGTAGCGTCCTGGACGACACGAGGTCCCTGACACTGATAGCAAACAATGGTATTGGGACTCCATACCTTCCCACCCCTGGGGCGAGTTTCTCAGGTCAAGAGCCAAGTCATCTCGTTCTCGGCGCTTCTCGAAGTTGCCGATCACGACGCTGAGGAGCCATGGGAGATCTGTTTGTGGCACTCTACCGGCGAGCAGCCCTGGGAGGAGACGATGTTATCGTTGGCTCCCGGAACAGACTCTCCCACGTTCCTCCAGCAAGGCAGTCTAAGCCACCGGCGTCTTTCCTACAATGTTGCAGTACCTATGACATCGTCTCTGCATTTTACTCTTAAGTATCGCTCTGGTCCAACTCAACCTTGGATTTGGGCTGGAGATGAGTTAGGCATTGATGACGGACTCGTCATTCTAAACGTGGAGGGCCAACGCCCACTCACAGGCGACCTGTCAAACATAATCCGAGGGCTAAATCCAGAGCTCAAGGTTAGATCTGTTGCGAGCCAGACGCCTCGTACACAGCTGTGGACTATTCAAGCTGCAGTATCACCAGCGAGTGACGACCGATCAGCGTACGCTGATACTGAGTTAGGCACGCCCTGGGGCGGTTTCATACGGTAGGCTCTTTCACCACATGCTCAATACAACCATGTTTATCGGGCGCGTCTTAAAGGCCCTCGACGAGTGTTGAATGTAACCGTGTTATAACGTCCTAGCATCAGTTTAGCTTTTAAGACTCTGAGCTACGTCTACAGTCGACAACTTCAGAACTTCTCTTTTACGGCGATGCTTGTGCTAATGTGCTACAGCTATTTTGCATTAGTCCGCCATTCAACCGCATGGTTAGGCCCGAGACATGGAAAAACTGATTTTAGTCTCGATAAGGACGCTTTGCTATGCTCTTTTCTTAGCTATGAAGGGAAACATCTCGTTCTCTTAGGAATCAGTAATGTCAATAACGTCACAACCCTTCTCCGCAGCTCCAATCATGGCCCAGTGATGGTTCATGTAAGTTGCAGAAGTCTCTGTTCAGTATCAAGCAACTTCACTGACCTAGACGTCGTAGATGCGCAACGATGAGAACGCAAATTCTTTTGGTATGGTGCTAGCGGCTGTGGGCGACGACTGCGAGAGTGCTATTGCAGCAGCTATGTACCACGCGCGGGCTCTTATTCCATTCACGTCCAATACACACAATGCGCTCTCCCATGAGCTTTCCCATGAGCCTTTGATTCACCGTAATGACTTTAGGCCCGAATGGATGCAGAACTGGTATGATGGCTTGGGTTATTGTAGGCACTTACCAGTACTATCAAGCTAGCATCAGACTCGTTAACAAGTCACATACATCAGGCACATGGAATGCGCTCGGACAACGCCTAACGGAAGACAAGATATTGAACGCCGTAGAGTGCTTGAAGAAAAATAACATCAACATCAGCAATCTGATTATTGATGATAACTGGCAAGACGTGGACTTCGATGGCCCCGACTCAAATTCGTACGGCTGGAAGAAATTCGAAGCCGAACCTGGCGCATTCCCAAACGGACTAAAGCATACAATATCTCAAATTCGCGATAGTTTTCCTAGTATTGAACACGTTGCTGTTTGGCAGTATGTAGCCTCTACACCCCCCATATTCCACATTCTGTAGGCCCAGGCATTGCAGTCCTACCCGGAACTTGGCTTAAATGCTTGCTATTTACGAAGATACTAATTCAACCTCGGGCAGTGCATTACTTGGATATTGGGGAGGAATCTCGCCACATGGAGACATCGCGCAGCAGTATCAGACGGTTCAAGTCCGTCGTGAGGGTTGGAAGGATGATGGCGTAATGACCGTGATTGCCGATACGGATGTTAGAAGATTCTACGATGATTTCTACCAGTTCCTGTTGTCCTGTGGTGTAGACGGAGTGAAAACTGACGCTCAGTTCATGGTGGATACTTGGGCTTCAGCGGAACGTCGCCGAGAGCTCACGAATACGTATCTGGACGCCTGGACGACTGCTTCTCTTCGGCATTTCGGTGCCAGGGCTATCTCATGCATGTCGCAAACGCCACAAATAATGTTTCGCCAACAGCTATCGCAAAATCGACCAACCATCCCAGTACGCAACTCTGACGACTACTTTCCAGGTGTTCCAGAATCGCATCCTTGGCATCTATGGGCAAATGCGCACAATACGCTATTTACACAGCACCTGAACGTCTTGCCAGACTGGGACATGTTCCAAACCTCCCATGAGAACGCCGGTTACCATGCCGCTGCGCGATGTATTAGTGGCGGGCCTATCTATATCACAGATGTGCCTGGCGAGCATGATCTTGAGTTGATTAACCAAATGACAGGGTTAACTACTCGTGGTAAGACCGTTATTCTTCGACCTAGTGTGTTAGGTAAAACAATTGACCCCTATACCGGATACGATGAAGAGTACGTATTACAAATCTCATTGTCCCTTTATAACAAGCCTCGGGCATGTTGCTTCTGCACTTCCAGAACTTCGCCGAGCTCCTATTTTACAGCAACTGCTGACTCTTAACTTTGGACAGTGCGCTTCTCAAAGTCGGGTGTTACCACGGCAAGGCCGCGACAGGGACTCCTATTCTCGGAGTTTTCAATACGAGGCCGCACACTTTGACGGAGATAGTCTCACTTGACTCTTTCCCTGGCTTCGATCCTTCAAACAACTACACTATAAGGTCACATACTAGCGGCAAGGTCACTCCAGTAACGGAACTTGAGTCACAGACGGCTCTCCTAGGTGTGACGTTGGAAGTAGGCGGTTATGAAATCTTCACGGCGTACCCGGTGACTCAGTTCGACAGTGAAACCAATGGCAGAATAAGCACTGCCTCGTTGGGTCTCATAGACAAGATCACTGGTGCCGCTGCTGTTATCGAAAATCGCTTCGAATTCCTCTCCACCGGACGGGTTCTCTCCGTTACACGGTTGAAAGCCTTGGGCACACTCGGTAGGTTATCAGAGTTCTCCCATACAGGGATATTCCACTATCCCGTAGGTTTTCACTGACAGCTCCTGTAGGATTGTACATATCCGACCTTCCTCACATGTCGATTGAGCGAGATTTCATGATCACCATTCAAGGCCTACCCATCCCTCCTTACACTGTTACCGTAGATCAGAGAGATGGCTATGTGCTTGGTATCGACACTAAGAAAGCGTGGACTGATATGGACTTGAGTTCTGGTTGGAGTAACGAAGTCGAGGTGAAGATATACTTTGATGCCGAGCATTGTTAAAGAAGGGCGACATGAGGTTCTTAGAATACTGCTTCAATTATTCGGCTGCGGGGAGGCTTCCGGACGCAGCAATATACCATGCGAGGTAGATGTAGGGATATATCTCATGCCTTGCGCCTAGATAATAGAGAAAATCTAGCGAGCGCTACAACATGCCGATTCCTGACTCTTGACGTCGAGTTAGCGCATACTCTGCGACGTTTCTCTTATATTGAGACACTTACGCTGAATACTAGTTGGACAAACAGTTTGGGTGTCGTTTGCCATCAAGTTGTTGGATGTGATCCCGTGCTATAGATTCCTCACTAGTCAAAGGGATCAAGGTGCCCGGATAATCGAATCTGACGTCTGTTTCATTGCGTTTCATTTCTATCTTCCCGCGTCCCTAATTTTCTGCGCCAGAAACTGGGAAACGGCCTTTCTCCCTTCTGTTCTGAACATCGCATCGTTATGAAAGGCGCCGTCGACCGATGTCCTGTGTACTGGTA
Organism: Xylaria longipes; assembly: GCA_025201785.1. Classification (NCBI taxonomy): domain Eukaryota; kingdom Fungi; phylum Ascomycota; class Sordariomycetes; order Xylariales; family Xylariaceae; genus Xylaria; species Xylaria longipes. Next base: position 213,669 of record MU619689.1, read on the forward strand.
ACCGAAGCTCTACACATCTGTCATAAAGCTGTTGGCTGAGTTCCGGCGGCACTAGCTCATCTTTGGCAGCCTGCACGATCAAGACTTCGGGCACAGAGGCCTCTGTGCCGTACGTATCGGTAATGAGCTTGAGGTTCTTCCAGCTGTCAAGATGGTTGCGTAGAAAAGGCCAGAGGTATTTATATGGCAGCCACTTTTGCGGATAGAGGACCTCCAGCATGGCACGGATTGACGTAAATGGCGTTTCGAGGATCATTGAGTTCAAGCGAACGTTTCTAGGCATGACCTTCTCAGCAGCCAGGTTTGTAGCCACGCCACACCCGATGCTCTGGCCCCAGAGGACGATCTCCGCTGGACTTCGAGGGCTTCTGGGATCATCGCCAGACGCTTCCTGATGCTTGCGCGAAATCCAGTCTATCGCAGCGGCTGAATCGAGGCGCAGGCCTTTCTCTGTCGGCCGACCACGCGACGTCCAGTATCCTCGGTAACTCAGACAGACCATTGTACATCTAACATTCTTTTGCTCTGCAGTCAATTCTCTTTTCAACATACTTAGTGTTGACGATAGATCTGGGAGACGCGGGGGGGTGGAGGCAGCATTTCCTAGTAGAGGATAAGCTTCCGATTCAGTTCATACAGAACAGAGGCATATGCGAACCCTGGAAATAGAGGATGTAGAAAGCGGTGTCTGGCGAGCGCAAGTCCCTCTTAGACCCCAATTCCAGATCCGTAACGCAGAGGGCGAGGTCGGTCCCATCAGCGGCACGAACTCTATCTTCTCGCCAATCAATGTCGGCAAGCCTATGTCTGTAGTCATGTATCTTTTCCCGTCGCGAGTTCGGAGGTAGTCCAGGCATGTAGATGATCTTGTTCTGAAAAACAACCATCATGAAGCACTTCCATGTCCATAATGACAACAATAAGCCCCCATATACGACTGGCGCGAGTGCCAGGCCTTCTATATTTATATATCTCCTACATAATGGTGTTTTAGAGATGTGCGCAGTAGAGACAACGCGTGGTGTTATACAGATGCGGTGGTGGTTGAGTCTGAAGGCTGTCTGTCTAGGAAGCATGCTCACCCGTATCACGTGTAATAAAGTGAAAGGGTTTTGCACTATAAAGTTGCTAGTAGATACCCGTGACCCGATGAATTGGTAATTCTTACTCTTAAAATCTCAAAAGATGTAGAGATTGATCAGGTTGTGCCTGATGAAAATGAGAAGTAGGTAATGAGTGAATGAAGTTACATCATGTTATAAGCCAGCTGGAGAACTTCATTAGACTCCGGGCGGCCAGCTGTCCCCAGCGGCGGATCTAAAATCGGCACCTGCTAAACCTACTGCGCTTGGCATGCCTGCCTGGAATAAATACCTCTAGTGATAGAATAAATTGCACTTGCCATAAGGTTAGCTGCAGAGGCGTGCACAACAACACCAATTCTCATTTCAAAAGAAATCAAGCTTGAACTCATTTCGAACCCTATCTAGAGACATTGTGTGAAACTAGCACTATAATTTTAGCTGGCCTAAGTCAATGCAGATTTCGTATGAGGCGCATTCGCGGTGAGGTAGATGTTCGCCTTCAAGGCGGATAGATGGGAAAGGCTACCCGAACAACCATTTGCGCCGTACTCAAACCGGCTCCTCATGCTTGTGATAGCAACATATATACCTACTCAAGTCTGCTTTGTTTCCGTGCCCGAATTTTCCGCAGCTGCTCAACAGATCTGGCGAAAACTCACCCTACTTTAGCTCCCGGAATGTGATGAAGTAAATGTATTCAAAAGGCCATGGCACATAATGGGCAGATATATGAGTGAAGGCCTCCATGTTAATAAAATCTCAAAGCATCACTACTCACACCGAAAGGCTTTCGGCCAAGGTTAGGACGAAAGACCATCCTATAGTAGCAAGTGGCAGTGAGATCATCCGCTTGCCCTCTAAATCTAATGACTACATGAAATGATTGCCATCTTGGAATACGTCCCGAAGCTAACCTAGAGACCGAGAAGTGCTCTAACGGTCACCTACGGAGAGCCCTTCCTGCCAGTTTTGAGAGCGCTCCAAAGCCCTCAAGTGCCACATTTGCATACTTGTTGGAAATGTAGAATCCGTCAGACCTCCCATTCAGAGGATAAGGAAGGTACAATTCCAAACCAGCCGGATTCTATCAGGGAGCTTTGTGCTTCCAACTTAGTCTCCTTCCCGTTTATGAGAAGAGCCAAATCCGTTCAACATGAGTTGCCTCTGTCCCCAACAAGTTCCACCACGCAGCACAAGCTCAACTTGACAGTCCCTTTTCTAGCTTGCCATTTCCACCATACCATAGAGCTAGCTGCGTGGATGTGCATCTATTTCCCGCTCAGATTCTCGTAGGCTTCTGCTCAGTCTTCTACACAGTCTTGCACTAGGTGATTTTCTTTTCACGTCGTCGATGCCAACCCCGAGCCGTTTACTCTTCTTTACCGGCAATCTTGCAGTAAATGGAGTTTCTCTAATCAATCAACATCAGCAGTACATCCTAGAGCTTTAACCTTTATCGTTTTCAGAGCTGAGATCAACGTTTTATATCACGTTCATCGGTTCCGCTGCTTCAGCATCCTCTCAAGAGATGATAAAGTCTCGCTCATTCCTTTCCAACCCAATTTATATACATTGAGATATCGGTCTCGCTCTTGAAAGTTACATTGGAAGGTGCTAACAGACCGTTCGCACACGACTAAAGCCATACTAATCTCTTCCGGCATATTTACTTCCTCTCCGCACACTTGTCCCCAATACACATCTTTCTACCGTCATCTCTTCCTCACCTAGCCATTTCTGAACATTATCCTACCTCATATTGCGACGGCTCTTTACGAGGTGGACAAGCCGAAGCCTATTACGCAAGCTCAAGCTCCTTCCTTAAACTTGGAAAAGCTCTGTGCACACACACAACCACGTCTAATCCTTGCACCTCTTACATCAACCACTCACGTACAAGCAGGATACCTCAAGGGAAGTGCTTACTGGCCTGAGGCAGGCAATTCGGCGAAATATCACCACGCCATATTAAAATTCATATGTTGTGAACGAGATAGCGTTCTGTATGATCTTCTCTTCATTGCCACTCTTCAACTGCATCGTCTTCTGAGACTATCGTTCGAGGTATGCACAAATGAGCCGTAACACTTCGCTCTTTCCTTCTAGCCTGGTGTTACTTTACAGAGTGGGAGCTCACAACTACATAGTGGTTATTCTGAACATTTACATTCATTGGCATCTAAAATCACCTTCTACTTCTTCTATACTGGAGCCCGTCATTACTGGAGCCGATAGGCCAACCTTCCTACGATCATCTCTTCAAGATCATACTCAAACTAGCGACATAACAAGGCGAGTTGATTCTATTGGACTAGACTTAGCCACGAACAAGATGTCAGCTGAAGAGGCTTCGTACGTACCAACAGAGGAGATTCTCGTTGTTCAATATGAGAAGAGAATCGTCGAAAATACAAAGAATCCTCATGCGAAAGGATGGATCGTTAAGCACAAGGCCGATCCCAATAAGCCATTTAGACTCTGGCTGCGACCCGGGGTGCATTACAAAATGCGCCAATTATACTCAAAATTCCCTAAGCCTAGAGGAAAGGGGGGCTTTCTCAAGGGCCGTGCTATTCGCAACTACGCAACCCCCATTCACACATGTGGAACTAACAAAGACGGGCTACAAATAGACAGACCACAAATACTCTTCCGCGTAACCCACGATGGACAGCCACACAGCGGTAAGAAACCGCGAGCCCACGGGCTTGTCACCGTTACTCCCCTCTACTTCCACATCTTCGTCTTAAAACATCTCATTTGGCCATGTCGTAGTCCGAGCCCCTTCCTCTCTGCCACCAATAGCATTGGAAAGAAAGACCACGTAGTCAATCTCTACAGAGAGCGCGGCTATCAGAATATCAAGCTGATCACATTTCGAACCTATGGACCGGGTTGGGACCATCAGAAGCAGAGGATGTATCATGTCCCTACTCTGTGCAAGGAGTTGGACTGTAGGTCACTGCGGTACATCGAACATATGGACTGTGAGTACATAATCGAGGGTGAGATTCCTGAAGAGAGCATCATCTCAGAGGAGTATTTGGAATCTGGCGATCTTCCTTGTCCAGAGAAGAAGCCGAAACCGCGTACAGGTGTATCGAAGCCGTCGACCGACCTAGACGATGAGGGAGGGGTAAGAAAGCGCACAACGGCGTATCAGCCCTGCACTTAGGAGCAAAACACAGCTCCATGAGGACAAATGGTGCGCGTTTCGCCTTCACAGCTGCCTTCCGGAGATGTCATCCCCGGGAAATCCATCGGCGTACAGGGAGAGAAGGCCTAGGATCTCGTCAACGGGCCGCATAATGCTCGCAGTCATGAGCTGCACCATCACTACTGTGGTCAGATGCATCGAAACAAGCCTCTTCAGGGCCGGCGTCAAGGCCAACCACATGGTCCCAAATCGGCTACTCGGTTATAGCAGTGGCTCTTACTAGATCCACCCCCAATATCCCATTATGAAGGGCAACAAAGCCGCCGCAGATAGAGGTGCTCTTCGGCGCCAAATTCCCCACGTTATTTTCTACGAAACAAATCAAACAATTTTCTTACTGCCAATAACCGATATTTTTTATTCCCACATATTTCCATGTATCGAATAATTACTCGCGAGGAGAAGCAATACCAAACACTCGGTACGAAGGCCTCTGCCGACTTATTGTGGCGGTGCGACGGTCCCACTGGTTCTGTCTTCTCTAACTGTCCTGTCGCCGTAGCCGCCGCCGCTCGTTCTACATCGCGGCGCCTTAACTACACCAGAGGACCGTATTGAAGAAAACGGAACCGTCGAACCCCGGAACACCCTACTTGCCCCTCCGGACGATGCCGTCTCTGCTTTGTCCACACCCCCATTCCCCTTTCCTGAACGCCCTGGGCCCACCGATCCGTCCTCTAGCTCAGGTGTTTTCCCACCAGCTCATTCTCGTCTTCATTTATATTATTTTCAATAATAGCTACTACCACTAGGACTGAACTAGTGCGGGTGACTTTAGATGGGGCCCGGCCAACGAGATCTATGTGAGGAGAGCTTACATCAACTAGATTTTTTTAAGGGGCTATTTCGGGCATTGTCAACCTTTCACTTACATACATGCTTGGTAGCTATTGCGTTGACTTTTAGTTAATATATTACATTCTATTCTACTTGATCAAGATATTCCCCATATATCCAATTGATTTATTTGATCTTGCCCTGGATATGTACAGTTTAGCTTACCTCCTAAGTGGATTCCAGTCACCCGGGCTGATTCAGTACTAAGGCTACGTCCTTTATAAAGCATTTTAACTTTGCTTTCTCGTAAATAAAGTAGAGTCTTTGTCTGCTACTCGAATTAACTACCTATATAATCGGATCAGCTAATCCGCGCTTGAAATATGTTCACCCACATGGCATTTATGAGCGTGGATTAGCTAAGTCCGATTACATGGCTAACCTAAGTAAATGGCTAGGTCTGTAGGATAATAGCGCCCAGATATACTTCAACAAATATATTTTACAACCAATTAAAAACAGGCCTTTTATTATTAAGAATAAAAAAATACCTTAGCTTAAGCAGCTAAGAAAAAAATGGATTCTCCCAGACCTGAATCGAACAGGTGATCTTTCGGTAACGAAGTAACTATTACAGCCGAACGCGTTGAACCAACTACGCCACTGGGAGATATTGACGAACACTGTTAATGCAAATTGAATAGTTGGTATCACAGCGCCTGCTGACTCATTGCGGTGGCTCTACGGGACTGCGTGCTTTTGAGAGTCTAAACCCAGCCAACAATCTGCGGAGCCTGAACAGGGATTTTACTTACTACCATTGCTGGTGAGTAATATGCCGAAGGCATGATTTACTTGTAACCAGTCGCGGTGGACTTTATTTTGGTTCGAGATTCGGACTTGGAAGAGCTGTTGGACACGGAAAATGCAAAGGGGCCATAACCGACGGAAAGGTTGGCCGAGGCAGACGATGCAGAGACGGCGCTTTCGAGCTTGGCTGTGTCTCCGGAGAACCAAAGAAGCCTGTTAAGTTAAGATTAAACTTCGAAAAGGCTCAGGTTGATGAGCGACTCACACTGAACTCGGCATCGGCAGCGACAAGCTCCGCGTGGAACCAGGGACGCTGCCATCTAAACCGCGAGTTCCGGAGTCGCACCGCGGCAAAGAGAGAAGGGAGACGACATACTGGGGTTGGTCCTGGCTTCGCCGTCTGTCACCATGGTGCCATTTTCGCTCACGACAGGAAGGGCAAGGGGCTGGGCCTGAGCCTGAGCCTGCTCGGCACTCTTGGCCATGCCGAACTGCTCTTTGAGTTCGTCAATATCCGCCTTCAGCTGACTGATTCTAGCGCCCAACCACTAGTCAGCCTTAACCTTGTTCGTTCCCTCGGTGTCGCGCACAGTTGCGTTGGTGCCGCTGAGGCCTTCTCATTGTGCTCCTTCTGCCTATTGACGAGGTTGTCCACGGCGAGCACACCTTGCAGATGGCTCTCAACGTTGAATTCATTCTTCAGTCAAGTAGTTTGGAAACCATCATCAGCAGGCGGCGACACGCCTTCTTTCTTCTCGGTAAGGAGCTTCTTGTTCTCGTCGTCCATGTTGGCGTAGACCTCCGCGTAGGCGGCTTGCAGCTCTCCCTGACTTACGTCCTTGTTGCTCGCAAGAACAGGGAAGAATGCATTTTTGTTAATAGTTTGACGAGATCAGCTCAGGTTGCAGGGAGTATGATAGGCAGCCGCTGTTTTTATAACAGATCCTACCATTTGGATGACATGCTTAAGCCTCAATATATAAACGTTCTACGTCCTTTTTTCGCCTCCCTTGGGTTCAGAACACTGTTTATCGAAACTGAGCTTCCAGATATCGGTATAGCAAACAATTCATGCCTTTATTTGGCTGCCGAAAATTGTCACAAGGGTCATATCTACGTCCGCTTTCGGCTGCGCTTTTTTCATGAGCTAAATCGTCAGAATTTCTGTCATCACCGATTGCTATGATTATAGATGCTCGTTTAAGGGCAGTGTTGACGCATCGCGTGCATTACCGACGTTCTAACCAGGCACACAGAATCGGAAACAACATCAACGACTATGTTCGCACTTTCATACTATCTATCAGCTGCTCCCAGGTGTTACCACAGAGTAGCTGAGGAGATACGGAGAACGTTCAAGTCGTCAGATGAAGTACGTCTAGGACCTGAACTTGACTCCTGCATCTATTTACACGCCTGTGTTGATGAAACTTTGCGCCTCTTATCGCCCGATGGTGCCACTTTCTGGCGCGAGGTGGAGGCCGGAGGCGGTTCTTTGGGGGCGACTTCATACCTGAAGGCTGCGAGGTGGCGTAACGGTCCATACCATTCATCATCACTCATACTGGGATGACCCGTTCGCTTACAAGTCTGAATGTTGGCTCGGTGGAAGACAAAGGAGCAAACCGACTTGACGCCCCCATATTTCCCATTTAGCATTGGTAGCCGGAGCTGTGTTGGAAAGCCTCTTGCGAATCTCAGATCATGCCAACAGTTGCCCGCCTATTGTGGGAGATCGATTTTCGAAGGGCAGATATCAACCCAGGTTCCTCCTGTGTAAAAAAATTGAGGAATAAGGTGATGGTTTACGACTACTGGAGTACGTCCTCACAGAGCATGCAGCAGGGTGAGGGGAAGGGCCAATTTTGTGCTTCAGAGAACGATTTTAGAAACAAAATCGTATCGATGGTTGGATACAGCTACGTATAATTTTATTTTATTAAACCACGCGAACCATCGAGGAAAGCAGAATATTGATCCCTCTGTGACAAACATCAATACTCCCAGCATCAGCTCGGACGAATCACATTCGCTTTATCGCTCCCCGCTATCGTGAGTATACAGTAGAAACAAGCCGACATTAGGAGGATAGATTCGTGTTCTATGTTTGGACCCCGCAGCACTGAATGCTGGGTAATGTAAGAGCGGAAGGGCTTCCGGAGGCCGGCGTGCTAGGGGATAAACGAAAGTGCAGAGGCCATGGGTTTGGCAAATGAATAACGCAACCATATTTAATGAATAATATCACATTGTGCTTACAAGTTCTTTCATTCCGTCTGTGTTAGGCCGGTGAGAACTGCGCCGTCCAGCCCCTCCTCGCTTGCATTAGAGAAGGATTTTTATTGGGTAACGCCGAGGGGCTGACGGTTGTGTCAAGTTGCGTTGGTGGCCCATTCGCTGCGCAGCTCGTCGCTGCATATATTGCGTTGCATCAATCATACCGTGTCTGACTCGCCTGCGCGTGTTGGAGTGGCATTGCCCAACAGCATACAAGCGCACCTCCCGTACGGGGCAACGGCCTCCATCTAAGTGCTGAAAGCCCCTGGTACAAAGGATGCCAAGGTTTCAATCGAATCCTCAGCTCATAATCCTGGAGGAAGTGAACTGTTGTGTATCGTTAAAAGGCCGGCTTGGACTCTTGGAAAACGAGCCTGCTGCCTGAAAAGCCAGAGTTGGTTCGTCGAGTCTCCCACCTTGAACTGCCATGATCGCTTCAATCCAGCTACGATGACTTAGTTGCCTTCCATTTCCTACACCGGCGCGTTTCGTCGGGAATCTTCACACGTACGCAGATCATAGCTATGAATGAGGCCGAGCGCCGGGCCATGCTGGCGCAGCCCGCACTGGAATCGCCGGACGGCGTTGAGCCGAACTTTGCGAATCCTCCAAACATGAATGCGCTCGCCAATGGCATCCTCATCGCCGCTCTCACCATCACCTTCGCCGCTGTTTTAGTGCGGATTCACTACTGGGTATTCGGACTGAAGCAACTCAAGGGCAGACTAGAAGCGGGTGCGAGAACTTCTCACTTCCTTCATTGTAGATACTAATGAGCCCGGTGAAAGTCCTTATAATCAGCGGCTTCGTGCGTTAATCCTGTGACTTACTGCTATATCTATAATTGACAACATGATAGGCGTCGTACATCGGGTTTATCTACTGCTTGCTCCGTATAGCACAGATCGAGATAGGCTGGTGGGTGCATCAATGGGATGTGACTGTTGGGGACAAAGTTGGATTTTCATACGTACGCACCTCTTCTCGCCTTTCTATTCAAGGCTAACGCGCCGACTACAGTGGGCATATATTGCAGGACTCCTGTATAACTCCGCAATTGCCCCCGTAAAGGTGGCTATCCTGACGGAATGGATGCGCATATTCTCGCCCCAACCCCGCAACGCCTTCTTCTGGTTCTGTCATGTTGTCTTGTGGCTTAACGTAGTGTATTACACCGGAAGTATCATCGTCGAAAGTATGCAATGTACACCACGTCAGCTCATCTGGGACCCGACGGTCAAGGGTACATGTCTTAACACAAAAGCACCTGAGGTAATCTCTTCGATTAACGTGGCTTCCGACATCGTGCTGCTCGTTACTCCGCAACTCGTCATCTGGCGGTTGAAATCATCGATGGAGAAGAGGGTTGGAATGACTTTGATATTCGCAGTCGGCTTATTGTAGGTGCCGGTGGTTTGAACTTGAACCTTATATTTCCGGGTTTAGTTGCATACTAATCCGATATGGTACAGCGGTGTTATTTCCGCCATCTTCCGACTGGTCGCTATCCAGACGTCCTTGAGGTCAAAAGATTCTACCTATTCTGTCAGCCCCGTCTACTTCTGGGCTCTCGGCGAACTGACCAGCGTTTTCGTCGTCTACGGACTACCCGCCGTGCCCGCGGCGTTTGCCGGTGCCATTATTAGGTTTTCCCGGTATTACACTCAATGGACGCAAGGAACTTCGACGGGCAGAACAGGAGGTGGATCTAACGCAAGCGATACCAACCCATGGCGAGAGGCAAGGACAGGGCCAAGCAAAAGATACAGAAACCTTGACAGGAATAGCCTTCCGGTTAACACAGTGGAGACAGCTACCACGCAGTGCACTTCCGCGATTGTCAATCCAGACTCGTCAAGATTGCCGGAGTCCGTGCGTGTGGTGAAAACCATTGAAGTCAGGCGAGACGAGATCCGGCCTGATAAACTTGGCGAAATAGATAAAAAAGAGGTCGGGGAGGATGTACTACTTCGTCAACATCCGTGGGTTAAGTTAGGTTAGGGTTGCTCCCACGACGTTTGAATTTCACACGTGTTAACCAAGCCATTGGTAGCAAATTGACTTTTCATATGCCCTGGCTAAGTGAATGCGTGTTTCTCCTTACTCTATCCCTCATCCTGTGCAGGTTCAGCCGAGTTGGCAGGCACGTCTTAACCTAGAATGAAAAGGAGACACATGTCTCTATGCCAGTACTGATCAGTGACAGTTGAATCTGTACAGAGGAAACAGGTTTCATTCCTGTGTCGGTGTGCAGGCTCGTTATTATTGATTGTTTTGAGACGGTCCGATACGTCATTCTGCGTGGATTGAACCCCGAGGTTGGTGCTAGTCTGAGGCTATCGAAACTCCGAATATACCTAGTCGAGAGTTAAGCCGCTTCTAAGAACTTCGAGAAATTAGAAGAGACTTAGGAAAAGAATAAAATAAATAGCTAAGTTATCGAGACAGAATATGGAACCTGGAGGTTATTTGATATACCGGCATAGGAAGACTACCTATTCCCCTAACAGTATGGTGTAGCTTAAACTACTTCGTGTACCTGGGCACCTAGTCTAGACCTAAGATGGTAGAAGTGCATTTCCCCAAGCGGCTTAGCTGATCCATAAACGCATGCGGGATAGTGCTACTGCCCCGCCTCCATCCCTGTCCGCCACCTGGGCATTAGGTACTTAGGTAGCACCCCTCCCATTATTTCGTGCTTTGTCACTGCGATGAATCCCATTGACGGGCAGCACCAGAAAGAAGCATTGTGTGATTTCCTGAAAAGACCAGTACCTCCCTACCTCGCATCCATTGCTTTTATTCAAAGCTCGCGCCACGCAACTTCGCATCTCACTTTTCCTTGCCGCGTGGCAAATCGGTTCCCCTTATACGCACATATCCCTTGCTTGATACGTCATGCCTGGCACGGTCAATGTAGAAAGCAACGGCGAGTTGCCGCCTCACGTCGAGCCTCACGTCGAGCCCCACGTTGATGTCGCTCCGAATGAAGAACAACCGGCGCCCACAGACGAGCACTCTAGTCATCATCATCATCATCATCTGACGGACAGCAAAGGCTGGGATGGCAAGCTACGCATCGACCGCAGTGCCTTGATCCACAACCCCGAGGCGCTCTCGGACCCAGAGTATTCCGACGAGGAGAATGTGTTACCTGGCGAGGAAATAGGCCCCGACGAAGGTATCTCGTCTCGTCTTGTGTAATGTCCATGTTGAGCTATGGAGCAGTCCCGCTGATCACCGCATCTCCTTCAGACCTACTCGACGATGAAGACCCCGACAGCGAGGACATCAGCCAAATCCAATCACGTATTTCCTCCATCCCCCAACTCCGCCTAGAACGGTTCAAGAAGGTCGTGCGGCTGTGCCTCCGCCAAAATTTAATCCATAATATCGAGGGCCTGTCTTCTTTGGCACCCACACTGCAGGAGCTGGATCTCTACGACAACCTCATCTCTCATATTCGGGGCCTGGACGAACTGACCGAGCTTACCTCGTTGGATCTTAGCTTCAACAAAATCAAGCACATCAAACAAATCAGCCACCTCACAAAGCTAACTAGCCTATATTTTGTCTCGAATAAAATCAGTCGAATCGAGGGACTGGATACGCTGGTGAACTTAACCCAGATCGAACTTGGGTCGAATCGTATAAGAGAGATCCAGAACCTCGATTCACTGAAGAACTTGAAGCAGCTGTGGCTGGGCAAGAATAAGATCACCGAACTGAAAGGTCTCGCGGGATTGCCGAATCTTACACTTCTGAGCATTCAGTCCAACCGAATCACCGACCTTTCGCCACTACGAGAAGTACCACAGCTAGAAGAGCTTTACATGTCACACAATGCACTTGAAACTCTCGAGGGGCTAGAAGGCAATCCCAACTTGACTATAATCGACATTTCGAACAACATGGTCAAGAGCCTCAAAGGTCTCGGTGGCCTGAAGAGACTCGAGGAAGTGTGGGCTAGCTCCAATAAATTATCGGATTTCGCGGACGTCGAGAGAGAATTGGCCGACAAGGAAAACCTCACAACAGTCTATTTTGAAGCGAATCCCCTGCAGCTGAGACAACCAGCTCTATATCGAAACAAAGTCCGGCTAGCTCTGCCTCAGATAAAGCAAATCGATGCTAGTGAGTCTACCCCTCCATGCTTCCCTGATAACCCTTCTAATATGAAGTAACTAACACTCACGGTCTAGCCTTCGTCAAACTCACTTGAGACTGTCCAATCCAGTTACGGGTCGGAGATTGAAACATTCTACTGCATAGCCACGGAGTTCGGTATCAATGTTTGTTTTGGGACGTCATATTTAGATTTATTTCTCATCGTAACGTCCCCTACGGTGTTTGAAACTTGGTACTTTTCCGCAATGAATACAACTTTGAGCTTCCGTATTTCGATCACCACATCATGTCAAGGAGTGTTTTGCAATTCTCTAAAACTCTTTACAGCCCGTGTCGATACTGTAATAATGATATGGAAGGGTATTCCTCGTCTATGCTACTTCGTTCTACATTCCTGTACCCCAATGAGTTCGCGGCTCGTCCAAAGCCGAGGTGCTCGGCGAAGGTAAAAATCCCGCACTCGAATCATCAAATAAGTCAGATGGCTCTGGACGATGCGGTTTATCAAAGTGCCAAGACAGGCTAGGTAAGAAAATATTTGCTGTGCCTTAACCGAATATCCAGAACTTGTCGGTTTCGAAGTACTATCCATGCAAGTCAATCGTTAGCATACCCTTCTATCTCGACCAACGGATATATCTTATGAGCGGCACCAAAGAGAGAACAAAAGCAGTTATGACGGACCCAAGATGTGCGCAAAGTAACACGACACAATTTTGAACAATAGAGAAGATAGGGGGAACTTACGTTCGATGGCTGGTTGAATCGAATGCCAGCATCCTTGGCAGTAATCTGATCTATCTCGTGCTGCTCGAGGTCGAAACCTGTGCAATCGAGGTTCTGAGCCATGACGGCTATCCGTGATGTCTTGGGGATGACAGCTAGGCCGCGCTGCGTAGCCCAGCGCAGAAGAATCTGGGAGGGCTCCTTGCCGTGCTTCTTGGCGATCTCGACAATCAGGTCGTCCTCCATCAGAGGGACGAGGGCCTTGGCGTGCTTGAAGCCAAAGGTCAGGAAGCTGGCGGGTCCGAAGGACGAGTAGGCGGTGACGGCGATGTTCTCGGCCTTGCACAGGTTCAGCAGCGCCTGCTGCACGAGGAAAGGGTGGTGCTCGATCTGGAGGGCGGCGGGCGGGATGCGGGCGTATCGCAGCATGTCGTAGATGAGCTGGGCCTGGAAGTTGGAGACGCCGATGGACCGCGCGAGCCCCTTGTCGACGACGGCCTCCATGGCCGCCCACGTCACGTGCATGGGCGTGCTGCTGCGGACCGTCTCGGACTCGCCGTCGTAGTGCCAGCCGGGAGGATACCGCACCGACGGGTCGACGTACTTCAGGGCCCCGGGGAAGTGGATGAGGTACAGGTCGAAGTACTCGAGGCCCCAGTCCTCCAGGGACCGCCTGATGGCGGGCTCGACCTTGTCGCCGTCTTCAAAGACGGGCCATAGCTTGGATGTGATGAAGAGCTCTGAGCGCGTCACGAGACCCTCCTTGATAGCGCGGGCGATGCCCTCGCCGCAGTCCTTCTCGTTGCCGTAGTCTGGTACATTAAAACTCGGTCAGCTTGCTTTTCTATGCGTTGCGCGGGATTCGGATATCGGCTCTGGGGGCTGGTTCGGGGCAGCTTTGCTCTACAACGGGACGCATTCCTCCGAACGGCGAGCAGGGGTCTTGCCCAAGATGAGGGGCAACTTCAGCTCTTTAACCTCATGGATTTGGCTTATTGGTCACGAAGACGAGGGGCTGGGGTTCTTGATAACAACCACTATCTCTCACTTACCGCAGGCACCATCGAACAGTCTGTAACCGACCTTGATGGCATTGTAAACGGTATCGGCGGCCGTAGCATTTTCCACCTTCCACAGGCCAAAGCCCACCTGGGGCATCTCATAGCCGCTACTTAACTTTATGGTAGGACTCATGTTTATTATTCTGCTGCTGAGTTTTCTGGCAGGTCTGAGCTGAGGTCTATTGGTATATGTATACGGGACGGCCCCTAGAATCCGAGAGTGAATAGAGGTCGAGGCTCGATGGGTCCACAGACGTCGAGTAGGACAGAATCGAAGCATACACGGTAAGGTGAAGTAGGCAGAGGAGTTTAAGAGCAGATAATAAGGGCTTTCAAGGAGAGGCAGATATTACAAGGAAGTCCTCCCCGTCTTATTTATTATAAGCCTTCCCCTCGACGAGAGAGCCTAGTTGGTGGGGTGCGTCTCTTTATATCGCGCTTATCCGGTGGTTTCAAAACATGTCACAAGGTGCTAGATGTGTCCATGTACAGCCTCTTTCACACTATCTACTAGCTACGCAACATAATCCCACGCGCCGTGCGAAGAATTCAGTGGCCTTGATCTCGACCGCGGACACGAACACGCGATCTCACCCGCTGTCTGATTGGCATGGCTATTCTACCAGCATGCGCCGGGTCGGGCCCCATAAGCGGTTCTAGAATTGGGGCAACCTCGAGGACTTCCTATCTCGGTCCAGAGGCGACGTCTCATTGGCGCGTTTAAAGTCCTTTCTCTAAGACTTGAGGACGAGAAGGCTGCGAGGGGGTTGAGGGGTAAGCAGAAGAGCTACGGACCATTCGCTATCTCGTACATACGCGACGTCATTGGTTTGGAGAATGCTTTCGCCGACCCCTGAACCACTTGAGGCGTAGATAATTGGAGCAGAGAGCTATTTAGCCTAAATCGAACATTACAGAGCCCACTTACGGCTAATAGGGCCGTCTAAGTGAGTTCGATATCTGTTCCATCTTCCATCTGCGAAGGCGCCTGTTTCGGCCACATGACTTGGTCTTGTCTTCTTCTCTCGACGATACGTGGTATCATTGGCATATCTAAAAGCGGTTTGGGTAACAGGTATTTGAACATGATTTGCTACTAAGCGCCCAGTATTAGCCATGTCGAGATGCAGGAAGTTTGAACTAGCATCATTTTAGGTACTCTTTTATCTACCTAACGATAGGAGCAAGCACTTACGTATAAGTACATGTGCATAAGAACCTAGAGTAAGTGCTCGTACTGTGCAGATGCTCCTCTCAGCAAGTTGGATTAGCGGCCTCTAGTACTGTAGACTGAAGTGTGCGCAGAGCCCATGGGTCTAGGTACCTACTTAGAATAGCTTTACACAAAAGTTAAGTTGCTTCGTATAAATAAGTAAACTAAATAAGAAAGCAATAAATCTAATCAATACATAATATTTTTGTATTAGAGTACCCCTCGAGGCGGATTCCAAGTCGCATACTCCGATACAACTACAACAATAATTCCAACGCTGGCGGCGAATTAACTTCTAGAGATTGGTGGTAGTGGTAGCTAGGTCGCGGGCGACTCTAGTATGAATACAAACATGAATCACGGTTCTGAGCAGAGGAATATGTTACACGTATCTGAAGACTGGGACCTGCATATCATGTATATAGTCATACAAGTGTAAGGCTCTATGCGAGGCTTCAGCTTCCAGCTTCCAGTTTAAACATATTTGTCTGGAAAGCGAGGAAACAAGATGAAGCGAGAGGGTCGGCAACTGGAAACCAGGCTATTCGGACATATAGTGTGTAGATCTCCCAGCTAGCTAAATAGCTCGGCAAAACCTTCATAGCCTCCTTGACGACCTCGATGATTATTTGCCATACGAATATCGTTCCAAGCGCTTGCAGACAGGCCCTTGTTACAGCAATACAAGAGAGGAAAGAGTATGGCATCCGCAGGCCAACCCTAAATTATATAGCGAAGTGGTGATACATAAAAGGAAAAACTTCAATAAAGTCTCATATCCCCGAGCTAACTATCCCTCATTGTTGTCCTCGTTCAGTGCCGCACACAGGCAAAGTAATAATTATTTTGACTAACTGATAAGTAACTTGGCCGGTTAAAGCAAATTAACAATTCAGAATTACTTGCGGTAGCAAAACAAATATTTTTATTATTTACAAATACTTGACAATTAATTGCAAAAAGAAAATCTATAAAACTTTCAAACTTTCAAACAAGATTTTATTTATTTAAATATAGAGTATTTCTGGTAAAAAATACGTGTTGTAGTTCTCGTTGTACTTTCTTATTAATAACCTTCGCTACACTTAGCTACACTCTGCTACACCTAGCTACACAAGCTACACGAACTCTAAAAACCTAGCCCAAACCCCTTTAATTTCCTTCGAACCTATTTATTTGGGTTGATTGGCCAAGCATTTGGCCCAAGTCAAGTAAGCCAAAAGCTCTATTTAGTTAAATAAGCCGACTTTTGGGGTCAATCAAGTCGAGTCAAGTCAAGTTAAAGCGCGCTGTTTGACTTGTCTTGACTGTATACGGCGTTGTCCTCATTGCCGTCCCCATTGCCGTCCCCATTGTTATCCCCATTGCCATCCTCATTGTTATCGTCATTGCCGTCTCCATTTTCCTCGCCGCTCACGTAAGACGGGAGCGTTTGCTTGTTCCAGTAATCCTCATACAGATCGGGGTCATCCCAAGCCTCTATGAAATAATCCCTGTAGAATTTCTGAAGGAGCCATTCGGGTTCAACCTCCCCCATGGGAACTCGCCTCCTGTATAAACCGTTGCCTTTCCCGCCCGGCACAAATTCCTTTGCATCTGGATTAAATGTCGGTTTTTTGGGCTCGCCTGGAACAAAATCCTGTGCACCTGGATTAAACGTTGTTTTCGGGGTCTTGCCCGGAATAAATTCCTTTGATTCTGGATTCAATGTTTTTTTCTGCTCGGACTGTTTAGCAAGGTCTGCAATGCGACCTAATATTTGTTGTTCCAGTTGTGCGAGTGTCGGCCGCTCAATAATCTTGTCCGCCATACACCTGCCGATAAGCTCCCGGAGTTCAAGATCGACGTTTCTCCAATCTTCGTCAACGCTGTAATCCGGACTTGGTAGGATACGCCAACCCCAGGTTTCAACTGGTACATCCTTTAAAATGCGGATTTTCTGTCAAAGTCAGGAGCTAGACATTACGGCTCTTAGAAGAGAATATTCAACTGTGTTCTGGGGGCCCTGGTTTGAGAGCCTAACGGAACATATGACGTATAAAGGCGACAATGACTTGGAAGTACTTACCGTGGAGCGGCGCCCAGATTTTACGTACCTGTTAGAAACGAGATCGTGCATTGTCTAGACAATTGTAAATATGTATAATCTACTTATATACACCGAATCTACTCATATTCCAAAGACTCTGGGGGTTCTAGTACGATTTTACACTTACATTTCCGATCTGATACACGTTGACCGGCGCGCCCAACGGTTCTTTTTCGAAGACCCTAGGGGCGAATTGCTCCTTCGTGGACTGTCAGCGGTTGTATTTGAACAATCTGCCGAGAGAGACACTTACCGGGGCCTTATATGACTCTTTACCCCATACGGAAGCTCCTTTTCTATAAACACATGAGCTACTATCATCTTCGGCGGAGAAATATGTAATCGCACTCTCTCCTACTCCAATCCGGATTCCAGTGGACCATACAGCCGTAATCGGCAATCTATAAAAATATAAGTACCTGATCGAAGCTGCGACCGTTGGCTGATTAAGTTCGATGATGAATTGCTTACCTTAATTATCGGTGCCCAGGGGTGCTCATCGTCCGGTGGATAATCTTTCGGGTCCGCGATGAAAACTAGTAGATCGTTCAACTGACTTGTCTTTTCGGTACGTAAGTCTAGGTTTCGTGATGAGATGGACTTACTGTTCCCAACATCTATGTCACTATGAACTATGCGCTCTGGTGCAAACACGTTCGCAACGCCTTGTGTGGTCTCCCGGATAGAGAGACCTTTTCTATTGTCAGCGTCTGTTGACGGGTATCCGATCCCGATGATAGCTCGAGTTACTGGTCACTTTCTTTTAGCTCATCATTAGTGGAAGGTAGGGTGAGGACCATAATTACAACATAGAAACATTTGCCAGAGGGTTCTATTGGGTATGTATTCCATTAATTTGAAGTGTTCCGCATTATCCGGGACTTGGGCATTGAATTCCGGGGCGTAAGTCACTCGATGTAACAGAAGAGATAAACTGCCTCGGCCCATTCTTTCCATCGCAATATTCGGCTCCCCATAAGTAAATTCGTCGTTGATGTTTGCTGCGTTCATGACTCTCTCATCCAAGTCGACGAGCTGGATCAGATGCTCGCTGCCTGTGAACCTCTTCATAGCTTATCAGCATTGATTTGGCTTAGTCAATAAAAAAAGCAGCGAATAGCATGATTTACCTTAGTCCAATAGATCTCACGCTTCAGGGATTCGACAGAGGCCCTATTTTTCTTGTTGACGACAGTTTTGATCGCGATACTGCTCTCAACTTTTTTCTTCGGCTTAAGTATGTCCCATTCCTGCACGAGACCGAAACCACCGAAGCCTAGTACTCTGTTGTATTTCATGTATTTTTCGTCCTCGAAGGACTTCAAGGTGGCTCGAAGCTTTTTCCATGCTCTCTGCGGTGCTTGGAACTTTTCCACACGAAGCTGCTTCGTCGTTGGCTTATTACTCATGGTGGATATGATTGCTGTGGCCAGGGGGTAGATTCAACGTCTAACTAAACATAAGCATCAGGCAGCCTGAGTGTCACGGAGCAAAGGGGGACTGAAGAGGTAGATAGGTCGAAAGCCATTAAGATGAACTTCATGAGAAGAACGGAAAGCAGTTTCACAAAGGGTATCCCAAAGAGTTGACTTTGACAAAGAATCGAGCAGTGCAAGGCCCCCTGGTGAGAACACTACAGTGTCGATTCCCACAAAGACTCCTTTGAACCTTTATGGGTAATTGTAGCAACTATGTCGTTTTCGTATGGTATTTATCTCGTATCCGGCGCGAAAGGGACGTATTTGTACATTGTCCTAATTCCTGTCTTTGTGCACGAATTTCGACAGGAGCAACAATAATCACGATCTATTATGCGTCCTACCCAATGCCTACATTTGTAGGAACATTATCACCCATCACGCACGTGCTTGAATAGATGTATCCATGTTTTACAGCGGCAGTTTCTTTACTCTCCAACGCAATAAATCGACAAATTTTCGATTATGTTGTACAGAACTGTAAGCATATGGAAGCGGATACAGGCAGTCGAGTTGCCCGAATTGACAACATCCAATAATACTGGCACTAGCCATATAGTGATGGAGTTCAATTCCAGGGCTGAATTGTTACTGTCAGGACAATTCAAAATAATATACGATACTTTTCTTGCCCTCTTATATTCTAAAATTAAAAGCAAATTTCACACCATGAAAACTGAGCAGCTGCCTCAGCTCACACCTTATGGACAGTGGGATCATTTGAGCGCTTAATATCCACTTACATATGGTCATTCGTCCTGTTAACAGGAACCTCGCTTATGGCTACAGTACAAGCACACGTACATACAATATGCAACCAGCATTACGAATAGCCGTCATAAAGCGTGCGTCTACAAAAGAGTCGCATGAACCAAATATAGAGTAGCTAAATCGCTGCAATGTGTAGCATTTGTACTAAAGTAGTGCCAGTGGCCAGACTGCCAACCTTAGTCGGCTAATAATAAGGGGTTGGCTTTTCATGTAAAAGAAATATGGAGATTCACTGGGAAAGCAAAAAAGGAAGTTTGCAGCAGTAAAACCGAGCCCGTTAACAAGGGCTTAGTGAAGCTACCTTCGAGGCATCCTTCGGGATCGCACCGGCTTCCACAGCGGCCTTGTAGCACCATCGCCAGTTGTTGAACTCATTAATCCAGTTGCACTTCCAACTCCAAAAGACCCAGCCGCTGCCCTTCTCGTAGGTCGAAACCTGGGAAGTAAAGTAGTCGGTATACCAAGCAACATTCTCCGGGTGTCCCTGAATGGCGAACTCGGCGGTGTCCAGCAGGTCGGTAGCCACTGAAAGAGAGAACTCTCCAACAACTACCTCGGTCCCGGGAGTATAGACGCTGCAGGTAGCATTATGTAGCTTGTCTGGTTTTCACCGGATCTGGTGTCCCATTTCAAGTAAACGTGGTCATCGTAGTATAAGTTGGTCGTATCGTACAGGTACGTTGCAAAGTAGCCAGATCCCCAGTTGCTTCCCTTTGAACCACGTTATTAGCAAGCCTGAATAAATATGGAGGTTGTTATAATTTACCATGTATTGGATATGCAACAAACGTTCTTCGCAATGCCCAATTTTCTTTCGCGATTGTGGATCCGGTCCCATGCAGCAGAATAGAAGTTCTTAAGCACTACCAAATCGAACACTCGGTACAAAGGTGTCTGCTGACTTATCGTGGCGGTGCGGCGGTCCTATCGGTTCTTCCTCCTCTGACTAGCTTCTCGCCGTAGCTGCTGGCGCTCTGTTTTGCTATTGGCGCCTCGAGTTTACTAGAGCACTGTATTGAGGAAAAAAGAACTGTCGAACTTCTTGGAACAGCTTACTCGTCTTACTGTTGACGATGCTGTCTCTATTTCGTCTACACTCTACTTCCTTCTCATTTCCCGAACACTCCAGGTCCACCAATCCGCCCTTTAGCCGTGGCACTGGCCGATATCTACCGTCTCTTCTCTTCCCTACAATGCATGAGAAGCTCTTATGCCCCGTTCTCCTCTGCCGCGTTCCTCTTCCGTATATCGACCCAGCCCGTCCCCCACGCCGCGGCGAAACACACGACGGCGACCGCCGCCAACATGTAGAAGACGGCGTTGATGCTTCTCGAGTACGCGAGCAGCAACCCGTCGAGCTCCGGACTCCCGGGGGGCAGCAGGGCCCGCACCGCATCCGCTCCTCCGCCCGCCGCCAGCGCCGCTTCGGGGCTCACTGACGGTACCAAGACCGAGACCTGCTGTATCAGAGTCTGCGTGAAGATAGCGTTGCCCACGATGACGAATATGGCCGCTAGTAAGTTCTGCGCGAATACTAGGAAGGTGATCGCCACCGGGCTCTGGGCTGGCGTGACTGCGTGTTGGACTGAGATTACAGCCTATAACAAATAATGTTTTTTCTCTATTAATAAAAGTCAATGTAGCCGGCGTAAATCGCACACCGGGATAGATGGTTAGTAAATTAAGGGGGGGACTTACTACTTGCAGTGCCATCCCGCGTAAACCAAACAGTATTTGGTATCCGATCCATTCTGCCGTTGAAGTATTCGGGTTCCAGGTCGATATCAAACCGCAGGCAACGGCGGTTATGGCTCCTCCGAGGATACCAAACGGGAGATAATAACCGAGCCTTCCAACTAACATAGATCCTGAGTCAATTTCGGAGTTTTACCCTCCTTCATTGGTCGCGAGATCATAGATGGTGCCATGTGCTATTCAAGATTTAGGCAAGAGACGGACACGACTTACCAAGAGCGCCAGAGATGACTATGGACAGCAACTGAGTCAGGATGGAGGGCAGTGTGTAAACGCCGCTCAGCGAGGGGCCGGCGCCCTTGACAGCCTGGAAGTAGATGGGGACGTAGCTAGCCCCGACGAAGTTGGTGATGAACAAGAACGAGTTCTGGATGGTGCTCGTCCACACGACCCGTCTCTTCACCAGATGAAAGGGTATGAGGGCCGTCTCGCCCACGCGCCATTCCCAGATGGAGAACAAGATCGCGGTCGCGCCAGAGCCGGCGAATAAACCGATGACGATGGGTGAGCTCCACCCGTAGTCAGTCGATCCCCACTGCAGCGCAAGGAGGAACATGACGGTGGCCGGCGCAAACAGCGCGCAGCCGGTAAGGTCGAGATTCGGAACAATGCTGCGGAGCAGGGCGAACGAGAAGGGCGGCTTGAGCGTCTCGTCTGGGATGTGCGTAAAGAACAGAAACAGAGCGGAGACCGCGCCGATGGGGAGGTTGATGTAGAAGCCTGGAACTTGTCAGTCAAGAAGTGGAATGTGCACGGAAATATTAGGATCAAAGTTGAGTAACTACCCACACCATCGCCAAGTCACGTATTGTGTCAAGACGCCACCGATCAGCGGTCCAACGACTATACCTATCTGACCGACTGGGGTGTATCGTTAGTTTATAGTATTCTGTCAAACTCGATTATATTTACTGGCCTGCAAATATTATGCCAGTATAAACTATGTATAACAACTAAAGGTTAGCTTTTTCAGTCGTAAGAACGATGGCTTTTAAGGTGAGGGTGAAAATTCAGACATGCCGTCCACGACTTACAAGGTCGTTTGTGCAAAGGCGCCGCTCCTGCAACAAGGGTCAAGGCGCCATTCTCCAGACCCGAGACTCCCAGCCCGGCGACGGCACGACCGAGGATAAAGAACGTCGACGAGGTCGAGACAGCGCAAAGCAAGGAGCCGATCTCGAAAATGGCGACGAATAATAGGAACGTCCGCTTCGCACTGAGGTAGGTGTAGAGTTTTCCGGTAACAGGTTGCAAAGCCGCGCTAATGCAGCAATTATATCAGTCTTAGTTCAGCTGTAGTAGAGAAGTCTTTTTACTATTGTTGTTGCGTTTTGGGTCAGAGCGCTCAGCGCTAGATAATTACCTCGAAAGCTGATAAGCGCCTCCGTACCACCCGACACTGTTTAATCTCTATGTTAGCAAAGTCTTTACTATTGTGCTGTTTTAGAACCATCGAGTCGACGGTCTGGCTTTGCGTGTAGTCCCTTGAAAAACTCCTGGCTCCTAATAATCGACTCGATCTGGGGAAATAGCGAAAGAGGCTGTTCTCGAAGATACGCACTCTTGCAGCCTACGAAAGTCACTCGTAATGTACGGGGTAGCCTAAATCGCGAGATCGAGGAGGTAAGGCCGTTAGCCATTTAGGCAGTATATTTAATCATATGCGTCATCGGGGGCAACGATAAATGACCCTGGACACATAGTGATTCTGTAAGGCTGTCCGTACTCACCGTCGAGATGATGCTAAAATCCAAAAGAATGATGAAAAAGACAGAGGTTATGCCGAAGAGGGCGGCGAAGAGCTTATATCCGCTGATGTATTCGTCATCTTCCCTGCCGAAGTCATCATTCGAGGTAGGATTTGCAGCGATTTCTGGTAAGTCCTGAGCGGGTTTCGAGGCGGTCGGCCCTACATCTTCCTCTTGGACGTCGTCGTGCGTGTGCACAGGTTTCTCGGGGTCCGGACCTCCGTTCTTCGGTGCGATCATGGTCGTCTCTGGCGTCTTTTCCGCTTGGCGCCGCCGTATTTTCTCACGAATCGAAGTCGGCGGTGAGGTGCGAATATTTGTACTGATAGGACACTAATACCGTGGTTTATTGTATTCCCGGCATTGATTCGTCGAGACAAGCTTGCTCTAGGTGCATGTGCTACTCTTAACATTCTCGACGGCCGAATACCGGTACTAGCGATCATTTCGGAGTATTGCCTTTTCTGATGAACCCCGCTGCTTGCTCACCACATACGGATGTGGCCTTACAGTAGATAGCCGGGGGCCCGTACTTAATACCCCCGGTTTCCGGGGGTTATTCCGTAGCGTTCCGTGATACTAGCTAACCATTTGATCAAGGTATTTCAGGCCTCCCCTCAGGTAGTGCTCGCCACTCTGGACAAGGTCCTCCTTAATCCAAACGCCAACGGGTATGCGAACAGTATTCAGCCCATAGCTGGCTATCTCTTTTATGTCGCTTTCGGTGACCCAGGACTTCCATTGCTACAGCATCCGCAGCTTCTTGACCGAGTGATTATACGCAGGACCATTCGTCATAAACCCCTTTACACCCCATGTTAGCCCATTCATCTCTGGCAAACCATTCTTCGACAATGAATAGGGAACCGAGATTGACTCCTCGAATCTTGTCGTCGTCGGGTAGCCATCTTCGGCTTAAATATGGTTCACCTATTTCGATGGCCGGAACTACAGGTTTGTCGACTGTCAGGGTCATCCTATCTCTGTATCACCTGACACTCCTAGGCAATTTGAACGCTTTCCCAAGCCGGCAGCCCTAGCGTATATTGGGTCGTGACCATGCGTTGGACCGTTGGAGACATGAAATTCTAGGTGGAAACATGGTGGATTGGCAAGGCATTGCAAGAAGAACTGGAGTATACACCACGCGTGTTGCTAGATTTAGAAAGCCGTTTTCTTAATTTCGGTCTACGCAAAGCCTACGGCAAGGTATATCGTGGCTAGACGTAAGGGTCCGACCACCATCTAACTCAGTTTCATGATATCGCCTTGACCAACAGACGATATTTCCGGGTTCGTTCTTGTTCATATCCCTAGCCCTAGGGGCTCAACAGATGTGTAACAGTATACAAGCCGCTCCATTACTACACTCGGAAGTTTGTTTCTATTCTCTAGCCTCGGACTTATATATGTTGAACCTGGTTTTCTACCCACCCCCCTTTTTCTCTTCAACGTACTTAACTGGCAGGGAGGGGAGCACATCCCCACAAAGTGGCTGAGCGATGTGGCTGAATACTGCGGCTGGTTCCGTAATTGATAGGTACCTAGGTACCTACCTACCTAGGTACTTAGGTAGGTACATACCTAGGTAGGTACCTAGTGGATATTCTACAGCCAATGGTAGTATACCGCCCTTTCAGCAGTACGTCATCGCAGTGGCTTTGTTGTGATCAGAGCGTCTTGATGTCCAAACTTCATCTTGGGCTGACGACGTGTTTCATGTCCTGTCCCAACATAATCTGCAAATATACATAATCTTCTTCCTACTCGCCTTTCAAAAACAAAAAGAACATTATCATATTATCGATATTCTAATTACCTCATCCTAATCATGGCTCCCTCACAACTTGATAACGCGTCGAGCGTCCCAGCCAACAACGAACAACGCCAATCGCAACAAGAGGAGATGCAAGAAATTGCACTACAACCTATGACCTCACTACCAATGGGTAAGTGCTCATCTTTGTTTTATCATTATTCTATTTTCGCTGCTTCTATCTTGATCTCAAGAACCAAGGTTTATTGAACGGTGCTATGGTGGGATGTGAGCTGACTGCGATTAAAGATCCTGAGCGCCCTCACGAAGAGCCACAAATGAATTTGCGGGGTGGTGATAGGGGTGGCTTGTGCCCTGGCAGGTTTTGCTTCTGTATCCCTTGCCCATTGCCCTGCGATTTCTGTATCATTTGAAGGGCTTCGGAGGAACAACAACAAACAAAAACAGTCGGATTTCGGGTCACTGTGGTGATTCTTATTTACGCATATGCCGGAAGCCTTCGTGTGGTTAATGACGAACAATTAGAAATAATAAGAAAGCCAATTTTTCACGGGTTCACCATTGCGTTTGCAGGTATGAGCTCCCCATACGAACATTATGAAGTGCTTAAAACCTGCCTTGACCCCATAGCGCAAATTAAGTCTTGCGGCTGGAGCGGAAACGTAATCGTGCCTGAAATCGAGCTGTGACGCGATCGGAGACATTCGGTGCTAATTCATGACTATAATGTGCTAATAATATATTCACGATAATCTACGATGCTAACTCAACTTTACTTTGCCTTCCTCAATAGAGCGTCCTAAGTTGTCCAACATCGGTCATATTTTGGATCCCTTTGAAAGCAGCATATGCTTTCTCTGCCCTCGCCTCTCCTATCTGTTTCGAGACTTGGTCGAGAAACTTCTTTTTCAGGTCGGCGTCCGTCAAGGGGTTCTCTAAGCTGCCGATCGCATGCTCGATGTGCTTCTCGAGTGTGCTGCCGTCGTCGAATTCGATTGTTACGGTAGCCTGGTCTTCGCCGAACCGCTCGTCGTCTGTGGTGACGTTGACCTTCTTTCTAAACCGGATGACAGTTGCGTTGTTTACTGCATCGTCGGTGAAATAGGTAGGCGTAGCCTCCCCATATAACAACCCCACGGCCGCCGCATGGTAGACGCTGAACTTGCCCTCAAGCCCCGTGGTCGGGTCTGTCTTGCCGGTGAGAACAAGCACCTCTGAGTTCACCTGGAGGTTAATACTCTTTACGGATGAGATATCCTTTCCTTGCTGAACTGTCTCATTATGCAGCTGAATGGCTGCGTCGATGGTGGGATGGAGCACTATACCGCAGGGGAATGGCTTGAATGTATTCTTCTCGATCTCCCATATCTTTCCGAGCTGGTCGAAGTAAGCTGTAGCGTTCTCGCGCGTACTCACGACATGAAGCCAGCCGTATTTAGCTTCCAGACCCTCCAACGAGCTCGTGTAATTGTTCTTGGCCAGCAGCGCTCCAAGCATGCCGCCCTGAGCAGCGCGGCCGACATGGAACGACTTGGTCATAGAGCCGAAGTATTCCTGCATCCCCACTACCTGTGTCGCCGCTACTCCAATCGCGTTCTGCATCTGGGCGGTGTCTAGCCCAATCAACTTGCCGACAGCTACCGCCGCGCCTATCGAGCCCGTGGTACTAGTGATGTGCCATCCCACATCGTAGTGTTCAGGCGTCACGCTCAGGCCTAGCTTACATTCCGCTTCCACCCCCGCGACGAACGCGGTCAGAAACTCCTCTCCTGTTACGGGGCCCTGCCATTCTGCCACGGCTAGTAGCGCGCTGGTTACGGGGCCCGCGGGGTGGATGATGGTCTCCAGATGTGTGTCATCGTAGTCGTCGATATGCGAAGCAATGCCATTCAGAAGAGCTGCCAGTTGCGCATCTGCGTACGCGTCGCTTATAGACCCGTTGGAGCCGAGGATGCTCGACGTCGGCGGACCGCCGAAGAAAGGCTGCGTCGTGGCCTGCGCTATACGCGGGGCGTCTTGGGCATAACCACCAATGGCACAACCAGCCCAGTTATAGACACTTTTTACCGCTGCTTCAATCACTGGCGCGGTGAGATCCGTGTAAGTGAGATTTGTGGCCCATGAGGCCAATTGGAGAGTCGCCATTACAGTCCCGCGACTAGAGAACTTAAGCATTCGGGTGAGAACAACTCGGTAAATCCCAGGGTGTTAGATTTGCCGATTCACTACTTCCGTGGTCAGATATCCCATGACTTAGTGCTCTTCTCGGGCGGAGGTAAGCATGCCCACGGGGACGATGTAACATCTCGGTTGGGTATAACCTGTGATGGGATCAACACACGAGGTCGGCCTGTTTCCGTATCATATCCGGGTTGCCGGGACTTGTCTCCTCCACAATGATCTAGTTCAAATAAAATTGATTGAATCTGAGAATCGGTGTGCTGTTAGGTTGGTAGGCATAAACACTTAACAAGTCATCAGCGTAGATCTAGGTATTGAGTAGGAACGGGTGCGATAATCTGCATCACACTGATGGCTCAATAGCTTCTCTTCAACAACAGCATTAGCACAGTATTAAGGTCACCGGTCCGGAGCAACAAAGTAAGTTTTCCCATTGGGGCCCGACTCACGAAATGAGAGGTGCGTAGGGATCTCGAAATATCAACGTGCTACTATATGTAGACTTGAGTAAAATAGGAATGTACATACAAACTATGGTGGGACTGGCTTAGGTAAATAGCACAGCTGTCAACCGCGCCCTTTCGCGGGGAGCAGGGCGGATTGGGGTATGCATACAGGTTACGCTGCGGAGAAGGGGCGAGTTGGCGAGTTACTCTTGCGTCCCCAAAACAACTTTTTTGTGACGTAGTGATGTCAGACATATAAAATGCCCGCCATCGCGGGGTTTGGAAGGCATGGCAGGACTGCTGGCTGCACACTGTATCATCTCGACAAATTGTTCGACTTTCGACTAAGGGCCTTGAAGACGAGCAATCTAACGTGACTGACTATAAGACTCGAAATCACACAGCTCTACTACGAGGAGGAATACACAGCAACAAGAAGCCCAACATGGCATCGTCGCATCCCGACTTGACGAGCTTCAAAGCTCTAAGGTACGCTCTTCCTCCACGAAACCAACCAAGATCAATATATTCGGCTTCTATATCCGGCAACCTCCAAAACACGCAACACAACACGTCACAGACGTTCTCCAACTGACCAAGATGCCCCATTATTACAGCTTCGACTGCTACGGCACGCTAATCGAGTGGGAGAGGGGAATCCTGAACTCCTTACAACCACTCGTCTCGCAGCTCCCAGAGTCGCACCCCCTGAAGACGGACCCCCCGGTAGCAGCAATGATGCGGCTCGAGGAGATCACGACGGAGCACGAGACGCGGACGCCCTCGCTACCATACAACGAGCTGCTAGTGATGTCGCTGTCGGACCTCGCGCACGAGACGGGGGTCGCGCTATCCGACAGCATCAGCGAGCCCTTCGGAAACGCCGTGGGCACGTGGGGCCCGTTCCCGGACACGGTGGCCGGCCTGCAGAAGCTGGCGCAGCACTATAAGCTGATCATCCTGTCGAACGTGGACAACGCCAACATGGCCGCGACGGTGGGCAAGCAGCTGAGCCCCGCGCGCTTCGACGCCGTGTACACGGCGCAGGACATCGGGAGCTACAAGCCGGCGCACGCCAACTTCCAGTACCTCTTCGGGCACGCGAAGAAGGACCTCGGCGTCGACTGGCAGAAGGGCGACCTCCTGCACGTCGCGCACAGCTTGAGGGTCGACCATGTCCCCGCCAAGGAACTCGGCCTCAGGAGCGTCTGGATCTCGCGCGGCAAGGAGAAGCAGGGCACAGAGGGCATGGGGGGCCTCTGGGAGAAGTACAAGGATGTCACAGCGTTCGAGTGGAGGTTCAATAGCATTGGCGAGTTTGCGGATGAGGTTGAGAGACAGTTTGCTGCTAAGAAATCGTAGATAGAATTTGCTCTACGAATAGTAACTTCGAATAGCTAGCTAAACGGGCTTCTTGCGCCGAGGCTGCGAGTGCAAGCACTTCAAATACGACAATGAGTTGTCATTCAATTGAACAACGTCAGTCACTCAGATTCCTCGCAACCAGTTGCAGAATCCGCATCCCGCATCCTCGTGTCCACCATCTCGCCCCTCGCAACCTTCTCGCGTCTCCGGGGCTTTCTCTTCTCCTTGGCCGCGTCATCGCCGCGCCATCCCGGACGGACCTTGATCGGCTTCAAGAACCCGTCGACGTGTACGGCGCCGTGCATCTCGTCCTCGCTATCGACCTCGACGGCCGGCAGCTCGTCAGTATTATACTGGTGTATGAGCTTGAAGTGGCGCAGCAGGTTCTGGGGGCGAACGAACGGATCCACGGCCCGCGGACAATTGCTGACCGTGCAGAAGAATTTCCCGCCGCCTGCGGAAGCAGATCGCGACCGCGACTTTGCTGAGCGACCGCGGCCTCGTCCCTTGCCTTCGGAAGGGGCCATGCTTGTTGCGCGAGGCGTACGGGAGCGTAGAGGCTGCGAGGGACCGTCGTCGTTGCTATCTTCTGAGTCCTCCAGTAGAGAAGGGATCGCCATGCCTGGCTCGTAGTGCACATGCTTGTCAAGTCTCGTTTGGTCCGGCGGACCCTCCTGTAGCGTATGAAGGACAAAACTCTGGCCAAAGAGGTCGGCACATCGTCGGGCTGCCCGATCGAGCGCCGACGCAGGGAATCCGGCGAGGGCGGCCGCTCCGAGGACGTCTCTCCAGTCCCGCAAGCGGACCCGTGACATCCTTGGTAGTCGGAGTTGTTTCTCGTCCGTCTCATCAGCTGATGTGATGTCAGACAAAGCTTTCGAGCCTCTCCGCCGTAACCGTGATTGCGTACCAGCTCTTCGTGCTCTGGGCTTGGCTCTGGGGTTGCTGTCCGCGTATTCCGCGGCCGAATTCGGCGCTGGGGTAGAATCCGAGGCGGGCTCCGGATCGTCGTCATGGAAGTATGGGATGGGCTTCTTCTGCAGTCGCGCGATACGGACCACGTAGGCCCTGTCCGTCTCACCCTCAAGCCGGGGGTACTCCCTTCTTGGTCGACCTCGTTTCTTCACTCCAGGCGTTTCTGGGGCCACCGACGGTGCGCGGAAGTTCGGGGGCCGTTTGTGCTTGGCATCTGGTGACTGGGTGTCAGTTCTTGAAGGCCCCCGGCTACGCGAACGCGACCGGGATTGAGAATAGGACGACGCGTCGGACGCTTCAGACTCGGAAGGGCAGTGTGTTCTTGATTCTTGGGCGTTGTGGAGGACTTTCAGTGTTGTGTCTAGCTTTCCTAGGATCCTCTGTGTCGAAGGGCGCAGAAGTGTGTACGATAGCTCATCATCCGCTGCAACGACGGGTTTTAACAGGATGCTCTCAAGCGGAGTAGAAGTAGGCCCCTTTTTGATATGCCGATCGTCGATACCCATTATCTCGCCCTCGCTTGTGCTCTCATATTTCATGATTCGAGGCTTTGGACCTAACTTAGCTCTAGATTTCGATCTGACACGACTAGGTGCAGAGCTCATCTCGATACTAGAAGCCTCTTCATCACTACTTTCGGCACTACTTCCGGAGCCTAGTTCAACTGTATTCTCATCTCGCCGTGCCGCTTGCCTCGCTTGGAATTTCTCTTTAGCCAGCCTTAACGTGGTGGCCGAGATGGTCTCCTCCAGTTCACTCTTGGGTGTGTAGGGCGTTTGCATTCTGAGGGCGAAGTGCTCATCGGCGGGGTCTGTCCGCTTCATGAACTCGGGACGTGGCACCACATTTGCTGGCAACGGCCAGGCCGTCCATGAATTCGGAGGCATCCATTTGTCGTCTTGCACCAATTGGCCAGTCGCGACATCGACGTCCTGCTCATCATTCCTCATCAGCATTTACCACGCCTCCCGTATGGGGCAGTGAAGAGCGAATTACCTGATTAGGCACAGGCTTCACCCCGTCCCGTTTTTTGCTTTTACCATGTCTGTGTTTAAGCGAGAATGCATTGTACAGATGAATAGACAGGTCCTGGTTGTGAAGCTCGTTGAGCGCGGTGAGTGTGTCAATCTCGGCGCTGTTCAGCTGCCGCCAGGTGGATGGAGGCCCGGTCCAGCGGTTGGGACGCTCATCTTCGGCATCCGAATCGTCGGAATCAGGAAGATACTCGTCTGAGTCATTCCCTGCATATGCCATGATACAGTTGTGGTATGGTCAGTGGCATAATTGTGGTGAAAGAACTGTCAGCCGAAAGCAGAGTGAAAATGAAGAAACGTCCACCCAATTGTGGGTTCGAAGCGTTTGTTTTAGAAATTAGGTTGAGCTTCTGCGACACCTACGTCAACAGCATTTCATTTCTACAGCAAAGCAGTCCCACCTCGCAACATATCGCGACGTGGAAATGTATCAGATCAGACGCGCCATCCAGGCAAATGTTCATGGTATTAATAACAGCCCCTATCTAAAAAGTCCTTACGCCTTAGCCCTTGCCTTTTGCTTCTCTAACTTTCTCCTCTTTGCACGGAGTTTCTGATCCTCGGCACTCTTTTTGTTGTTGGTGTACTGCATCTGCTCAAACAGTTTCCGTTTCTTCTTGCTCAGCATTCCCTTTGCTCTTTCAATATCTTCCGCCTCTTCTTTGGCTTTCTGCGCCAGCTTCTTCTTCGCCTCTAACTTCTGGGATCGAGTATCCACCTTAGTCTGCTTGACAGGCTTGCCACTAAGTTCAGCCTCCAGTTCTTGCTGATTCCGAAGCTCTTCAGACTCAAACTCATCCTCCCCGTTATCTTCTTCAGCTGACTCCTCATTCCCTGAAAACCCTCCGAAGGAGCCGTCATCAGCTTCGTCGTCCTCATCATCTGACGCGTCGACATCCATTCCGTCAGCAGCAGCTTTGGGCTTCTTGACAGCAAGGTTATCCTCTTCCTCATCCTCTTCCGCCTCCTCTTCATCACTATCCTCTAGGGCTTCTCCTTCAGGTTCCTGATCTTTGAGAGGTAGTGTCGGATCATATGCACCCTGCGTGTTCTGCACAAATGGACTCAGATGAGGTGGTAGCTGGGCACCCGGCGCATACTCATCCGGTCGCTTTAATTCCTCATCATTGATGCTGTCCCAGACCCACTGTGGCTGTATATAGATACGTCCCGGTATCCTTTGATTGGGCGCGAGTTTCTGAGAGGTCTGGTTATCTTCACCACCCTCATCTTCTTCCATAGCGGCCTGGATTACTGGACGGTCAACAATCTGGTGAGTGATGGATGGGTCGAGTTCGTTAGTCGTGTATGCGCCCTCGCCTAAAACAGAGTCCCAGCCAATGCGCTTGCATCCAAATGCCCGTAGAATAAACTCCAATGATTGTCTAGGGGTTTCCCGAGATAAATAAATGGTGCAATTTGCGAATAACGCCCCCGGCTCGTTACCAGAGTATGAAGGCTGGGGTAGAACGTCGCCACCTGGTGCAGCAGGTTCGAATTTGTCTATAGCATCGGTAGGTTCGTCTGTTTCCGGAGCCGCCTCAGTCTGATCTCCCTCGACTGCCGCATCCTTCATCTGTCGAATAAGCTTATTCACTTCCGCCTGGGTTTTTGGATCAGGTTGAGCAACAGAATCGCCACTCGTCAACTGAGCCGGCTCGGTCGAAATTGTGGCGGTATGGTTGCCCTCAAGTTTGAAAGCTCCCAGTTCGGCAGCTTCGTTATCCTTACTCTGGTCGAACTTTGGTGGATACTTTAGGCCGGCTGATGTGTATAGCCTGAAGTTGACAAAGCCAAGCAGAGTCATGTAGAACTCAACAAAGGTGCCCATAATCCGAAAATCAACATCCCCGACAACCCGCTGGTTGAACTTGTAAGGAACCAGCCATAAGACGTCCTCGCCTTGGATATTTGCTTGATAGTAGATGCCTTTGATCGATAGGAAGGACTTGCGCAAACTCTGGGAGACAATGAGGTAGTGTTGAAACTCAAGGCACAAGCGCTCGCAACGGGCGATCATCTTGGCGGGAACAGTCGAAGTGGAAGGGAGATTCGCAAATAGGAAGAGCATGGAGAGGCAGTCGTCAAGGTCGCGCAGAGCATCGACGAAAGTCGGGTAGCGGTCTCGAATGACATGGTCGAGGGTGTACCGCGGCTTGCCTGTCTTCTCTGGTCTGGCAGCATTGCGCTCCAGCCGGCTTGCATCACCGACATCGCCACGACCAAGGGCCTTGGAGATCTTCTTCTCGAGGGTCTTTTGTTCGCGGAACTTCTGTAGCAAGGGCTCGTGCAGCAGGAACTGGATATCTTTGGCGTAGTAGAAAGTGGTCGAGGCAGTGGAGCTCTTGGAGGCCTTTTTCCTATTCCTGGGCTCTCTGGGGAAGATGCCCTTCCAGATGCACAGCTGTCGGAAGTCAGGAAGGCTGATCTGCAACTTCTTGACAGCTTGTGTGCGCGTGATGTAGTTTTTGGCGTTACCGGCCTCGCCTTTCCTCTTTATCCTGCCCATGATGACGGTGACAAGGACTCAATTGGGGTCGTGGCGGATTGGAGTTCCAGTTGCGCAAAGTGAAGATAGCAACCTTGGAACGTCGATGGGAAATTTCAGGCGGCCCCAAGCAGCAGCAAATGCATCAATCGATAACAGAATACTTTGGCGGGGCGGTCAACTTTTTTTTCCCTCGGACTCTGCAATGCAAGCGCTTGCCGACTCTGACCGCCCGCGACAGGCCTAATTAAGTCTAGCGTATGTGGGCCCCCAGGGTCCTTCTTTTATCGATAAGTCCTAGGTCCCATCGCATCGACCTGACAGGTGTTGAACCCGTAAAGTCGGCAATCGGCAGTGGGATCCCCAGGGTAGGTAAGTACCTATGGCCGGAGGCATCCATCTCCGGGGTACATACGACATATACGCCACCGAAACACACAACACACAACACACATCACACATCACACATCACACATCCGTCTGACGCACAAGACCTCCGTTTCCTACGATGGACGCGCGATATGAGCGACGGTAAAATGGGTTTCCAGGACACAGCTGGCCTCTACGGTGCCGCTGCCGTCCTCCGACTCGCACTCTTCTCCTTCTTTCCCGCCCTGCCAGACCTCCTGACCAGCCGTGTTGAGGTGTCCACGCCCGTCACGAGCTTCAAGCGATGTAAGACGGCCCTATACTGCACATATATCGATGCTGACTCGGCCCGTGTCTAGTGCAGGAGGGGCTGTTCCTATACAACCACAATGTCTCGCCGTACGACGGTGGTGTCTACCACCAGGCACCGCTGCTTCTGCCGCTCTTGTCCCTCCTCCCCGATCCCTCGACGTATCCCTTCTTCACATACCTCCTGTATGTGCTTGTCGACATAGCAAGCGCCGAGGCGCTTTACAGGATCGCCGAATCGGGCGAGGCCGCTGCATCGAGGCTCTTTACTTCGGCGCGCAAGGATAGGAAATGGAGCGGTTATGTGGTCGCTGCAATGTACACGCACATGCGCCATTCTGTCCCGGCTGTGGATATGCTTGCTGACATGCTGCAGCTTTTTGTTCAACCCCTTCACCATCGCCACCTGTCTGGGTCGGCCGACCAATGTCTTTACGACGTGCGCGATTCTTCATGCCATCGCCAAGGCCGTTTCTGGAAGTCCCCTGACGGCGATGCTGGCCCTTTCCTTCGCAGCATATCTCTCCATGTATCCCATTCTTCTACTCCCACCCCTGATTCTGCTCGCCTATGATCGGCAGCATCCGGCAAATAAAATCCAATCCCTCCTACAGTTCTCAGGAACTACAATTCTTGCCGTCGCGGCATCTCTCTCGGCGCTCTTTGCTGCATCGTACCTCGTTACTGGATCGTGGGAGTTCATCCCTTCAACCTATGGCATTCAGCTCACGATTACAGACCTAACTCCGAATGTAGGGCTCTGGTGGTACTTTTTTATCGAGATGTTCGACAGTTTCAGGTCCTTCTTCGTAGGCGTGTTCTGGTTACATCTCTCCTCATATGTCGGCGGGCTGTCTATCCGCATACGTTCACAGCCCCTCGCCGCACTCACGATCCTACTCGGCATCTTCAGCATATTTAAACCTTATCCAAGTATTACGGACATCAGCTTATCCCTAGCCGTAGTGCCTCTGTTCCGGCATGTATTTCCCCTGATGCGTTATACATTCTTCGCAGCATCTACAATTCTCTACTCCGCATTCCTAGGTCCTGCGTTCTATTATCTCTGGATATATGCTGGTAGCGGCAATGCCAATTTCTTCTACGCTATCACGTTAGTTTGGAGTCTCGGACAGAGTTTGCTACTTAGCGACTTGACGTTTGCCATATTAAGGGATGAATGGGAAGTTGAGCGGCCGGAAATGGCCGGAAAGCAGGTTCGACAAATATAGAATACGTCCACCAATTCCGTCTTATGAACGAGCACAATCACATGCATCAGCTATCATACCAAAATAGAAAGTTACAATGATATCAAACAACAGGTTCCATTGATCTTGTGAAACCTACTACACGACCGACATCTCTGCGTTGGCGCTATTTCGTCGTCCTACCTAATCACCAACACTCATGTACTAATAAACATACACAAAAGCTTCATTCCCCATATCTGTATCTCGTCCTTCTGGCTTCTCGAGTGCCCGGATATCTATGAGCCCGCTGGTCAGAGAATCCAGCTCGGTCTGTCTCTTCTTGATCCTCCGCCCATTCCGCCATCCATACAACAGTCGGAGCATAGTCGCCACGACAATAACGGCCCCGTTTACCGCGAATATGGTGATTTTGGCGCTGATATATCCTGGTGCCTCCCAGCTCAGGAATGTCTGAGGGCCTATGATGTTCGCAATCCCGAAGCCGACTGCCACAACGGCATTTACCGTCACCTTTTTTGTGTACCCCTGAATATTAGCGCCTGCAAGAGCATAGACGAGCGCTAACGGCGCCACGACGAAATTAATGAGGTAGATTCCCGCAAGAAGGCCGCCCCGGCTACCCTTATAGAAAGACATCAAGCCCGCGCCGATGAGCGTCGGCACCATTAGTACCACGATGCCAAGCCATCGCGGGAAATCAATCAGGATCGCGTATGTACAACCTAACGTCGCAATGATTGACACAGCGCCCGAAGGAATATTGAGCAAGGCAGCGCTCTTGGAGTCATATCCAAAACCTCTAATTAGTGTTGCGCTAAAGGTCGTGATGACACCCGAAGGTATGACGATGAGGACCGTCAGGACGAGAAGGGTCCAAACGTGAATATCGAATAGTGCTTCCCGCAGTGCTGTCTTCCGGAACACTTTCATCCCGGTGCCGCCTTGGTCAAGCGCAAGTTTTTCGCGGATGCGTATCTTCTCTACCTCGCTTAGCCATGGAGCAGCTTCCGGCGTATTCGGCAGGAAGAGAATAATGAGCGCGGCTATGATGAGGTTGAAGAGTCCCACAGCAACGAACATGATGCGCCAGCCGGAGAATGATGCCGTCTTGGAACCACTATAACCGCTGGAGTCAGTAATTACTCTTTTAAGCGGTTCTAGAGCTCTCGAAATATGCTCTCGAAACATACTCCTGAGGCAACTCGGGAGCTCTCAAGTTACTAGAAGGGGAAGAAAATAACTCCAGGGGCTACTCACTGTTGCGCTGCAAAAGAGACAAGTCCGCCAATAATTTGACCCGCGCCCAGTCCGCAATACCAAATCCCATACCGCGGCGTGCTTTCGCGTCGAGTGTACCACTGAGTGGTGATCAAAATCAATGCAGGGGTGATAACAGCCTCGAAGGCACCAAGCAAAGTCCGCACGGCCACCAGACTTGCGAAGTTCTGACAAGCGGCCGTGGAGCTTACTAATACGCCCCAAAGCAAGACGTTTATCCCCAGTACCGTTGCAGGCGGAAACTTCTGCAATAGCCATCCCTGTGGAAATTCGGCGATACTGTACGCGATGTATAAAGCCGTCGCCAGCCAGCTGAACTGCTGCCCGTGTAGACCCAAATCCTCTTGCAGGCCCATTACGTTGGCGTAATTGATGAGCACCTTGTCCAAGAACTGCAGGAAATAGCTCGCGAACAGGAGGGGGACAATACGGGCGTCGATCTTACGGTAGAGCGCCTTGTCATCGACCAATCTCTGTACTCCAGTTTGGGGCAAGCATGACTCGGAGACTTGTTTTTCGTTGCCATCTAGTGCATTCTCACCTCGATTGTCCATAGAGACAGGATTCGAAACAATGCCGTCGCTTTTTGGAGAGGGGTCTTAATAATGAGTGCTATCGAACGATTACAGAGAAGCATACAGCCCCAGTTTGAAATCCCGTAGGTGGTATAACGTTAAGACCGCGTAAGGCTCGGCCATTCTCTCATGCTATATGGCCCGGACACCAAGCCTATACGGCGTATAGGTAAGATAATCATCATGGCTCATATGGTCCGTTTAGCTTGTGCCAATGTACTAGGCGTAAGCTGACGATGCAACACAACGACTTCCCCTCGGCATATCGGACGACCCTATAACAAATTATACAGGGATTATATATCTCCAATATCCGGGTATCAGTCCAGCTTCTTACAACATATCTCATTGCTAGTCAGTTTGCGTATACTACATCGTCCCCTACCGCTACAAATGTCGAATAATCATTTCGATATAACATCATACAACACGGATACTTATACTTTTTTCTCGACTAATCCATGGAGCGTCAAAGTGACCCACGGCCAATTATAATCATTGGCGCCGGCATAGTCGGATTAGCACTTGCTCAAGGCCTCAAAAAGGAAGGCATCCCCTTTCAAATCTACGAACGCGACGAGACTCTTGATCACAGGTCAGCAGGATGGGGCATCACAATTCACTGGGCCTTAGAAGCTCTCGAGAGCTGTTTGCCAAAGGAAGCATTTGCCAAGATCGACGATGCACAAGTTGACCCCGAGCAGGGACGACAAGGTCTGATCCGATCCCAAACTCACGCAGCTGGGAGGGTGTCTAATGCACGCCCAACGTAGTAAATAGACACTGGCCGCTTCCTCTTCCTAGATCTCAAGACGTTGAAGCCTCGATACATCATCCCACCCAGCCCGCGCAAGCGGGTGAGCCGTTCAAAGTTCCGGAAGCTACTCACGGAGGGCCTCGACATCCACTGGGGTAAATCACTTTCCTCTTTCGCACCGGACGCCGAAGGAGACGGGATCACCGCCACATTCGCAGACGGCATCAAAGTCCACGGCGCCATGCTCGTCGCCGTCGACGGGAGCAACAGCAAGACACGATCCCTCCTACTGGGCGAAGCCGGGGCGCTACACCCGCTCCCGGTGCGCTTCATGGGCGTTACCCATGTATTCTCCGAAGACGAGATGAAGCCTCTCCGGTCCATCGATCCGCTCTTATTCCAGGGCTCGCACCCCGAGACGGGGTGCTTCATGTGGTTCTCAGTGCTCTCGACGCCCGAGGCGAACGGTAGCGCCGGATCGGCGCAGGCATATTACGAGGCGCAGATCAACCTCAGCTGGCTTCTCAGGGGGCCCGAGGACGAGGTGCCCTCCACGGATTGCGAAAGGTTGGCCAGGATGAAGGAGATGGTGCGGCGCGGCTCGGGGTTTCACGAAGTTTTGCGACGTGCTGTCGAGAGCGTGCCTGACGGTACCCGCGTGCGAGAGATCAAGTTGGCGGACTGGCCGACGATGAAGTGGGAAGGTAATGGCTTGGTCACTTTACTTGGGGATGCTGCGCATCCTATGACTATGTGTACGCCCGAATGTCTTGATTATGAGTATAGGAATAACCGGATGTGGTGTACTAACAGACGACTTCTTATAGATCGCGGCGAAGCTGCAAATCACGGTTTTTTGGATGCAAGCAAGCTCAAGGAGCAGCTGAAGTTGTGGCACGGTGGCTTGAAAACACAAGGACAGGCGTTGGAGGACTTCGAGACAGAGATGCGCGAGAGGGCTCA
This sequence comes from Xylaria longipes, assembly GCA_025201785.1. Classification (NCBI taxonomy): domain Eukaryota; kingdom Fungi; phylum Ascomycota; class Sordariomycetes; order Xylariales; family Xylariaceae; genus Xylaria; species Xylaria longipes. The sequence continues at coordinate 252,535 of MU619689.1, forward strand.
TCAGGCTGTTCTGCTGAGTCGACAGGCCTGTCTGGATGCGCATGACATTGCGAACCTGGGACCTGATAGCCCGTTGGTTAGTAGGCGCGCTAGGGTGATGGAGCCCGGTTTGGAGGTTTGATATCACCAATGCATGTCCGAGAGGTCCTCCCTGAGTAATTGGTTGAACTGTCACAAACAACGCCACACGTAACGTACCACCATGCATAAGTATCCTCGAGCAATCTTCTTACATAGATACTGTGGAATGGACACAATATTGGCTTAGAGGGGGAGGTTCGTGTATTATCTAACAATCTCTATATCCTGGTCTCAAGCGAAAGACTTGCCTGGATGTGACCCCATCTGCCTCGATCTCTCTTCACTAGCAATCTATCTATATCTGGTCGCATTTAGCCGGCGTAACGAACATTAATGACTACCCAATAACTTTACAGTCCATGTCATATCCATTACTTGTCTACTGTTAGTTTCCCGGTATCTGCTTTCCAGTTGACCGCGACACCATCCGACACCACAGCCAGAACATATTATAGGCGCTCATTTCAATCGAGGGTTGGGTGAGGATATGGGAATCGTCACGTTCCAGCAAGTCGAGGTGCTGGTCATCCTACCTTAATTTCAACCAATACGGGGCAAGTTCGTTCAGGATCTGCTGGCGGGCTTGCAGGGCTGGGATATAGTATAGTCAGTAGAGTTATCACCTAGGAAGTAAACGTCTAGTTAGACAGAGTCTATGCATGCCTACCTAGGATCGATGGTCTCTCCTCCTTCGGCTCGATCGGGGGAGTCCCATAGTTGGCTTGAGAGTCAATCTGAGCCGTCCAAGCCCCCGCAACCCATTCGAGTTCTATATAGATGAACACCATGTCGGGCCACACGAAGGTAAGGTCGAGTCCCAAATACTGCGACATATCGAGTCAGTCATTGCTTCTCAAACGATATCTATAACCTTTTCTTCTGGAAATGACCCGAGCTACAACATGAAATTAGGACCAAGGACTACCTGAGATGACTTACTATCCCAGCCCTGACGCCCCCGGAGTCCGTTGGTTTATATGCTATACGGCAGTGCGCCGCCGTCGCTTTTGCTTTCTCTTCGTCCTTCAGTGGAAGCCTATAGTTAAGCCCCCTCGCCGCCGTCGCTCCCGTTCGTAAGGCAGTTGTAGCGATATATGCCGTAGCTCTGTTCAACCGACGAGTCAATGATTGGCGTCCGAATCCTGCCCTGGCGGCATGGGCAGGCAAAGCACTCAAGAATGCCTACCTGAGCCGAGCGCCAAACCGCGGCGCATACACCCTCCCTGCTACTGAATCCTGGACTCGGCAGATAAACTGGAACTCTCCGTTGACAAGCGGATGTATGAGGGGGCCGACTGGCTCGAGCACGAGGACACCGGTTCTGTCTCTGATTACGTCAAAGCTCGGGGCTGCGACTACTTCTAGGACTGCGGGTCGCACTCGATAATAGTAATCCATGGTCGTGGGCGGTTCTTGACAACTTCGGGGGAGTTCGGCCGAGGATGAGTGATCAACAGAATAGTAATAAGATGCTAAGTGTCAACTGAATCAGAAGTGTGCTACCATGCCCGCCCATCCCATTCCCTTATCTATGGCAAGACGAGAGGTGCCCTCTTCGCAAGTGGTTACGTATGTTTGCAATATCTTGTAGTACTAACCCCTTCTTGAAACAAAAATCCACACACCACTCAGAGCTTGGTGCTACTCGACATAATCGGCGGAGACGTCGGTCATGGCTGGTACCTACTTGAGTGCTGCCCAGTGAGCCAGTCCGTAGACGGTAAAGGTACCATACCTACAACCGAAAATAGTATTTCAACTACTCTTGTTGTTGACCTTCAATCCTCCAAATCACGATAAACAATATTATTGCTTGTCACTCGCCATCGGTATAGTATCCTACGGGCCCGGAAACATGCATAGGTTCTCCCTTCTCGGCGGTGGAAGGTTACTTAACCATTTATTACCACCGAGGTTGTTACTGCCAGCCATTCAGAATCATAGAATCCTCAACTACCCATGTATCGGCTGTTGTGCAACGCTAGTAGAACGAATTGAACAGTTGCTATCGACCAACCAAATCAATCTCCGAGTGACACACTGTTCGTGTAGCTGTAACAAAGACAGAAAACACATCGTATTAGATGGCCACATTGGCCTAGCACAGGGACATTCAATCCCCAAGTTAGTAGTCAACTCGAACCAGGATATCAGACCGTAACCGGCCCATGAGAAGGGACGGAATAATTGGGTGAGGGTTTCTTTACTTCCCCAGCAAGCCAGTCTTGGTATAATAAGCGATTATCGTGTCACAGCCATCGCGGAACTTAGTCTTGAAACCGCCGGCAATTAATATCCCAGTTATTTCAGCGAGGTGGTAGAGTATCTTGAAGCCCCTTACATCCCTATCATCCATCCACACTCAGCTTTTGAGCACCACGTTCGAGTCGTGTAAAGGCACCACTCCGGCTCTAAAAGGTACGCATGTGCTAGCACGTCAACAAATCCCGTGTGCCACCTCGATTTTACGAACAAGCAGCAAACGATTGGACCGTGCGTGTGTGGCCGGCAGGACCACGGCGCCAAATATCCAGGTTCGGGGGGTGAAGGTATCTTTGATCTATTTGTCAGGACTCCTTCAGGGACACTAATATGGGCTAGGTGTAGACATATGTTGTTGCGCGAGGATCTAAGTCCTTCTGCGCGGCTACGGAGGCTACCCTACTAGCTATATACAAGAAGACAGATATGAGGCTTCCTTTGTTGTGTGGTTTTAGGATCACGACCCTAATCCTGGTGGTGTGGGTTCTGGGGAGAGCCTCATGACACTATTCATTAGATTTAGTTCCTTTTCGGTCTATTTCCAAACTTATTGGATAGCTCTTCATTGAGGGAGAGCTATAACCAATACCAACCACTCCATTACGCTTGTAGTACCGCCCGCTAGCTATCACAGGAGAAGTGACTATCCAGCACTAATGGCCTAATGAGGTTCGTTACCTTGCTTTGGGCTTATCGTTCTACCGGGCTAAGCCCCTCGATCCTTGCGCGTTCCTCGGTTGCTCGAATCAGCCTCTTTATTAACCTTGTATGCCCATAAGGTAAGGCTATGGTAATATGGTAACACGGCAATGCATTCCTATCTCAACCAACAATCTCGGTTTTTTTTATAACAGTACCAAAGTTCCGGTTCTGCGCTATAGCTATGAGTAGATAGTCAATCCAACAACTTTAAGCATTAGCGTGTATGTGGGCTAATATGACTAGTACCCTATGGAATTGAACAAGGTCTTCCTTCTATGGAGGAGAGCTCACATTTTCTTACCCGCAGACCCAAGCACGATGCTAAGCTCGATGGATACATTGCAGCTGTCTATGAACGAAGCTAAGCATTCTAACAGAGATAGCGAAACCAGTTGATATAGCTATAATCAAGGCGCCAGGCGAGAGCCTGGCAACTCACGACCTCCTACTAGGAGTTGTATGCATCAATTTATTGCTGGTGGTATCTTATAATTAAATTCATGCTTTTATTTGCATGGCCTATTTTTTCAAATTATATTACATGGCATGATATACATAGTTTCATATTAATCCTTCCACTATAGGTATAAGTCGGACACGTCCGTCGGTGCGGGAACCGTGAATATATAACACCTGAATAGGTGTAGGGACAAAGCCCATAATGTCGACGCTGCATCGCGCTAGATAATATTTTGAATGGGCGACGAAGCGGTAAGTGCCTGCTCGAACATTGGCAAACCATCGAGCATTGCACCGATTTCACCAAATCGATATAAGCCCTTTTCTTCCCTTGGGGTCTCAAAGCAATGCGTACTTGCGCCGAATTGAGGGAGTCCCCGGAATAGTGCTGCTGCTCCAACTGCTGCTAGACCCACGACGGCTCCCCCGACGGCGAGTAGGGTTCCTGTCAGATCTTGAACATTCTCTTCCTCGTCAGTTTTGATACCTCCGTGTCGCCATCTCTTCCAACTCTCTCCTGCGCCGGCAATGTTTTCAATTGCGCCATCAGCGAAGATACCCATTGTTCCAGGTAAACCTCTCGGCTTAGACTCCTGTCGAGGCAGGACGTAACTCAGGGACTCTGCTTCCATCATCTGAAGAAATTGTATGGAAGGACGGTTCTTCATTATGAGACAGGTAGCCAGGATCGGATATGGCGTTTGTACCCTCATTAAAGCCAAGTATCCATAGGCCAAGAAGTCGAGGGAAGAGGGGCTCGGAGTCCCTAGCAAATACGACCGAGAGCCTCGCAGGTCGTCGAGCGTCGTGAAGAAGTCATCCGCCAGTTGTCTAAAGCGGATTGCGGCTGTCTGCTCCGGCTGCATCGATTTCCGGGGGCCAAGTCGTTGGCGCAAACGCAGGAAGCCGGTCGAAGTAGTCTCAGCCCCGCTCCTAGCAGCCGCCTCGTCGGCTTCAGCCTCGGCAGCTAAGTAGCCCATACCGAGGTTCTCAGCCTTCTCGATAGCGGCAGCGCGTATGGTCGTGGGGATGGTCCACGTTAGCGGAAATGGCAAGAGCTCCGAATACGCCGGTCTCGTGAGCTCCACCCAAGCATTCGGTGACGCATAGAGTGACAACGCTACCAAGGCGGATCCACGTGTGGTGAGGAACGAGGAATACGCCAGGAGATCCGCCTCCTGCTGCGGCGTGAGATCATTGTCGGCGAGTGTTCTTGCATATGACGTGATGTGGTGTATCACGTATGAGAGTATGTTCATGTACCCAGACGTCCAAGTGCCATCGTGAAACAAGGCAGGCAAGGTGTCTGTGGCGGTGATCAGCGGAAGGAAGACCGGAGATCCTGAGATCCTGAGATGAACGATCTACAATACTTACTATCTGGGCCGAGGGACGTGTCGTTACTTGCGATCAGGGACCAATCGTCACCGGGGAAAATGTTACGGAAAGCTGCAATGGCAGCCAAGCATTCGGCGTCAATGGACTCAAGTCCGAACGCCGGTCCCCAAACGTGGAGTTGAAAAGACATCGGCTCCGGGAAGCGGTAACGGATACGGAGTATAAGCCGTCCGGTGGTTTGGATCTTGAGACGGAGGAAGGGCGGAAACCTCAGCCCTTCTGGATAACACGGCGGGCTGTGCTGTGATAGGCTACGTAGTAGTGATAACAGACGCCGGGGTACAGATAGTTGTACGTACACTATTCGGAGTAATTTGATAAGGATGCTTACCTTGATTTGTGGGAGAATGGTTCGTACCTAATACCGGCGTCGTCGATAGTGCACAATTACAGTGAGCCTTAGCGTTTACGCCGAAAATCCGGCCCCAGTCGGGTTATCGCGTCGTTTCAGGATTGCGTCCACGTGGTGATAAGCGGTTCATCGATTCCTGATCGTTGACGTCAATACCTACCCTGCGACCCCACTGATCGCTAAGTCAGCAGGAGGCCATTATACCCTTCCAACTCAGTGCCTCGTATCTCGTAAAGGCTTAAGTTGCATCTTAATGATAACTGCCTACCTACATATACATCTAGTGTATGGCAATGTGTTTGTTTCCGCTATGATAGTACAGGTGCTCGCGGCCGCATATCTGTTACCGAATTGATTTTCATAGCCAAGTCCCTCGCAGATAGCTAGCTCATTTCCGGGTAATTCCAAGGTGCTAACTAAATATTTTAACTATTCGCCTCCCCCTGACGATCCAGGAGGTGGCAAATTCGTACCCGGCTTTCCAGAAAGGCGATTAAACTATCTCGCTTCGAGACTACCACTAAGTGTTCTAGAAAAATTCCGAAATGAGGGTGGAAACCCATTGAATGTGGTGGTGTACAAGACTTTCTCGGATCTGGAACGAATGACAACTTACGGAGTATTCTTCCCAGTACTAGTACCTAGCACTCGGGTGGTTATACTCGGGTGGTTATACTCGGGTGGTTATACTCGGGTGGTTATACTCGGGTGGTTATACTCGGGTGGTTATACTCGGGTGGTTATACTCCGTACAGACGGGTACGATTACCTACACTACTGCACACAGAATTGTTGCGACCCCAGTAAAATACGAGTACCAGGAACCGCCAGGAACTTTTATGATTATCAGCCATGTCCCCCGCAATATTACAACGGTTTTGGCTTTAGCGGTCAGCTATACAAGTACCTAGGTATGATATAGCTTGGTAGAACAACCCTAGTCCCTACCTCTTCTTGCAGACGGTCAAAATAGACGCTGCATCAGCGCAGACATCATCACAGCGCCTCTTTCTTGCCATCACACATTCCTTCCCAGCCCTGTTCCGTCCACACGGGTCCCGAAGGATCGGATCACCTGTCGCTATCATCACGCGACCCCACGCCTCCAGGCCGTCACGATGCATCACTTTCAGCTGCCTTGCCGGGGTACCTGCAAGCGTTGACAAGTTCACAAGTGCGTGCAGCAAGCAAGCAAGGGAGGTATACATCTCGCCAACTATTGCAAGCACTTTGTCGGACAATGTCTAAGGTCGGCGATCGTCGAGATATGACGCTCCCAACCCCGCGCCGGTCAATCCCGAGGCCGTTGCGCCGTTGCTTCTCGTCTTGATTGTTTCGTAAACCCTCAGTCCCAACCACTAGGAGTTGAAACACCCGTACGAGCCGGTGCATAGCGAATCTCGCTTTGATCGACAACCCGAATGTCACCCTCCATCGCCTGGGCTGCGCAGCAAGTTGATAACCTACGTGCAAGGTACCTCCCTCGTAAATATTCGCCATGCCACATCCCCTGACGCACAACCTACCGGCGTCATGGAGATGACTGACTGCCGAAAGCCCGATCAGGAAATACCAAGCGCTTCCCGATCCCCAGACTTAAGTTAGATCTTGGCACAACGAGCGGAGGTTCCGTTCCCTCCTTTTCCCTCCTGTTGTGCGAACCCTTTTTATATTTTATATTTTATTGTTTTAATCGGAATAAAACGTCAATGAACCAGTTACCGCCATAGACGCCGGTTATTAGTATACTATAATATTGCAAGAAATAAAACTTGAGGCTGTGGCCTCGGTACCGAATATAGTGGAAACCCGGGTTCCCGTGATTGAGAGAAGCCCGGAAACACGCGCACCGCATCTGGAGCCCCCCTCCTCAAACAATGAATCAACCGGAACGTCTGCCTTGCTTACGTGAATGAGGTAAGGGAGAGAGGACCCATCGTGCCATTACCGCACGACATGGGAAGATCACGAGGGTCACGAGTATCAGGCCCTCACGCATACGGTAATCTTATTACCATTCTGTCTACGTATAGCTGGCTAGCGTGTCGCACAATTTTGCCCATTATGGGAGTGTGCATTGCATTCCATTGCTGTTTTCTCTTCGGTTTTCGGTACGGGCTACCGTTTGCGGGCCAGCTTGCGGTAATTGCCGAGATAATTTCCCCTTCTGATTCAAGCGCAAACTCGACAAGTGTGAAACCGGATTCCCCATTTAATGACGATGGCGATGACACAGATGGATCGCACACGTGATGGGGAGTATGCCAGATGAATACTCATAAGTAAGAGGCTAATTACTGGAGACTGGCGCCAAGAAAAGATTAGTGCGGTGAGATCTGAGGAATGTTGTGGGCTTTTCCCAATTTCACTAATACCGCTTGTGTCGACTAAGGAGAATCTAGACTAATTCCTCATCCCAATCCGATACAAGCACTCACCGCATTATTGCTGCCTTAAATTGACGAAGGAAAAAAAAAATACGTGGCCAAGTTATTTCGTGGGGAGAAAGGGGGAGAGACGGTCCCAAAGAGAAACTGGAGCCTTTTTTTCACAACTTGGTTGACTTAATCTTGTTCCTGCACGGCATACAGTCGCCTTCTTATTGAAATTGGTTTCGCCATGCAACATGAAAAGAAGGTATGTGGCTTGATATGAAACTTATGTGGTCTTTTGATATTGGAAATTGCATGTTAAAACAGCACTGCGCAAGCTCTGGATAGGTTTCATATCCTGCATCTAAACATGTATGCGAGACCCTGAGATGAGGGGTGAACACAAGCTGTCTCAGCAATTACTACCTTAGTCATATGGTAGACAACTCACTTTACCGACTCAAGGCGGGCCAACAATCCACCAGCCATAACAAGATAACCTGTCTCATTTTGGGTGGAAGTATCTCGTGTTGACGCGAGGGACAAATTCTTAGACAAATAGGATTCATATCAGTCACTTCGATTCACAATGCAGAGCGAGATTGGGGCAAGACGCATTTGTAGAAAATGACCGAATTCGCGTGGTCGTATTCATATCGTGATTCTTCATCCGTAACATTCCTGCGACCCAAGGCAATCCTGCCTTCCTGCCTTCCTGGCAATCCTCTCCAATGGGTATCCTCGCGCTCACGGCCTATCCTTGCAGATGATGCCCTGACCGTGCTTATTTCTAGGTGTACAAAGAAGAAAAACCCCTCATGGCACCTGTGACCGTCATATATCCCGTGAAAAAAAACAAATATCCTCCCAATGCGACGTGGTGTAAAAGACCGGTATTACAAATTGTGTGATTATTACAAGATGCGCTAGATGCGTCAAGAAAAAATGAAGGTTCCTCTGTGAGCCAGCTCGAGGAAAACGAGCTTGTCATATTGTTGAGAAGTGGTCGAATCATAGCGCGCTATGGCGATCTAATGATGAAGATCGCGCATCTGATTATAGTGAACGTTGCAAGCCGCCATGTGCGACCATGGTTCGCGCACTCTTCCTTTGATGCTATTGGCGCTCATCGGTGTTGGAGACCGGGGCTGGGTGGCAGCAAGCGTCATGCAGTCGGGGAGAATGCAGCTGCCGATGCGCGTGCCAGGTATAGGAGCTCAAGAGAGCGTGAAGCTTTGTATGTAGACGAGGTCGGTACTTCAGCACCAAACAATGATGAGATTGATCATGAAGTATTGCCGTATTTCCCTTCTGCACCATGCGCAGATCGTCTCCATGCCGTTCCTCGTTGGGGGAAAAAACCATTAACTAAGTCGAATCGTTCGCAAAATATAGAGATGCCGAGTTCGATTCCTTAGCCGCTCTTAGGCAGGGGAGGGAGAGGCCGGCTAGGCGGCGGCCCCGGGCATGGTGGGAGTTGCGACGGGCGCTGGGCGGACATCTCGAGTTCTCGTGTGGAAGCCAGTTTGCCGGTGTTCTGAGAATCTGGCGTAAAGCCGGGTAGTAGAGTCGTTATTGAGGAGCGTTCAACAACGATCTAAGTCGAGGTGTATATGAAGTACCACGGGTTGGATGCGTGGTATGTGGAAGTGACTTTAGTGTAGAAAGCTGAGTTGGGTATTATTAAGTCTTGTATGAGGACTGAAGCTTGAGGCTATCTTGGATCTGATGTTTGAGTGAGCAGGCCAGGAAAGCGGAGGGGGAGGAGGCAGCTTTATGTATAGCTGGGGATGATGATCGTCTCCTCTGCTTCAGGCTGGCGAAATGGAAGTGGATGAAGGCGATACATGGGTGTCACTAATTTGCACCAGATGGTGTTTGTTGAAGTACACCGCCAAAGCCAGGATACAATGGCGCAATGTACTACCTCGCGCGAAATTGGGCGATAGAGATGCAGGACTGGGCAGGGTGGTACCTCGAGCCCGATTCACCACGAGGTGCAAAAATAAGTCGCGATAGACAGACCAGGGGTAGAGTCAGAGTGACGAAGCCAAGGTGTGGAAGTACTAGGCACATGCATGTGGGTGCGCGGGTACGAAGGTACGAGATACAAATTTACCTGCGTCCCACTCACGAACGCATGTACTGCGTATCGTACAGGACCAGGCAGATCATGGCTTGACCCTGCAGCTGGCTGGTGGGGTGTGTTGAGACAGGACCTGGTGGGGGTGGTTTGGGGGGGCGTTGTTTTATCATGTCCGCCCACCCATGGAACAAATTGAAACGAGCAAACTGCCCCTGGCCACCTGGCCAAGTAGCTGTCCGCCCCTGTCATCCCATCCCGGTCGTGTGTCATGTACTATGTACTGCTATAGCGTACGTCGGCCCCTGTCCGCTTGGGGGCTCCACTGGTAGTAGGAGCTTCAGATGTAGGTACTATACAACGCCCAAGTAGAGAGGGACAAAATCAAAATTGCATCTGAAATTAGACAGGACTAGCCACCCCCAAAATAGTCCAGCGTCTACGATAGCTGCGCATACTATTCGCTCTCAGTGGAGAAACGGGGAATAATTGATGCATCATCAACAGCGGGTATGAACATCGCAACTCTGGTAGATTATTCTCAAACCATAGGGCTATTGATGCATATATACAGTGGTATTCGAGTGTAATAAGGGTATGTGCAGACGCGCGAGCAATAGGAAAATTGAAATTGCAGACTCTATTTCAAACTGTCTTTTTCTTCGGCCATTCCACGTAACCAAAGAACAATCGGCGATTCGATATTGTTGCGAGGATGACAGGGGTCAGTGGAGCCTCATTACGAGTTGCGTACTTAGTACCTTTGTTTCGTCAGCATAAAATCAGTATCACCGGTTAATTAGTCGCCAATTCATCACCAGATCTCCGCCAGTTATTCCCCATAGTGTGCACCACTATACTATGTATGTATGTATGCCTGAGACATCTTGTCAATCTTCATCCCAGCCATTTGGTATTGTATTTTCTTTTGCGCTGTTTTATATGCTGGAATCGAAAGACAAGTACAGAGTATTGAGACATCAATATCGTGTTCGCGAAGCAGTAGAAAGCTACGCCTAGAATGAACCTCCCATTGGCTGACGTTGACCATGCAAGGAGAATCAGTGGCTGAGCATCCCCTGTACCTAGTCCAGCCTTACAGTATCGAGTGAAGCTGCTTCTCGAGGCAATGCTTGCGGGCGGTGGCTTACCTACCTTGGTAGGTGGACAGGGGGCTTTCAGCGCACAAATCGAGCTACTATCTACCAATAGGTAGAGTCTTGCTTACTTAATTGCCCTTTATGTATGCCACACTTTGCGGCCATTTCTCTCACGACAAGAATATAGGAAATAGAGGCTTACACGACAGGACTGAATATTGGCAACTATCCTCGGTGAATTTGTCCCGAAACGTTCCTGGCCAAGACTCGGACTTTATAAAGCCGACTTTCATCATCACATGGCGGCGTATTAAGACACGGACTAATCTCTCAGCCACTGGCGACTCCGATCGGTAAGACAGTCGTCTATCGCTCGAAGGCCGCAAGTAATGTTACTTAAGTTTAATTGAAGAATATGTAGTAATGCCTATAGGAGTATAGCCTAAAACATATCTTGCACTAGACGGAGTAGCTAGCTGTCTTGCTATCTATAGCGGGGTTCGTGGGAGAGCAAAATCCCACGAACGTGTTATATCAACCGTATAGTCCCTCATTCTGGCTCCTCGGTTGCAGAGTGGTCGCAGATCGTAGGAAAAGTGTCATTCGACTGACTGTGTTTGACGAGGTTGACCGACATATGCCCGTGACTCACAATGAGGTGGCCTTTTCGGTTTTTTCTCGTAGATGGGTGTTAGGCATCAACAGCTCCCATCTTGAGACTAATATACAAATTAGAACAAGGCGCCTAGATGTGTCGTAGTAAATCTGGCAGTCCTTTTTGAGGAACCATCACCAAGGATTGAGATATGATAGGTAGTTACCGACCCGATCTGATTGCAGATGTGGGCTGTTAGGGCTGGGGTTGGTTAGGTAGACACAACAACCTCTTTCGATTACCTATTTCATGATGATGATGGGGACATTTCTCACATGACATGAATTGGTATCTGGTTTAAGGAGCTCGACACTATACTAGCCTATAATGTTTAAGTCCTGTACTTGTGAAAGAGGCCTCTCAATTAGGCTATAGAAACTCGGTGTAGAAAAAAAATTCATGCACGTTTAGGAAACGAGACAGGCCTATTGCTATCAAACACTACTGTAGGTAGGAGAATTAGTCTATGTTTTACTAGACACACACTACTTATTCCATCCCCAGACGCCAAAGGCTATTGCTAATCGAGGTACACCACACCGCATTTGTGACCCTTTCGTGTAAACCAGGCCCAAGGCATCTTAGACTAGGTAAGTTAGTCTATGAAGTCATGGACCCTGAAACCCGACGGTCAGGTACAGACAAACGTGACTAAGTGGATACAGATTAATCTGACAGCAATCTCCCAATGCGAGAAAAAAAAACTAAAAAAAAGCTAGTAAATTAGCTCACAAACAAAAATTTTTGGCGCGTGCCGAGTGACCCCCATCAATTTTGAGGCCTGTTCACTCTTATTGGTCCGAAGATGCCAGTTTGACATACGAGCCCCGCGAATTAAAGAACTTCTAGAAAAATTCTATAACGTCTTGGCGTCCTTTCATTTGATTGCGCCACGCTATTCTCATGCTAGTACAGCTGGCACCAGTACGTCGAGACCATTCGGTACATGAGGACAAAAGTGGTTTGAATTGCTCCTGAAACCGTGTTACGTATCGGTAGTCTTTTTCGTCTGCTGCTTGCAAGCAACTTGCATTCAAGCGGATATACCATGTAACTACATAGTATATGGACTACTGTAGCACGTCTCAACAATGCGCACGTGACAGGCAACCACTTATCAGTGCTACTGAGTAACGTGTTTCATTGTCTCATTACATGGTCATTTTCTCCTGCCGCATATCCGACAATCCTCCTCTATTTCCCGGATTTGAGCCGCAAATGTGGAGTTACCACGAACGCGAGTACGCGAGTACGAGTGGTCCGGCTTGAACAAGACGTATACCTATTCGTTCCCTCACCGAAGGCAACTACCGGTATTGCAACGGCAGTGAGCGCTAGTAGTCCAATATAAAGACAATGACGGGCCGTTCTTCCATCGAGTACACATGTCGGTACCTAGTCAGCAAATTATTAATAGTTGTGTCGCATATATACTACAGTAGAACTTGACAAAAGCTCCATGTGGCCATGATTGGTAATACTCTATCAATTGCCCCATTGGTGCACATTCGTGCATTCGTGCATGCTGTCTTGGCTGTCTTGGCTGTCATAACATTGTGCTACATCCACTGACTAGGGCATGGTGTTCGGAGTCCGGAAAAGCCCATGGCTGTGTACATTTCACTGTATTGGTGCCGACATTTCCATGATGCCGACATTTCCATACTGCCACTACGCCTTTGTGGCATGTCAGTCAGCACTAACGTCAGCTTGCATCCAATGGTTACGCGAGGGTCTCTATTTAGCACAGGTCAAATTGCTTCAGCATTGGCATCAGATTAGACACGAGGCTGAGATGTACTGAGTAATGTGCACCAGCGATGCAAGAGGCACATAGGTATCTCATGGCAACTGCAGGCTGGTGGACATGCATGATATCGCAAATGGACCGATGCAGCCCTGATAGAAGCCTTAAGTACCCATCCTCCTCCAAGGATAGATATGCCCTCCTCATTAGGTAGTTTGTATCGGTATCGTCTTGCGGTACAGACTGGGCTGTTCCGTCGCGTGACTGTTACGACGTATGGGTTGAGCTCGTTTGCCAGACCAGCTGACGTTAGATACTCACCGCTATACAGGTGAGCCGTATAAACTTTATGATATCGAAGAAAAGGTTACTATGTAGATTAATAGGCAAGACGCCTTGTTGTATTGGATCAGGTACAACATCGGATGCCTCGGATCGTCGTCGAAGAAGTAGGTAAATCTACCTCGTTTGTTGACCACATGTATGATTCTTTCCACAAAGCCGCCCGACTGGGCATTGACACCCGGCCAATAAGAGCTCAAAACAGCTTTGAAACGTCAATCAGGTAGACCTAACGTACGGACTTAGGTACCTACCCTGTACGGTAGCCCGGTTTAGTAATTAGAAATTAGACTAAGGTTAAGCAAGTCATGACAACTTGTAACTACCGATCCATTCATTCTTCGCAAGGCGCGAGGGAAACAGGCACTTTGCCGAACGCGACCCCGCATTGCCTGCTCATCCATTACCTATCCCACGTGGGAATCAGGACCCCATGTCGGGTGTCCCTGCGTCTGACGATGTTGGTGGTGAGACGAACGACGAACTAGGAAAGCCGGGTTCTGCCAGTGTGTGCTACCTCGTGTAGATGCGGGAGAGCCACGTTCCTCGCCATCAGCGCAGAAGCGAGGTTTCACAGAGTGCAGCAGTTTACGACGCGAGCGTGTGCATCATGTCTGAAGATCATTGAGCTCTGTGCATCGAATGAGCGCCCACGCGATACGATGCATGACCTGGCCTTGTTATTCTGAGGCATACCACAGACGCCCACTTCCTGAAGAGCGAAATACTTGGTTACATCGACTCGTCAATCCTGCGGGGATACGGTCTGTCGTCTGTAGCGATTCGACCGAAACAGCAAAGTGGCTTGATCGTCTGCAGAAGCACACCATCCAATCCAGAATCTGTGCTGAGCATCGTGGCCTCCTCCGCTATATCCGTTGTCGACGCAGCGCATAGAAAGCTTGGCCGTCAACACGATGTGCAGGCTGATTGCCTTGTCACTCGTAATTACTCTGTATACCATACTACAATGACGGAAGAGACTTGTATCTGGAAAGACTAAAGGCCTCTGCTATGTACGGCAGAATCGTGCGTATCGCTTCCCACTATCAAATTCAATATCAATACTAGCCTAAGGGTGAACTTTCATTCAAAATACATGCGCTGTCACGTTTATTGGCCTATTGCCGATGCCATCGTGAGGCAACGACAACTCCCGATACTATCCACATTTTGATATGCGCTGAGGGGTTCGAGGTCTTGCCTCATCAGCCACAGGCGTTATCTTCCCATTCCTCGCACGATCTACCACCCTTTGTCACATCGTCATGTGCGGGGCGAGACACGAATTTGGCCGTTATTGGGTACTGATGGTGGGTTCAATGCCAGGTTCTATTAACTCGTAAATAACTCATTTGCGCCCCCAGCTACTCTCGGACGGGTGCATTTTGTCAAATATCACAATGTCATACTGCATGAATGTGAGAGGACACATGATCGAATGTGCCACCACTACGGAACCCGAAACGACGATGGACACAGCACGATAGGAGCAAGTATAGTCGATAGATTAAGAAGGGCTGACTACTGCGTCTGACTGTCCACAGCATTATGAGCAACCGGGCGCGAATGTAACCTTGGGGTTCCATTGCAGCTATGCCCCGTTGAAGCTGAGCTGCAGCAAAAGAGGAGATGGGCAATAATACCTCGATGAGTATAGGTATGCACGTGGATCCCTGTTAGAAATCGGGTTGGTGACGCATTACACATCAGGAGTCAAGTAGGTACACTACGGCTGGTATCAGAAACTGGCCACGGCGTTCGTGGGGATCGAACAAATCCGACAGTGTGGTTATGCCAAGCTTGGATGATCTGCGGCCCCCTTGTAGCTCCAACATCGACCAAGGAGCATGTTCATAGCGTTATCTCTCCTCGGTAGGAGGATTCAACGCAAGTAATCACTATACTATCTAGCATAAGGGCAATAGCGCTGACGATAGTCTCACTCATAAGATTATGTAGCTGAGTCTGTTGACACCACTCTCCCTTTCTGGAGTAAATCCCGAGGGAGGGTGTTTGCCGATTGCTGATGATCCAGGCTCAGCCAGTCATCCAGGCTCAGCCAATCCACGGGCTCGATTTGTTCCCCGACTTGTAGGAAGGGAGGATCCACGAGATCCAAATGAACCATCCTCCGGTACACTACTTTCAGGTACACTATCAAAAGCACACCCTACCGATTATGCAAACCCAGTTGCGCCCTACGAGCCGGCAGTGTGGTACTCGCTGTCAGTCCCATTTGTCTTGCTCATCCGTCTTGCAGATGTCTTAGTTAATCCCTGGTCGCCGACCTGTTTACGGCTGTCGTAATCAGCGAACACCGGTATCGTACTAATCAATGCGCATAGAAAATATGATGTATCAGACCAAAACAACATTGTTTAGGAACATAACCTCCCTTTGATTGCGCCACACGTCCTTCTTTTGCGTCATGTATACGTAGAAGGGTATTGTTTGGATCACGAATCACGGGCACCACTTGCTTCATCCATAGATACTAGCGACCCGACCCGGCCGTTGGGGTCAATAGTGTGGTGTATGTTTATCTAGTGTACCTAGCGTACCCAGCCAATTGATTTCTCCAATCTTACATGGTCAGGGGTCTATCCAGCCCAGCGGGTTTTTGGCAGTCAGCTGATAAACAAAGACCGTATCAAGGACTTTTGGGTCTCATATGCGTTTCTAAGCTATGCGAGCATTTCCCGAAAAGGACAATACAACACATCCCGTCTACGGGTTTGTATAGGGCATGGCAACCACAATATGGGTTTTCCATTTCCCGCGGCCAGGCTATAGGTACACCCAAAAGCCCGAGATCTCCGCGAGCCCGAGATTGCACCCAGCTGGGAAGCGCTTACTATCTAGTACTGTATGGTAGTACCTATGGTAGTTTGGATAGGTAGTGGAGCCGACCATGGCAATCGACAATGACTTTGGCGACAACCATTTAGCCTTCGTGGGTAACATCGCGCAAAGTTCCTTCAATCGCGGTGCCTAGCCGCTAGAAATGCAGTTCTACCAATCTAGCTTCATGGCTGGTTACCTAACTTAGGTTTCTGCTGACTTCTAGCACCCACACTACGTCCCAAAGAGATGGTGATGCGGCACGGCACGGCCTAGTCTAGTTCTACTTAGATAGATATGGGCAGATATATGGGTGTGCCTCATGTGGCCATTACTCCATTACACTAGGGTTGATACGAGAGCTGAGCGCTTGTTAAGTCCTAGCTCACGCGTACCTGCGTTGATCGAAGGATTATCAAATCAGCGGGAATCCCGTGATCGTGTTGTGTTGCTGATCAAACGGCTCGCGCTGGGATTCGCCCTAATGCATGTACTGTACTTACGGTACCTGGCTAAAATATCATGCAGTTGGTCCCAACAGCATCTTCGCCTACACCCACGCTATGCCTCTCTCAACGCTACGTACAGTAGACACATGAACGCCCTGCGCCGTTGCGATGCCCTGCTCGCTCAGCCCAGCCCTTCCCAGTATGACGACACTAGTCACATCGAGCACTATTTTCTCACGCCGATCTCAGTGTGTACAGTAGGTACTTTCGCTGTGGGGATTAAACGATGGACGTGGGTACATATGCACTCCGCCTCATCCGGACTGAACATTCGCTGGTGTCCCTCACAGCCCTACAGCCGGGGGGGGGTTTACCATACCCAGCGACAAACAATCAGAGGCAAGGCCCGCATCGCAAGCCACTGCCCTGGAAAGCTGGAGATCCGTCCCTGGGTTCTTCTGCTGACACTACCCTCCAATACACAGCCGCCCAAACCCCGCAGACGATGGGTTCCAAACGCCGGAAGGCCGGCGGTGTAGTAATGACTCGGAGCCTTTCGAACGGCAAGCACCACGCGAACGTTGGCCGAACGTTGCTTGGTGGTCAGACGGGACGATTGGCGTTTGAGGTCTCCAAGCTTTCCTAGCTTGAGCGATTTATTCATGGCCGTACAACGGTCCGTCTTATCCTATCGTTCCCGAGACATGTGTTGACGCCTCCCGTCAGCTCGTAGTGTGTGTAGGCTGGCAGTCCTACATGGAAAACGGCACATTCTGTTACGAACATTCGCCAACATTAGACACGGCATACTGGCGCCTTGAAGCCGGAGCTGTGAAAGGTGACTGAAACATTGAAGGTAGCTTCATTTACGTTCTATGTACATGTGCTCGTAGCTTCCCTGTCCATGGCATAGCACCTAGAAAATTGCAATTATTTGCTGCTCTCGTAAATAGCCAGGTCGCGATATTTTCCGCTAATAATGGCGTGTTTATGGCTGAGCAAGTTTCGCGGACCGACAATACGCATTCGTAATCTGTGTAGTCCTGCTGCATCTCGGACTCGTGACTCCGGGAATCCATACCATCTTGTCATATATGCAAGGCACCATTCCGTAAACTGCCGTATCTAGTTCCTTTCAACGGCACCGTACCTGTCTATTCATAGCAACCGTGATACCAAGCCAAAGCAAAGCCCACTCTTTGAAGGCTAGGTTAGGTAGCTAACCTAGTCTAGGACGAGTGGTCAAGACCCGACGTGTCGGGTTCAGCTCCCTCGTGAGTCCTTATTTCCGTTGACACGCCATACAGAAAGCCGAAGATGCGGTTTGTAAGCTTGTATCGAGCGTAAGTACTACGTACGTATGTGTATGTCGCAAGACAAGGATCTGGGGTTCACACTGCAGGCCTGCAACTATAAAGGCACACCGTTCGTGAGCCTTGGCATTGCAAGGCTATCCGTCAGGATGACGAAGAGCGTATCACCAACTCATGCGCCTGCCACAAAAAACCTCCGATAAGTGTACTACGCAGACAGCGGTTCGGCTCGGTAGCTAATCATGGGAGATGGAAGTCGGCACCTTCGGGTGAGTATTAAGATACCTAGTATCACACACACCCCCCCAAGTCAACAATATCCCATTGCATGACGGCAGTAGTCTACGCTATATCACACCCAGCCTTACTATGTACAGTCATTGACGTTCGACGGAACCGACTACCTACATGGCTGCTAGCGGGAATGATCGTAGCCTGCGTACACCAAGGACAGCACGTGAGATGTATGGGGTTCACGGATATAAATAATCGATTAATTTCAAACGAGGGATTCGCAACCTTGTGTCACTTCGGATCCAGAGGTGTGGTACACCCCAGGTTTTTGTTTATCGACCCCATGTCTACCCATACTACGGCCTTGCACTAGATAAGATACGGTACACTAGGTATCCGACTGACTGACGACTTGATACACTCACTAGATTGCGGCGTGGGTGAGCCGATGGCCCCGTGACCCCGGTTGCCGTCTACTCGGGAGCCATCGGGAGCTATCGCAAGAAGCAGTAAAACTCCCGGAAGTTTTTCTTTCCCTCATCTATACTACGTTATCGTGGGGGTCTATGATACGAGCACTATATAAAGTTCTTGGCTTATTTTGAAGCCGGTGGTGTTGGGATGTGGACGAGGATTGGTTTATTGTTGATGGTGCCTTCCAAGGCGTCTCCCCGGCTCTAAGACGGATGCACGCGGGGGAGGACAAGGAATGTTGTGCGCCTGTCGGTTCTCCTATGCGTAATGGAACAAGCACATGAGTGGCTGGTGAAATATAGCGGTGGGGATAACACTCAGAAGTGATGATGCTGCTTCGCAGGTCCTAGATGGTAGAGCCTGTAGGTGATGGATGTATGGCTGGACGGGTGTTCCCTCTTTTAGATCGTTTGCTATACTTTTCGGTGAAACTGGCAGTTGATAATGCAGCCGCTCGTGGACGATTAGGAATTCATGAGAGGGTCCGGTAGCTGCAGGAAGCTATTATTGCCAGCCTTGTCTGATAGACGCGGGCTGCCGGTATCCAGACATAGTGAGAACGCAGGAATACGACATGGAGGCTGACTACTATTCTGAATGCATTTCGCCTTACTCTGAATCGAACCTAGACATCCCCTGTTGATAAAAACGCATGCTCCAATGACTTGCTTAAGAACATGCTTACAAAGAGTAGGTTTTTGGGAGTAAGATGATGCGCACTATTTACCTTATCTAGCACGGATTGGTTGGGTGATCTAAACATATGACATATGTATGAATGTATGCTAAAATGACACTCCAGTGGTGTATTTCTGTTCACCTACTGCATGCTGCACTGAGCAGACGTAAGCGTGGTATTTACGAACTGCTTGCATTGTGACCTCGAAGGCTACTTTCCTGGGGGGATTTATACGGCTACAACAACTAATGACATCATCTCCAGAAATAAAGTCAGTCTGGGCAAATAGCTCCTGCTACACCGGCTGCAGATGTCCAAGCTATCTGATTCCCAGTTGTTTTCCTGCCTTTGTTCCTAGCATCGCCTTCTCTGGTCCAAGCGGTAGATGCCAAGTGCGCCGCTGTCTTCCAACCCGGGCAATTCGATTCCCGGGCGCAATGGAACTCTAACAAAGTTTTGCTATTTTTTTCATAACTCGCTAGGTAGGCTAAAGTAAATGTCACTCCACTTGCAGTGGCATGATAGTTAGTTTGGGCCGCGAACTATGCTCGCATAGATAGGCAATGTGCACTTTGAACAATATAGATCATTTGCGACGTGCGTCTTTCCAGGTAGTTGCTTTCGAAACCGCGTGATCAGGCTATTAAGCATCCTGGTTCCCGGCTGTAGAATATTACTTTCTCGAATCTCCCTCACCAAACAGCCAATTAGCAGCTATTACCTATAGTCCCTTGTTGTCTCAGCTGACACTCCCGGCTGACAAGCGGTAGGCTATAGAAGCGTTCGAAGTCTAGAACTGAAGAAGTGCATATAAATATGCACTTGTCTCAGAGCCTCGAGCCTTGACGCCGGGGCCACTCGGAGTAAGTCAGCATGAAACATCCCATGCAGAGTGATATTCAGCCCAGATCAGGCCATATTAGCAGCGATAAACAAAGAAAAAACAAAACGAGATCCTCTGATGGCCACTAGGCACAGCCTATGCGACCATGGACCGGCGTGAACATTGTTTGTTTCTTTGTCGTCATGGCTGTTTGAGGGGGGTGATTGTAGTCGAGTATCACCAACGTAACCTTGCGCCAGGGAATACGTTACAATGCAGCTAAGGCCGCACTGGCGACTGCATGTAGTACTGCTGGCTGCACCAATCAAACTTCTCCTGAGCTCTATATTTATCGAATGAACCGCCCCCACGGGTCATGCGCCACAACACGGGAATTCTCAAGCCGCGCGGATGCAGGAATTGAAATGCCATGCATCTGATGATCGTGGATGATCGTGGCTGAGTGAAGCGACCACTCGACGTGCGCTGTATAGCTTCATTCGAGCGCATTCGCAACCGGCTGGGTTCCATTGCATACATCCGTTTTCACGGCACGTCTGTACCCGCTGGGATTTGCGTTGATATAATGAAGTTCTCCATCATGGCCTGTCCGCGACCACGGCTCCCAGCCTTTGCTCGGCTGGTTCCGCTCCCGCCCACAGCCGCCGCGGATGCATTGGCGCCCCGTTCCGCTAGATCGGCACCGTTGCCATCTCGGCGCTTGACAACTAGGCAAAGTACACGTCCGTAAATAGAAAAACCTTCATATGAGATATCCCTGGCCAGTTTCTTTTTGTCATCACTGTCGCCCTCGCTGGTAGCTGGGGCGGGTCTCTGGCGCTTCGCTGGCGGGGCCCCCCGGGACTCACTCGTTGGGCTCTGCACAAATAAGCCATCGTCATCTTCCCTTGTACCCTCATCATCTGATATGACCTCAATTTGATTACCATGGCCGCCTATAACGTGGCCTGCACCCACGGCTGCATCTGCATCTGCATCTGCATCTGCATCTACATCTGTGTTGCTGCGTGCGCGTTTTGGCCGCCTCATGCCATCTCTAGGCGCTGGGTCATCTATTGCCGGGATGGCGGCCAGTGCAACGGTAGCATCCTCGTCGTCGCTCTCCTCGCGCCGTATCACATGGGCCGACTCTGCGCCCATGTCGAGGTCGATGGGTACGTCATTAGTCTCGGCAATGAGGCGGCCCGAGTTTGATTTTAACTTGGTCTGGGTCGTGTCATGGAAATGCTTGTGTTTGGTGACCAGCGAGTGGCGCGTGCTTGTCTCGGTGAGAAAGATAGATACCTCGAAGTCATCTACACAACGTTACACGGCGCGTCAATGATGGGCCGGCCATTGCAAGGTCCAAGGTGCAGAGAGCCATGCAGAGAGCCGTGACAGACAATGTACTGTACTTCGTCTCCCGCAAATGCCGGCTAGGGAGGTACTTGGGGCGCTTGGGGGCATGCACGCGTACCTTCGACGACCACGTCCTTGATTCCCTTCTTCTTGGTGCTGCGCTTACGGCTCCGTTCGCGCTCCTCTCGCAGCTTGGGCAGAACATAGGGCCGCACACTCTCGATGACCCTTGGCAGCACGGGTTTTCGTGGGTTGAGTAGCCAGGTATGGGCCAGTCCTGGGTTGTCGAGGTAGATCCGACACTCTAGGACGGAATACTTGGTGATGCGAAGGTATCTCCGGATCGGCGCCATTGGTACTAGCAGTATTACCTAGTCATCTATGGTCTTCGTGATATGTTTTAGCTACCTGCTGTGGATGAGTAGGTAGATAGCTGGACCCTGCGAGCTGCAATGACGAAATGCCGAGTGACGGGATCAGTCAAGCTTCAGGCAGGGAGTGCTGTGGCGGTGGCTGATGGGGAATACCTAGAGCTAGGTAGGCCCGGTGGCTTCGGCGATTGGCAGGTTAGTGCACTTGCACTTGCTTTTTGTAGGTACTTAGGTACCTAGTCATTCTCTATCGTTATCGCTATCGATAATCGAGTTTAGGTCTGTGACTCGATTCGAAGTTATCGCGATAAACCTCGAACCGCGTCAGTCTATCGTGAAATCTTGCGCCGCTTAAAGCAGCTATGGTCGAGGTCTAGAAGAGACCAGGATGTGCTTCAGGCATAACGATGTCGAAATCATGGACGGCAACTCTGAAGCTGCCCAAATCCACCTTCCCGTAAGCCAACTGCCGGCTGGTATCAATCGTAGTGCTAATTGTGTATGCTCAGTCCGAGACCTCTCCCTGCATGCCGTGACCAGTATATACAACGATGCGCCGATCAGTTTTACGAATGGCAGAGTCGGAACCGGCCTGCGAATGATACTTTTGTACTCCACGATGGCCCCCCGTATGCAAACGGCAGCCTCCATGTCGGCCATGCCCTGAATAAGATCTTGAAGGACATGATTCTGCGAACAAAGGTCCAACAAGGTCAGCATTTGAGAAATGGCACTAGGAATGGACTTCGGGCTCACACTTGGATGTCACAGGCAAGCGTGTGGACTATATACCAGGATGGGACTGCCATGGACTTCCAATCGAGCTAAAAGCTCTGGAGAATGCCAAAGAAAAGAAGTTGGCGCCCCTCGAAATTCGAAAGGCCGCCCGAAACCTCGCCTCGAACACAGTCGTCAAGCAGATGAAGAGTTTTCGCTCCTACGGTGTGATGAGCGACTGGGCCCAAAAATGGACTACGATGGATACAGCCTACGAGATGAGACAGCTCCGTCTATTCCAGAAAATGGTCAAGAAGGGCTTAATCTATCTCAAATTCAAGCCCGTCTACTGGTCGCCATCTTCGCAGACCGCTCTCGCCGAGGCCGAGTTAGAGTACCAGGACGATCATGTTTCGCATGCTGCTTGGATCAGATTTCCTGTCACTGACGATTGGAGATGCCTCCCGCAGTTCAAGACTTTGCAGGATAAGATCAAAGGGAATTTGTATGCTGTCATATGGACTACTACGCCATGGACTCTTCCAGCAAACCGGGCTATTGCTATACACAATGACTTGAAGTATTGTGTGGTCCGCGATGGCGCAGACGGTTTATTGGTAGCTGAGAGTCGTTTCGATGCACTGAGTCAAAAGCTAGCAAAGGCTGATAGTACTCGGCCAGAATCTCAACAGCACACCGTGTACGGCATCTACGAAGGAGGACAGCTCCGGGACCTCAAATATACGAATCGGTTAAGAGGTAAGGATGCACCGGCTCAGCCAATGGTCCACGCAAACTTTGTGTCCGCTAGTTCTGGTTCCGGCCTTGTGCATATGGCGCCCGGCCATGGTTTTGATGACTACGAAGTGTGTAACTCTCACGGTATACCGGTGGCGGCTCCCATAGATGATATGGGGAAGTTTACCAGGGATGCTTTCCCCGATGCGCCAGAGGTACTGCAGTCAGCACCTTCTGTCATTGAAGGCGGCGGCAGAAATGTTCTTGACCTGTTGAAACCTCATGGTGATGTTTTGCTGGTAGAAAAGCACGAGCACAAATATCCATATGACTGGAGAACAAAAAAGCCAGTGGTCATCAGAGCGACAGAACAGTGGTTTGCCGATGTCGGATCGATCAAGGAGGAATCTCTTGATGCCCTGAGAAATGTTCGCTTTGTTCCGGAGACTGGCAAGAATCGCCTTGAGAGCTTTATCACGGACCGTAGTGAATGGTGTATATCAAGACAACGCTCTTGGGGTGTTCCTATTCCAGCTTTGTACGATGAGACCGGAGCTGCAGTGGTGGATGAACAAGTGGTTGAACACATCATCTCTGTTATTCAGGAAAGGGGCACACATGCATGGTGGTCAGACGCCGCAGATGATCCTGCATGGATCCCAAGTTCACTGAAGGGCAAATTCAAGCGAGGGACGGACACTATGGATGTCTGGTTTGACAGCGGCAGTAGTTGGACCATGATGCCGCGGCGAGCTGACGTCTACCTGGAAGGCTCCGACCAGCACCGTGGGTGGTTCCAATCTAGCTTGCTCACCCGCATCGCCGCAGGAACTGAAAGCGACGCGATGTTTGAGAAAGGTGCACCCTTTAAGCAACTGATTACCCACGGCTTCACTCTGGACCAAGAGGGCAAGAAGATGTCCAAATCTATCGGAAACACCATAGAACCCCAGCAAGTCGTAGATGGCACGCTCCTGCCACCTATTAAGCGGAAAGGGAAAGCCGCAAAAGGCCCCCTTACATACGATGCGTTAGGTCCTGATGCTCTGCGTTTGTGGGCTGCTAGTAGCGACTATACCAGTGATGTCGTAATCAGTGTCCCAGTCCTGCAGGCTATTCACAGTTCTCTGATCAAGTATCGCACAACTACGAAGATGCTTCTTGGTTCGATGCACGAGTCCTCGCGTACTGCACCCCTCACCGTCACGGACCAGATCGCTCTTATCCAGCTACAAGATACTATGGATGAAGTAGGCAGAACATTCGATAATCACGAATTCTATAAGGGATACAACGCCCTTAACCGATGGATCAACAACGATTTCTCGGCGTTCTACCTTGAGGCCCTGAAAGATCGTCTCTATTGCGGCGACGGCGGAGGTATCCTTGAACCCATTCTAAACGGGTTCCTTCGGATGTTGGCTCCTATGACCCCCTTGCTAGTCGAGGAGGCCTGGGACCACCGTCCGGAGTGGATGAAGCAAGATACGTACGTTCTTTTCCAT
Organism: Xylaria longipes; assembly: GCA_025201785.1. Lineage (NCBI taxonomy): Eukaryota > Fungi > Ascomycota > Sordariomycetes > Xylariales > Xylariaceae > Xylaria > Xylaria longipes. Next base: position 277,594 of record MU619689.1, read on the forward strand.
ACAATGTAACTTTTGCCTACCTCGTAGTGCATTGCTAACAAGTCTCAGATCCCTGGTGCACCCGCTTCACCAACTCTACGCGGATCCCATCATCGACCCCAGCCGGCTCACCATCGACCCCGTAGAGCTACGAAAGGACATCCCCGTTCTGATGGCCGTCCACAACGCCGTCAAACGCGCCCTAGAGCGGGCCCGTGTCTCTAGGTACGTGGGCTCGTCACTAGAGGCCACCGTCGACATCCATATCCCGGCGGCCGCGGAAGGAGAACAACAACAACAACAGCACGAGACCGCGCTCCACGTGCTCGAGAAACACGCGGACGAGCTCGCGAGCATGTTCGTCGTCTCCAAGGTCCGCATCAACGAACCCAAAGACGATTGCGACAGGGTGGATTTCATGTTCCGCGAGGAATTCGACGTCCGCGGCGTCAAGGCGGCCGTCGAGGTCCGACCCCCCGAGCACCCCAAGTGCCCTCGCTGCTGGCGCTTTATCGCCCCGCGGGAGGATGAGCTGTGTGCTCGTTGCGACGACGTTGTTAAAACCTAGCGGTGTCGAGTTGGCTGACTATAAGCTCGTTGGTCAGTGTATAGATATAAGTCTTGTATTGACGTAACTTGAACTTCACGACGCTTTGTCATTTGTGGTGTTGACTGAAGCAGACAGACTCAGAGGCATAGATGTATAGATGTTGTATTATATTGTATATATGTATCAATAGAGGATACCCGTTTGCATCTCCCTCTTAACTACCTAAACCTATCTCCTCCATGGCAACGGCATTCAGCTACTTCGAAGGGATGTGAAAGATTTAGGTACTCATACAGGGAAACGAGAGAGTCATGATATACCTCGAGTTGACTAGAGTGAACTGAACGATTCACGTACGCGTTCCCCTCTTTCATCACCATAAGTAGGATTAGACATCCACTAGAAGCAAGCATGCCACAAAACATTCATTAGCCATCAGGCTTTTTATATCAAGTTCTAGGGCAACTAGTGTACTGTGATAGATACCTCAACCGAGTATACGAGTCGGCAGGTCATCAAAAGTTTCAAAATCCATAGTAACCTTTTTGATTATCGTTCTTCGTGTCATCGCCATCATACACGAGGAGCTACGGCCTGTATTTGTCCCATATCCTCATTTTCCGTATTTTCTTTTCTCCTTTCCCATATCCGCCCCTTCTTTCCTATCTCGTTCGTCAGGTTTCCTAAACGCCGACCCTTTAGCGATATCTGTATGATGTGACGCGTTCCGGGCTTTGCTGCCCTGTGAGGAAAAAAAAAAGTGCTGTTATCCGTGGCGCCTGCTATGTTTCACAGGTCCATAAAGTTCTACAATGGTGCCATACCTGGGTCTGAATTGTCTACAGCCCAGTTTCACGGCAACGGTATGTGGCCCAATCTAGCCGCATCAAGCAATTTCCAAATGCGACGGCGATTCCACAGTTGCTTGGACTCCCCCTCGAGTAAACCCCCTCGCTCCATGACATTGAACTGCGCAAGCTGACGACAGAGGAGCTCCCAGTCCCACATGTTCTCATCAAATATATACTCGCCTCTCTTCTGGTCTTGAACGGCGTCGTTATGGTTATGCTCGTAGAAGTTCTTGGCCCGGTAACGGAATACGTCATTTTCGTCGAGGTCCCACAGCCAGGGGATAAGCTTCCCGGAGAGTAGCCTCCTCTTCCACCAGTTGGGTGGTAGGACGCGCGTGGGCTGAAGCGGTGGGCCCCGGTTTTCTTCGAACGGCTCCAGAGCACCAGTAATCTGATCAAATATTTCCTGGGGCATATCCTGGATTCGGTCCAACAGTTGAGCCAGTTCATTGCACGGACGCCTCTCTTTGCCGTCCATGGTTTGGAGATTCGAGTTAACGACGATGTCAGTCAGACCAGAAATAGTCAATGGGTACGCAAGGAAGCGGCGCAGTGAGGGATCCTTGACCATCGCTTTGTCGTAGTCGGCCATATTGCTACATGATGGCGCGGGAGCTCCAAAGTACATGTTCGCTTCGAGAATGGGTTTACTCATGAGACCCCCCGGATGCGAAGCGATGGCGCGCTTACACCAGATTTCGTAGAGTTGGGGAATGCTGCTGGGAGCACCGCCAGAAGCATCGCGGAAGCCAATCCTGTACCGAGTCTGGTCTTTGCAAAAAATGTCGGCAATTTTGAAGCATGATAGGTGGATAGGGATTCTCATTAATAGGTCTGTTGTGTTGATATATAGTGTTTCAGATTCCAATTTCATGCCTTGACTACCACCTAGGAAGGCTGTGACTTGGGTCTGCTCAATCAGTTCCACATTGTTGCAATACGATCTGCGGGTAGAAGGACGCTGCTTCTGCCATTCTAGATATTCAGGCTTAGCCTGTACTAGAATAGGTCGCATCCAGTGAGGTGTTCTGTTGTATATATGGTCGTCGTCAAAATCATCAGTTATTTTGCAGATGCCACCGCAGATAACACAGACAACGGGCTCATCATCACCCACAAAATGGGGTAGAATAGGTTGTTGTGGTAGTATTGGGTTTGGTTGGATCTGCAAGGTTGTTTGCAAGACTGCGTGCATTGATGAGCCTGAAGTTGAAGCACCTGATTGTGGCGGAAGTAGAAGTGGTAATGAAAGTGCGGATGGAGCGGAAGTAATCATGTTTGGTGATGGTAGATGGGGAAATGTCGGCATGATATGCGAGTGAACGCCAGAAGACTGCGTACTGACAGGAAGCGAAGGTGTAGGGTTACTATTTGACTGATTAGGCTGAGCGAATGAAGGTGCAGGCCGAATCGGCATTGAAGAAATGCTCGACGGTAGTGCAGTCGTCCGCGTAGGAGTAGACACACTGGTATGATTAATCATACCATTCAATCCATTGACGGGTGCTTCAGTACGCATATGGGAAGCCGTGGGTACAGCTGCAGAAGTAGCTACCGAAGCATCCAAGAAGGGCGCGGGGAGTGGACTACTCCAATGATGTGTGAAACTGTCGTCGGAGGCAGCGACGCTGGTATTGCTGCCGGACGGCACAGTGCTGTTGCCAGCAGACGGAGCGTTGGAGCTGTTACCCGTTTCGAGACTTAGATCGTTGCTGTAGCTGGGGCGCCGGCTGCCTACTGGTTCTATGTTGCCATGGGGAGGCTGATGATACGCCGCATAATGATGATTAGGATCCACATAGTATGGGTGGTTATAACGGTGATAGGAAGAGAGCGATGGATCGGCCATTGTTGATCACAGATATATCGTAGCCGTGTAGTGAGTGAGACGACCTTGCGAAAGCTGCGCGCGGATGCGATGTTATAGAAAGGAAGTAATGGCAGTGTAGGTAGTATGATACAGACGTAGACACAACTAAACCAGGTTAGATTATCGAACCGAGGGGGCTTCATCTAACCCTCACCGAATCTCGAATTGCACTGGCGCGCTCCGGTTCTTAATGACTGCGAGTGAAGCTGAAAAGGAGGGACTGAGATCAAGAGCCGACGACGTAGGTAAGTAGCAGCCCGACGCAAAGGGGTGTTTGGGGTTCTCCGTGAATCCCGAATAGTTGAACTTTAAAAGGAGTGGTGTGATTGAACAAAACTGGCTTCTGAACCGGCCGAATTCAAAGATCAAGCCGAAGGGTGTGTTGCGTTTGCAGGCCGTCCCCGGTGAGATGAGGGCTACGTGAGCACGGTGCTTCGCCTAACACACGTGCGTTATTCCTCGGTAGGTGCGTGGTACGTACACCGAAATGACTGAGTAGCAAAGTGCGACTTGAACGGATCGTTGGCAGGTTAGTTCCGAGTTGAACATTTCTCGCTCGCGCTGGTCTAAGGTTCTCGGATAAGGAGAGGCCCGGTGTCCGACGGGAGGGACTTGGAATGAGCGGTAATAGGTACCAGCTGTGTGCAGTAGCAGTTATAATCTTAAAGTGACGCCATGTGCGAGTAATGCATGCTACCCTATATTTCAAGCCTAGCAGGCTACCTATAACCCTGAGAAGGTGAGCTTTTGAAAGGCCTTCCAAATAGACAATCGGAAGAGGAGTAGGTAGCGGGATGTTGACAGTGCTTGTTAGAATTGTCGGGTATTTTTGTTGATCGGGACTAAATCACCTTAGACCCGTTGAGAGACGCGATGGATGGGTAATGCATGTGCACCTGCCTAAGGACCTGTTAGGAATGTTATGTACCAATCACAGCGAAGAGAGTATATGGGGCTAGACACAATTGCAGAGGAAGGGGAATGCTCGGTGAAACCTCAGACATTACTTACCTAGGTACCTACCTCCTTAGACAACATGGCAAGAGGGAGGAGAGGGGTCTAAATAGGAATAGAGTAGTCGGACAATATAAACGCGAGTAAACTGCACTCTAAGGCCACAAAGTAGAGGTATTATATTCAAATGCGAGTGAATGTTGAGCCTGAGTAATACTAGGAATTAGCATATTACTAGAATGTGCTTCAACAAGTAGGTATCTCAGTGTAAACGGCCATCATTTCCGGCCTAGACAGTGCTTGCGTCCCACCACCCCAACTAACGCCTCCTTTTCATGGCCCCCTTTTCATGACCCCCAAACGCCAAGGCTCGGTACCTTTCCTCGAGCAACCGCCCATATAAAGTTCCAAAACTTCCTAACATCAATCAATGCCTTCTTCAATTAAGCCTTGGGCTTTTCCTCCTGGTAATGCTCTGTGTGAAGATCTCCTTACCACCTCCCGGAACCATCGTCGCAAGAGGAGGCAGGTTCTCCCGCCCATCAACATTTAGCGTTGACCTGCTCGCCCTGCCTCGCGTAGTCCTGCCCTTCTTGAGCAGCGGCATCGTCATATCCTCGGGTATATCGTCCCCAGCACCCATTAAGCTGCCAAGACCCACGTTGCTACCGAAACCATGTATTGTTGAGCTAGCTCGTTGATCAAGATTTGGAATGACATTGCTGTTATTGACGTTCGGATGCAGCTCCCGAAGACTCGCACTTAATGGGTTCCGACCGCGATCCGTCAAAATCGACGCGTCATCGCTACTGACTGGCCGAGAAGGTGATCGATTCTCTAAACGAGTTGGGCCCGCGTCCGCGAAAACAGCTGCTTTGCTAGGCGACGGCTCCCCATTGAACTTGGCAATCAAAGAAGCATGTGCCTGCGTACGAGGAAGTTCGGTGGGATACTCGTAGGTCGACTTTTGAGGTGTATCACCCGTGCGCTGATATTCCTGGATTACCGTGCTGGAAATATCTTCACGAAGATCGGCGAGGGGCTGACGAACGTTAACCGGCAATGGTTCCAACGCCTCTTCTGCGGCCTTTATATCCATGTCCATCTCTGATCCGAGCTCTTCAACTCGCGAGCATGTTGTTCTAAAGTGATCCGCAATGCCTTCGTACGAATCTTCAACTGTGCCAGCAAGATTACGTAATGATTCTGTGTGCTGGTCGTCATGTTGGGCATTTTGTGAGCGGGCACGAGCGACGAAGTCGTCAAGGGAAGTCATCTGCTCATCGAAGTCCCGCATCTGTTCATCAACAACGCGCACAGTTTTGGCGTGAACCGATTGCGTTGTTTCTTGAATCGATGTGCTACGGGTATTGGCCGCCTTGAAATGTATGTTAGCAGAGACCTCAAGCCACAGTCTGGTAAATACGACTTACAGTCCAGTCATCCTGAAGTTTGGACTTTATAGTCTCACGTGAAGCAGCAACCTCGTCAAGAAACTGTCCTTCTCGGGCATTCCATTTATCCATACCCTGAGCGTACTGCGTCATACTTCCTTCCAACACAGCAGCATTTTCTTGAACATTTCGCTGAATGAAAGCCGCTTTGCTGGCTAGGCGGGACTCCTGTGTATCAGCCTGTGAGTTGATGAGAGAGGTGATTTGTGCCAACAAGGTGCGGCGTTCCTCAGTAGCCTGTTGCCTTTCCTGTTCTATTACATTTTGTATTTGCATCGAAATAGACGCATTGGACTGCTTGACTGTCTCGGCAGCGTCCTGTAACCGCTCCCTGAGACCATCAGACTCTTTTCTCTGGGCAGCATTGTGTTTTAGTAAGTCTTCGAAAATGGTCTTGAAATCTTTGCCCAGAGCAGAGTATGATGCGTGTAAAAAGTTGTGAAATGTGCTGAGCTCGCTCAGAACATCTTGGGCGATCGTCTCCGCGGCTGTCGCAATAGCCTGGAGGCTATCACCAACCCGCTCTTTGATGTGATTTCGCACTTCTTTAATTTCCTCCAGCACCTCGTCCATCTCCTCTTTCGACCTTTGATTCTGCTCCAGCAGCTCCTCCTTCGATGTAGCAAAGAGTTCAAGGTTTTGATCGAGGAACAACTGTGTTGATGAAAGTTTCTCCAATTCCGCCTGCACGAAAGTGTGCATGCGCTTAGAGATATTGGAAATGTGTTGTTGCTGCTCATTCTGGAACTCTTCCATACGCGTTTCAACCAAAGATGTAACGTCGGACACTTGTTCTTGAGCTAGACTCCAATTGGTTCGATTCAAGGCTTGAAGGTCAGATTTCCTCTTGTTTTTGGCGTGCAATCCCCCAACATGTCCAACAGTCTTATGAAGCGTGTTGATGAGTTTGTTTCCCACTAGATGCATCTGCTCTTCCGTTTTCTGATGGGCTTCGCGGAGGAGAGTTTCCTCAGCTAGTGTTTTTCGTGTTGCCTCCAACACGATCTCAGTCTGATCGAGCACACCTTTGGTCTCTTCTAGCTGCAACTTGGTAGCTTCATGGTCTTTTTTCAACCCCATCAGGCTCGACGTCAACGAGAACAGTTCTTGCACCTTGTTTCGAAGGTTCGATTCTAGAGTCTCGATCTTGGCAGCTTGTTCCTCGTTTTGTATACGCCGTGATTCGCTAACTGTCGCCATCTCTTCGTAACTCTCGTTGGATAGGTAGACTCCGTTTCGCTGCCGTGTCGCAATCAACTCGCTTTTCAGCTTCTCAATTTCTTGAGTGAACTCTCGGAGTAAAGCACCCTTTCTAATCATTTGATTGACTTGCGGCTTATTTCGAATGTTCTTGGCTCTGAAGGCGTAATCTAGCGTTGAAATGGTCTCCTCGAGGTTGCTCTTGGCTGGAGAAACGGTGGCTATTATGCAAGTTTTTGTACGGCCTCCGAGGGAATCTTGCAAGAGACGAGTCAATTTGGATTCTCGGTAAGGGATATGTGAATTGCGATCCACGAGAGCGTTGATGACCCGTCCAAGAGTAAGGAGACTTTTATTGATCAAACCGGCCTCAGCCGCACGTTTGTTTTCTGCACCCGATCTTTGAATATTCTCGCTACCAGCAAGGTCGACTAGGTTCAACTTTCCAGCGCTGACCCAATCTTCGCCATCTTCTCCAGCCCGCTTGACGCAGGCTGTTATTGTGAAGACGGTGTGACTTCGGCTGCTGAGGTCATTGCATTTGGTGGCTGCGACTTGTCTCTTCAAACTACCCTCTTGGAGTATTTTGATTCCCTCAGCCGCATTCCTGATATGGGCTTCCTCCATGCCTTGTACAATAGTAGCTGCGTGGCCTTTCCGAGATGCGTCGTCGAAGATTTTCAGCTTGGCGTTCTCCTCGATGGACATGAGGTCGCGAAGCTCCTCGTTGTAGAGCTCGATGAAGGAGCATTTGACAAAACTCTCAGTGTCCTCCTTGTCCAACCTCTTGAAAAGGGAGTGTAGCACCCGAGGAATAATACCAGCTTCATCGGACAATAGACCAAAAGTATCTTCCATGTCCCCTGACATTGTGTATGTCTTGCCCGTACCGGTTTGGCCATAGGCAAAAATAGTGCAGTTGTAACCACCCAACATCTTTTCCACCGTCAGTCGAGATATTCCCTAGTAGTTCGCGAGACAGCATACCTCTTCTAAGATTGGTTTGACGACATCATCATATATTACGCTCTGATCGGCAGCTGGGGAGAAGACGCGATCGAAGTTGTAAGTCTTGTTGCTCAGGGCACTGGGTCCCAAGGATAGCTCGACGGTTTTTCCTTGTGCAGCATCTGTAGACACGACAACGGCGCTGTTCTCGCGCACCTCCCGCTCGTTTCGGCCGCGACACCGTACCACAACGTTGATATTGGTTTCCTGCACCGATTCCACCTCGAAGTCGCGCTCCTTGCGCTTGGTTCCCGTAGTCGCAACAGATGACAGGGACCCGGCGGGGGACGGGGCAGCGGTACGGTCAATTCTTGCAGCCGCGACGGCTTGGTGGTGCATGGGCTGTCTTAAGCTCGACATCCTCGATGTATTTGGTCGGGAAGCAGCACGTCCCGCCGCGGCTAAGCGAGCGCTGGCGGCCAGCGAGGGCGTCTCGCCCCGACGAGAGCGGCCTTGCATGAGAGGCGGCGTAAGGCGATGAGTATGTATAAGTCTAGAGTCGCTGAGCTTGCCGATAAGAAATGAAACAGGAGTCCGAGGCGGTCAAAAAGAGAATAGCACAAATTTCCTTACGAAGGTAATTCGATCATAGATTTAAGCATGCATGGGATAGGTGGGTTGGAGCATCACCTTCACTAAAGACGCGCTGGGCCGGGGTGGAGCAGGCCGGGGAGGTAAATACCTACAGCAGTACGTCAACAGCACCTTGTACCGGTTTCCCTGCCGGTTGCCCTGGAAACAGCCCACCAGTACCCAATCGGCCTAATTAGTCTCCCTACAGTGGGTACCCAGGTACACTATCCCCTTAGAGACCCATTCGGCTACAACATCCTTAAATATACCGATAATTAAAATATAAACTAATTAAATTATTTATTTTATAAATACCTTAATTTATACCTAATTTTACCCGTGCTAAATATATTAATAAAATTTTAAGTTATATAAAGCTATATTATACTTATTATAGCTGTAATAAATTTAGCTTTTTTTATTAATACTTATATTAAAATTTATTTTACTTAAAATAATCTGTTTTTATAAAGCTATTATAAAACTTTTATAAGTTTTATAATTATTATTTTTATTTTATTTAATTAATTAATAATTAAAAAAGCGTTTTTTAAAATTATTTATATTAAAATAACCTTTTATACTAGTTTTTAATTAATAGCTATATTTTTTAAATATAGCTATTAAAATAGTTTTTTTTTAAATAGTTTAGTTTATATAAAGCTTTTATTTTAATAACTTTTTATTATAGTATTTTTAAAACAAAAAAATATTCGTAAAAACTATATTAAAAATAAATATAAAAAAAAAACATTACTTATAGCCTTTACGAACTTAATAACTTTAGTTATTATAAGCTTATAAATAATTTATTATATTTATATTATTTTTTTAATAGTTATAATAATAAATAATAATTAATAAAATTATTAGCTTAATTAAAATATTATTAAAAAAAGCTTTATTAAATTTTATATTTAGTTGTTTATATAATTAATAAATATATAATTTAAAGCTAAAAAAAACTATTAATATAAAAAAAATAAAAACGTTATTTTTATAAATAAATTATTATATTTAGCTATTTTTTATAGCTTTATTTTTAATTAAATTTTAAAATAATTAGTTTTTTAAAGCGTTTTTTAAATAAAAGTTTATAAAATGTTTATAAATTTTTAATTTATTTTAAGCTATTATAGTTATTTTAATATTTATATAACTATATAAATAAGCTAGCAAATTAATTAAAATAAATAAATTATTATAAAAAAAATAATAAGCTTGTTATAAAAGCTTTTATAATAAAATAACTACTACTTATTAAATATTATTTAGCTTTTTAAATATTTTTTAGCTTACTAGGGCTATTAAAAATAATTTAAACTGTTTTTTTTATTTTAGTAGTAGCTTTAAAGAATATAAGATTTTAATAAATTTTATATAATTAAAATATTATATTTAGTTTAAAATATAGCTAATAGTAATAATTATTTAAACCTTAAAGTTTAAAAAGTTTAGTTTGTTTTATATATATATAATTATTAAAAATAAGCCTGTAAAACTTATTATTAATTTATTAATAATAATAGTTAAGTAAATAGTTATTAGGAGTTTAGCAGCTAATTTAACTATTTTTAAAACTTTTATAATTTTTAAAAATAGCTGTAAAAGTATTAAATTTTAGTTATTAAGGTTTTAAAAAATAAAATAATAAAATAAAGCTTAAAATTAATTTTTATTAATAAAAAATAAAAGCGTATATTTTAAATAAAAGTTTGCTTTTATAAATTAATAGTTATTAATCCGATTTTTTTTATATAAGCTTATATAAATAAAAGTTTTAAAAAAGTAGTAAATTTTTATAATAAATATAAAGTGCTAACAGTTTTTTATTAATTTAAGCTTTTAAAAACTTTTTTTTTATTTTTTTTTATAATAATTAATTTATTTAATAATAAGTTAAAATAGTAAAAAAGTTTTAAATAGCTTTAAAAAATTTTTTAAAAATATATATATATAAAAATTACGTTTTAATAAGTTTAAAGGAGTAAATTTAGTTAGCTTTATATAATAAGTAGTAAAGGCTATATTAAGTTATTATATGCTAGTATTTGTTTTTGTTTTTATAATATTTTATAATATTATTAATTAATAAATTTTTAAAAAAAAAATTAATAAACATATATAGCTAATAAAACGTTTTTAATATATATAAAAATTTTAATTAAGGTTATTATTTTAACTAAATAATTAAAAAGTGTTTAAAGTTTGAAGATCTAAATATATACTTACGTAATAATGTCACTTTTGTTAGCAAGGGTAGTGTGGGTCAAATCGGTGTCTTTTTTGGGGTTGCAGCCGAATAGGTCTTTAAGGGGATAACCCCAACCCAAAGCCCCCGACTCCCGACCTATCAGCAGCCTATCAAGGACCCCTCGGCGTTGCACTAACCCTATCGCGCTAAGTTGCAGGGTCCTGCCTGATGGCGAGCATGTGCCTTGCTCAGTGTGACCGATGTGCCCCTCTACATACCTACCCCTCTACAGGTCTTGTAGCAGGTGACGCATAGTGAGATCCAGGCGCGGCTTCTGACAAGTACCAAACCTGAATAAAGTGAAGTCCGATGACCAATATTACCTACCTACTTACCTACACAACCACCCATAGGCGCTCGACTTTGGAAGCCATATCGCCAACTGCTCTAGGTAGGAGATATATACATTCTGGTCTACCGAGGTATTTCTTTGTGACTCCTGCCAACCTATTTGCCATTCTCTCTATGGAGCACGAATAGAACAGGCATCACTTGATACTCAAACACTCCAGCGCAGCCCCGAGCCAAGTCCCGAGTCAGAGCTCGCTCAGGACCATCAACTTGCATGGATATCACCAGAGTTGGTTGATCTCCTTTCAAGTCTATGCTCTGAGCCCACACCCGCAACCACAACCGCTCTCTCTCGATTCTGGGCCACCATGTCTCTCTTCTCCGCCGCCCTGCACCCAAACGTTGGGCTAGGCTTCCTAAGTACGTGCATGTCCCCAGTGCTGTCCATCACAGGCTGGATACAGTTACAAGCTAAAGGAAAACTGATCGCATTTGCCCGTAGTTCTCGGCGCTTCCCTTCACGATATCCTAACGAGACTGAAGGCCGAACCCCAGCGATTCCCTAAGCTCGACCTGGCGTATTCCCAGGAAGAGCCTGTTAACGAACCCGTAACCCTTACGCTGCCAGCCAACGGCATCCGTTTGCGATTCGACGGTCCCGAACAGCGGCTCCGTCTCGTCGAGGTCCTCGACTTCACGAAGAACCGTATCACTTACCAGGACAAGGACATCGCGAAAGCTTCCAACACCCAGGGAAGCTCAAAATCGTCTAGAGCGGGCGGCGAGGTTGCCAACGGCCCTGCTTTCAAAAATGTCTATCATCGACTATTTGGGCCAACGTATGCCGGCGAATACATACCCCCAGGCAATGATAACGCCGACGGCGTGGGTACATACATTCTGTCATATCCTGGTGTCGCTTTCAGTTTTCCGGTGCCTACATCGGCATATTCGCCGAACAAAGACGTTGTTTCACTTCTCTCTTCCCCTGCAAGCCAGACTGCAACCTCGGTGGCCATTTTCAGTGGGAAATCATGGGCCCACGCAAGGGAACAGCTCTGGACAGAGGTTCTCCCTAGCGTCAAGTCAGCCATTCTATTCAGTAAGAGCAAGGAGGTTGTACCAGATGAGATCTCTCTAGTGAAGATACACGGAGGCGGGCGGCTTCAATTATTCAAAAAATGGACCAGCTCCTCCGTATGGATTAATCTCGGGGAAACTAGTCCTCAAGAGTTGGTGGCCGAGCTGGGCGCGCCAGACGCCATTTATCGCAAAAACGATCAACGCATGTATATTCATAAGACTCGGAGGGCGAGCGATAGTAGGTCTAGGTCGAGCGGCGCTGAGTATAAACGACCAGATGATCTCACCGATACAGATCAGTCATCGGCGCCTACAGGATCTGACGAGTCAGACGATGAGGCGATCGAAGATGAGACGGTAGGTAACGTGTCCGGGGAATGTTTTTATAATTACTTCTATCTGGGGTTTGATATTTTGGTGTCGCCACCCCAACAACCCTCGCGCACACCACCATCGCAGATGAATCTTAATGAGGCTCAACTTCCGGGAGCCAATATCATCAAAAACGGAAACCCGGATCGGCTAGTGGCTACCAAGGTCATATTGCATGCCAACGTTCCAGGTTCGTATCCATTTAATCGGCACCGCAGATCGCGGTGGGAGGTTTCCTACCTCAGCAAGACGGAGTCCGACACCGTCATCGATTCCGAGACGCCATTCGACGAGATAGAAGAACGATTACGAGAAGAGTGGAAGAGCACTTATGCGTCTGAGGATGATGCTAAAAGGCGACAGCGAGGCATGGTTCTCAACCGTGGATGGGGCGATAGTCCCGGAAGCAGCTGCGAATTCCTAGGTGGTTGGGAAGATAGCAGTGGTGGTATAGCTGCCAAAAAGCTAGACGACAGCGAAGAGTCTACTACTACCTTGTATGGTTTTCCTGGCCTTGTTTTCGAGGTGTTGAAGAATAACTATGTCAGCGCAGTTACGGTGTACTAAACAAATATTGGTTATGTTGGAGTTGGGGTTCCTCATATTAAAGTTACTCTCTCCTAAAGAGTGCAGTACATGTTGAAATATGCATCGATATTCAAATAGCGAACAAGCGAATTTTGCTCAGTAAACACACGATTTGCCTTGCTACCTAGCTACAGAGCTAATATATTCACAAGCCCCTGTCCAATCAGATGTTTATTCATAGTGCCATAGTGCAGGGGCACATGTTACACTACAGAAATCCTTCGAATAATTTGGCGGCGTCTATAACCATCTTGTCATAGGGAATCCAGCCCTGGCCAGTCGCTTTTATGGCTTTTGAGGAGTTCACACGAACTCCCATCGGGTCGGCCGCATAACCCGGCAGATAACCCTCACCCGGCGTGCCCTCTTGGATGATGTCTCGCCTCTCTGGGTATGCCTTGCGCAGGATGTCAGCTGCTGCTTGGGGCACGCCCACGTTCCCGTTCCCGCCGACGATGTAGCGCTCGCCACCCGCGATTTCCGGGTGGGAACTGGCCCATTCCGTCATCCGCGCCACATCTCGCACATCCACGTGGGTGCCATACCCGGATGGGCCTGCGGGGAAATCCTCGCCTGAGAATACCTTCCAGATGAAGGAATTCGTCTCAGCAACGCCCTCGGGCGAGGATGGCAGGTACAGCGGAGGGCCAGCTACCCAACTATTTGGCGTCGAGATTCCGTTAGCAAGACTGGTCCAGTGCGTGCTACGAGGGTGAAGCAAAGGCTGGGTACCTACCAAGGACACAACGCCGTGGCCGCAAAAGGGGGCTTCTTCTCCTCCACCCAGTTCCAGAACGCGCGCTCGGACGCGACTTTGCTCGCGGCGTAGATAATGTGACCGAACGCATTGTGGCCCGCTTCCTTGACCGCGGGTTCGGCCTGGGTATTCCAGTCCTTTTCCGTGAATATGACAGCGCCCGGAACGTGCATGCGGACGGCGGCGACGCTGGATACCAACACGAAGCTCTTGAGGCACTCTTCTTCCTTCGTCTGCTCTGAGGCTACCTTTAACGCGGACTCGAGGATCGACAGCGACCCCTGCACCGCCGTCCCCACGATGTACTCGACATCGCCGCTGTCGAATACCACGGGCGTCGCGAGATGCGCGATCGCCTGCACGCCCTTCACAGCTTCGTCGAAGGCGCCGGGTGCCTTGATATCTGGCACCGCGACGAGCTCGAACTGGTCCGCCTTGCGCTCTGAGGCGAAGTGAGCGGTTAGCTCTCGTACGCTAGTGCTGTTCAGGTCCCTGACTGTGCCTCGCACTGTCCAGCCTGCTTTCAGGTACCGGGCGATAGTTTGTGCTGCGATGTAGCCATTTGCGCCTGTGACAAGGACGCGGCGGAGAGAGGCCATGATCGTACTTGTATTTGACGTATACACTTCTTAGGAGGAGGGGAAGGGAGTAGTAAATTAAGTAAATAACCGGACCGGTTGAATAATAATCAATATTAAGTATTCACACCCAGTAACAACGGCACACACGGGAGCTTACTTGGCGGAGTTAGCAATTCCAATTTCGTCTTTCGGTCTCCGTACCTACCTACCTAGGTAGGCATGAGTGAAGATTAGGTAGATAATGTCCAGACGCCGATGGTATATCCGCTATCATACAAGTAGATACCTAGAAAGGTAGGCTCAAAATCATCAAATAGCACGCCTCTACGTATTCTGGTGCTTATCAAGAAACGTCCTAGGCTAGATTTTTGTCAGCTTTGAAAGCTACCGTAATATGCTAAATAACAATGTGAAAGCAAAAACAACGAAATATTCTGTTTCTGTTTCTGTTTCGGAATCGATTATTAAGAGGCACGCTCACCTAAGTATTTTAGTGATCTCCGCCTAAACACCGATAAAAGCCCGTCGTTAAGTCCGAACTCGCCATATTCCATCAATCACTATTCTGGGGATAGGCGCTACATGAATAAAGAACGCAGTGTATTTTTTCGTTAGCTCCTATCCTTAATAACTTATTAGAATATGGTATGGTGTATGGAGAAATGCGAGGGCGTATCACTTGATCTTCGATGCACAACATAAGTAGGTAGTTACCTAATCCCATCAAAACAGCGGGTACGGGTAAGCAAGGAGCTGAATACAGCATTTAGAAGGCGGCCATGGCAATGCTTTGTCGGAGTCGGAGTCGGAATTCTCCAATGTATTCCCAGGGTTTGAAACCACGCGCGGCTTTGGGGGCCACCGAATCATCAACAGCAAAGGGAGAACAAGTGCAAGCGTTTCAAGATAGACGGTCTCGGCTGGATGCGCCAAACGTCTTCCTAAAACCATGGCCACCGATTCACGAAGTCGGATCTTGGGCGAAGGGCTGCTTCCGTTGTCTTCATCGGTATCGTATTCGCCGTCTCTAGAACGTTTCACCGGCAATCTGCAACTCGCATCCAGGCTTAAAGGATGTGCCCAGTTGCCGTCCGAAGGATTTGAGGGAAAGAATGCCCAGATCTCATTCCTGGTAGCTCTGCGTCAGGCCACGGTCATTTTGACAGCAAGACAAGATTAAATACGTTTCTAGGCTTTTAACGAGGGCTTGAACGGGTGTTCATATTCAACTAATAATTCTCTAGGAGTCTAAAGGGTCACTGGTTTATCCTTCTTTCAAGCGGTGTAGCCTTGTCCCTTGCCCTCTATTTATATTCATTATTTCTAGCCTGTTATCTACCCCCTCACTCGACCGAGGCCTTCCTCGAACTCTTATAGTCTCGTGAGCCTTATAGACCAATAGATACAGCCTTCTAGGCTGTATGTCTTGAATCAGGGCTTGGTAGGCTGGTCGGTGTGACAGAATCGTATGTGCCAGAACGCTCAAATAATATGGTAGTGAACCTGAGGGATGTCTTGGGGACTTGTTGTATGCACGAAGGTTTCTAGAACAATTTTTCGGACTCGGCTAAGTCTACTTAGGATGCTCTGTTATAGTGTCATAACAATTGCCCTTGATATTATCTTTATACAGCATATGTCGCGATAATAGTGGGCATCCCAGGCCATGAGCTGACGCCAACTTGTAGATCAAAGAGTAGTGCGTCCATTTAAGTTTGTGATATGAAGATTCCAGTTACTGCTATGTATTCTGAGTAACCCTGTGAACAACGGGAACGAAGCGAAGTTGGGGCATAGGATGAGTTGTGAAGCATAAAATTCAATACTCACTACTTTGGAAGTATTCATTGTAGTGAACCTTGGAAGTGTAGGAGTGATGGGAGTTCTGACTGCCGTCTAAAAGTTTGCTGTTCACCTCCTATGCAAATTGGACTCCAGATGTCTGCAAGATATCCTCGAACGTAGCGTCGATATAAGCATTTAAAAATCTAATGCATTTGACAAATTTACAATTACCTTCCAAGTCGCTATCCTTTTAGGGATTGTTTTATACACCTGTGCCGTGCTCCTGCATTATATAAGTCTTGTTATTTTACTTTTGAAGTAGCACTCTTTACTCTTTATGTTACAAAGGTGAAATAATCCTTCAAGGGATAGGTAGGAAGCACCCGTGACATGACTTTGGGCATTGTGATTTGCTTTACTCTGTATGCCTTGTAGATATTCAGGACTGTGCGAATCTATATGCACCGTGCGGGAATACTGTAACTACGCTGACCCCCTGAGATCAGCTGAGGCTGAGCGCAGGCGACGAATCATATGATGTATTATTATTATCTACCCCAAAATGTTCCTACTCAAGAGAATCTGGAGATTTTCAGAATACTTGTACGTACACTAACAAAGCGACCTTCAACAACAACGGAATATAGTGAATGTGATATGGACAGCTTCAGAACAACAACATGCATAACGCGACGCGACATGCTTTCGTCCAAAACCAATATGAAATGACGTCGACAACGTCATACCGAGAACTTACTTTGCTCTATTGAAAAGAACCTTAATTGGAGAGGAGAGTAAGGTTTGTTTTTGACAAATGATACTTACCTATGATCAAATTTTAAGTTAAGATACCTACTAGTGGACCCACACATAGTGAACCCACCTCGCTGCGCTTGGTGGGCGTCAAATATGTGGCTCATGTCAATAATATGGCTCATTTCGTAATCCTACCTGTCACCAAAAATAATAAAACTACACCTAAATACACTGTTTTAAAATAGCTATATATAATTAACGAAAAATCGGAAAAATATTCGGATAAAAGAATAATATTATTTATATATTAAATAATTTATATTATAATTTCCGAGTTAATTAAATAAATAGCTGTTAAAATATAGTCCGTTAAAAAATAAATTTTATATAAAAATATTAGCTAACAAAAAGCTTAATACACGGGCTAACGAGAGGCTTAACGCACGGGCTATTTTTATATATATTTACTTAAATTTTATTATTTTAATATAATATATTTTAACGGTTATTTAAGTAAATAATCCGAAAATTATAATATAGATTGTTTAATATATAAATATTATTATTTTTTTATCCGATTATTTTTCCGATTTTTTATAAATTATATAAAGCTGTTTTAAAACCGTGTATTTAGGTGTAATTTTATTATATACGTTAACTTTATAAATAATAAATATTTTTAACTAAAATTTTAAACGTAGGTTATTTTATATATAGTAATAATTATTTTATTATTTGTTTATTTTTATAATTTTTAGTTAATTTATTATAGCTGTTTAAAGTACGATATTTTAGTGTAATTTAGTCGATTTAGCTCTTTAAGTGAGCCAGGTTATTGACATGAGCCACATATTTGACGCCCACCAAGCGCAGCGAGGTGGGTTCACTATGTGTGGGTCCACTAGTAGGTACTGTTTGATCTGTGCAGGTGGGTATACCCCGCTGGACATTTCTTATAAGCTACAGTGGATGCGCAGTGCTGGTGTTGGACCTCTGCTGCACGAGAGCCTCCTACATACCTACTAAGTAGGTACCACCGCACCCTCTGACGTACGAAGCTACATCCTGAGTATTAAGGTTTTAGTGTATTTAAGCTCCAAGAAGGGTTTCAAACATTGGCGACATCACCTAGAGTTAATACGCAGTAAGTGCCGAAACGCTAATTATATAGTTTGGGCGAAGGCCCGTGCGCTTAGCGCCCTAGCCCTGCCAACCTGGGTGGACGTAAATAAACATATCGCGTCTGCGTTCTCCCATCGTTTCTCCTGCCATTACAACTTCATATTCACACCGCACTTTCGATCAATTGCACTCTGCTACGCTTTCAATCGCGCTCGCAACTGCTCCAAACTAATTTCTCGTGGTTCTAATTGCACCAACAACTACTTTATTGCACCCACAACTACTTTTCGTGTGTTTTCAACACGCCTCCAGCTGCTTTCTGTCGTAATTCGATTACGTCCCTGTGTGAGCAGGGTCATCTCACCTTCTTCACAATGGACTCCAAGAAATCCACATACCACCAATCCCGCATCCTCAGGGAGATGCGTAATCACGCCGAGAGACCATTCTCTCCACCAGCATCGACTGGCAGCCACGGCACAGTCACGCTCACCTCACAGCTATCCATTCCCGATGGAGAGTCCACTCGCCAACCCATGCTACCAATAATCAACACTTCGGTGCTGGGTCGTACTTTTCCTGAATGGAAGCACCACGGAAAGGAGAACAAGCAGCCTTCCCCGCCTCCAGCTGCTGTCAATAATGATGTAAGTCTCCCTTCCGCTACCACTTCTTATGATGATACTGTAATTCGTCGCCGAGATCCGGCGCGTTAGTCGCGCAGTCCCGATTCGGCTCGGTTCGGTTTTGGGCAGCCATTGCGTTTTCTGCAGACCACACGCGTTCGACCGCACGAGGCACGACCGGCGTCACGACCGGTGTCTCCGGCACGCGTTCGATTCGATGTACGACCGGCATCCCCGGTCTCTCCTGCTTTTCCTACTTTGAGTTCTCTTTCATTTTCGCAGTTTTCGGATGTTTGTTCTCTCTCCCATGGTAGCACGTGATGATCACCTGACTAACAAATTACCCACGAAGAACTCGGAAATCTTCATGCAGGATTCGCCTAAGCTACGCACACATCAGATGCGTATGCCAGTTATAGAGGACACAATGGAGCTCGATGCTCCGCTTAATCCTCCACGAGGAAATTTGACCACACTACTGGACACACTTCAGACTTCCAGAGTCGAGAAGACTCGGGCAGATGAGCAATCTGTGAAGCAATCATCCCAGATCTCACCAAAATCTCAACTCAATTCTAAATCGTCTGCTAATACAGCACGTCGACTCAACCAACAGCTGCACCCTAATGACTATAGCACCCAGACCCCACCTCTGGTCAATCAGACGGCTCACTCATTCTTTCTTCCCAGCATTAACCATCTCCACGATCTTGTGGCTGGCACCTTGAGATGGTCATCCTTAAAGAATGGAATGCCAATTTTTGTCAAACATGGCAAAGTCCATGATAAGGAAACACTGAAATATGAAGACCATCACGCCGACTTTGAAGTCGTCACCATTCCCGATGAAGAAGAGCAGATTTTCGTTTCCCTGGATAAGATCCGAGATGAAATCCAGACCCTACAAGAACACGACGAGCTTGTATCCAAACATGCTGAGCAATTGCAAGATGAAGTGTGCGAACTTCAATCCCATGTCGCCAAGCTCCAGTCTCGCAAGGACAGCGCAGTTGGCTCGGAATATGATAGCTCCCTAATTGTACAGCTTACCCACCACAATACAGGTACGTTTGTTTTCTGCCACACTGATTTCACTCACAACTAACTATCTGAATCAGAACTTGAGGAACAAGTTTCTTCCCTCAAAGCTCGCCTTGACCAGGCCAATCGCCAGATTAGCCTTAATGAAATACACAATCAATCGTTCGCCGCTGAGCGTGACGAGGCTCTTCAACGGGTATCGGATCATGTCATCACCATCAAGCGGCTTCAGATGCGCAATGACAGTATCACTCAGCAGAAGTTGGATCTTCAGGAGGCTCTCAAAGGAGCCGAAGAAGACCTTGACTCCGAGCGTGCTCTACTTGAAAGTCTTCACCAAAAGTACGAAATGGTCTCTGAAGAGAAGGGATTACTGAAGGAAGACAATCTCGGCCTCGAACGTCACAATGAAACTCTCTTCAACAACAACAAACAGCTTCAGCAAAAGAACGCTCTTCTCGAGCGTGAGAACAAAAACCTTCAGGGCAACGCTGCCCAACTCCAAGAGATGGTTGACGAACTCAACAAGAAGATGTCACAGAAAACCGAAACTCGTCGGTATGCACAGGAGCCCAAGGGTATCATGTCTAGCCGGGGCCAGTCAAAGCTCACCAAGATGACTCAAAATTGGGAGTCAGAGGACAGATTTACTGTCGTGAGCGAGGCGTCAGCTAAGACCATACCATCACAAATGCATTTGTCAAAGAATGATGATACTCGAGAGAGTGACTTCACACGAGAATCCCGTCATCGATACACACAGGAATCTAAGGGTTCCATGCCTGTCACAGGCAAGTCGAAACTCGCTAAGATGGCTCAAATTCAGGAGCCAGGAGACAGACACACTGTCATGAGCGAGATGTCTGCAAAAACGACATCCCACACGGACTTGCAAATGCAGGATGATTACACCCAACAGATCGACCTTACACGAGAGCCCCAACTTGACTCCGATCAAGAGAATATGACTTCGGCTCTCTTCATTGATGACATTACACTGGATTCCACCCGAAAGTCCACCCGAAAGCAGAAGACGAAGGGCACACCCTCAGTTCGCGTCCTTTCGCCTGTCTTGTCTATTACCGAACCCCCTACTCAGACGCAGCAGACAACTGCGGGAAAGCAAAAAGAAACAGTCAACTCCCCTGTGCTCACACAATCCGCTAAGCGCGTATTGAACAAAATATGTCACGATCACGAATGCTACAATTGCATGGTTTGTGCCCGCATCAAATCCCACCGACACGAAGCAAACGGAAAGTGCGGCAAGAAGACGGTCCGAGTTGACCGCCCTGTACCAGTCACGGACAGAGTGAAGAGTCAACTTTCAACTTCAGCTTACGACTATGAGGAGCAACCTACCCTACGACCGTCTCAAGATCCCGCCATCGCATTGGCCAAGGTGATGAAAGGCCTAAAAGATGAAGAACGACACATCCGAACCACTATGGCCAGAAAGCAAGCCGTCTACGATGAGTGCGATGCAGCAGTCAACAAGAAGCTGTGGAAAAAGCTTGATGCCGAAATCCGAGTCCTCCGCCAGCGTCGGGATCTGAAGCGCGACCAGATCTACGACCTACATGATGTACTCGAGGGCCAGAAGGCGAATGCTCAACTGATGAGTGAAGAGGCCATCGACATGACGATTATGAGCGTTTTGAGCAAGGATCCAACTTGGAATGGGATCATGGACTTCTAATTCTTGAATTCGGCCTCGTTAGCAAGAATTCTACATCGAATAGAACGATGGGCTACCTAATAAGAAGGTTGAACTCGATGATGAGGTTTGTTTGTATTGTTGGATGATGGAACTACATCAAAATGTGGTCTCTGTCGCAGAGATTGTACATGGTTTACAACGATGGACCACAATAGGTCACGGAGGAGGATGTGGTTTCGATTGCAGGGAATGTGTATGGTTCACAACGATGGGCCACAGAGCAGGATTTGGTATCGATTGCAAGGATTGTATATGGTTTACAAGGATGGGCCGATCAGGATTCGGTCTCGATTGCGGGGAACGCATATGGATGGACTACGGGTCGAGGATTGATTGATTTGGCGGCTGGAATGGCACATGGGACGGAGTCGTGGGATTCTGAGCATGGATTAGGTGTCGTGGCGTCTGTATGGATATTGAACGCATTGGCATTCGTGTGGGATTGGGCTTGGTTTGCAGGATTGCATTAGCAGGCGGCGGCGTTGGGTAGACAAAGAGGCTCTTGTCATATCATACCGCATAAGATTGCGAAGGAATGCATGTTGGAACGCGTTCGAACGAGTATAGTATACCCCATCAAATACTACACTCGTTTCCTCACCTCACAACAATACCTGCTTGAACGACTTTCTTGAAATGTGAAATACCTTGACGTGAAGAATATGCTATCAAGATCGCCAACAGCACTGCGTTTATGATTATACCCAATATTAGTAGTGTAGTTTTCTCTGTATAGCCAAGTGTTCCGTCTCCGACTGAGAGAATAAACAAATCAACCTTGAAAATTTACTCCTCCAGTTCCTACATGGATTTTGTGACGTATTACTTAATTACCTAAGTAGGTACTTACCTACCCTCGCCCTCTGCCACAGTCACAGTGACGATGGTGGGGGGCAGCTCCCAGCTGGCGATCATCTGCCAAAGACTTAGAATGCGACGACCAACTTGTACCTATGTATTCCCAAGTCCCCCACGCACGATTTCCTTCCCATCAACAACCCACCACGACGGCCGTACTCACAGCAATTGGAGCTCGCATATACCCCGAACCTCCCATCTATCATTTACCATTATATACAAGGCGTCCAATATGGCGGATGTGGAAATGGACGTTGACGAGCCCGGCTCGCCCCAGGCCACCGCCACCCAGGCTAAGGTTGGCGACATGCAGACACATGCGAAAGCCACCGCTGTGCGCTCCATCGAGGGCTGGATCATCATGGTCACCAACGTGCACGAAGAAGCCGACGAGGAGGCACTACACGACAAGTTCGCTGATTTCGGCGAGATCAAGAACCTACATCTGAACCTCGACCGCCGGAGTGGTTATGTCAAGGTGAGTCGTGAGGCTGGCTGTCCCCGTGCCCCAAGGCTGGCTCACACGAGAGCACGGTCATTTGGGTGCACTCGAATATTTGCGGTGGATTGATTGCTAATCGCCGGTTTTCGTTCTGTGTAGGGATACGCGCTCATCGAATACCCGACCCTCCAAGAAGCACGGGCTGCCATTGACGGTGCGCACGAATCGAAACTGCTCGACCAGACGATATATGTCGACTTTGCGTTCGTACGACCACCGCCGGGCAAGGGCGGACGGGGGAACCGCCAGTCACATCGGGGTGGCCGCGGCAGGAGTCGCAGTCGCAGCCCCGAAGGGGGACGGGAACGGGAACGGGAACGGGAGCGTGAGCGTGAGCAAGATGATAATGATGGCCAGTGATATGAGTTATATGAGGATAAAGCGACGAGATACTGGTGGGCATGCTTTCGGCCAAAACACGCCTGGTGTCGTCCCCACGCGTCGGCCCTTCTCGGATATGGAGGGCATAGCGCGGAGTCATGGTTATTGGCTTTAGCCGATATGTCGCCAGAATAATAGACGTGTCGGCGCGTGATTCCTGGCTGGACAGGTAAGCAGCTTCGCGGGCGTAAAACCGAAGTCTCGCTAACTCGAGTAGAGTTTGACAACACCGCTAATTGAGTAGTGAGTAATAAGTGCATTATAGCTCGGTTAAAGAGCCAGAGATAGTATGCTTGCTACATAGCCGACTCTATCAAATCACCACGAGGAATGATGTCTGCTACATTTAAACCCCAGAACTCGAATTTTCTCATCATGATATCCTATGCTTTAGAGACCTTGACGTATGCATTTGTGGTACCTATCTTGCCCAAGCTCTAGTCCTGATTCGAGTAACAGATTGATTACTCCTTCAAGGCCTAATCTTGTGCCCAACCTTGTCCTTTGAGAGGCTATGTACGCTACCGCATTAGCAAACGAGACCTTATTACCAAAGGCGTTAACGTATCCCAGTGTATGACTCAAATGCGGCTCACGGGCACCCTGCAGTTGAAAACGGGAATTATATTAAATCATAGTGTAGCGCCCAAGAACTCAATGCTTGTCGTGACTACTCCAATCATACTAACGCGGCTCTGGCTCACGGTGTCAAATTAGTAACGGCTGTAGAGTTAGACATGTGGTTAAGCTATTCTGAAGGACACTTTGAGGCTAATTCAACATTAAGACATTCTCCCCTTGCGTATGGAAAGCGAGAATCGACAATTCATTCTTCTGAGAGACTCAAGTCGGCGACAGTAGAAAAGGCGCCTTTTACGTTAGATCGTGGCAGAAGAGGATCTCGAGATGACACGGGTTGCTTCCCAGAGCCGCACATTAAAGTTAAGTCGCCGCTGAGTCTGCTCCTACCCAACCAGAAATTTGAAGAAATACAATAATCTCACTACTGAGTTGAACACAATTGTCGCGAAATCAGAACTTTAATCGAGGCCCAGTTGTTTGGGAAGTGACTCGGGAATATATTTATCGATAACAATACGAAGACTCCTATCATTAATGGCTTTTAAATGATTAGGATAAAACTAAACAAAAGAAAACCATCAGCGCAATTGATGCATGAGTGGTTTTCACCCAGGACTTACTAGCCTACCGATCGCGAACATACACGTATTGAACCATTACAAAGTAATCAGATTACACTTCATTGGGATTTTCTATATTTGCGTGCCATGGCGAGTGTTGCCACAACGCCGGATCCCAAACCCTCCTCTCGTGGAGGCTTCCATGCCCCATCATTTTATTATTGAACTAAGGAGTGGTCGGCAAAAGACGTCTCGGCCCTAGCATTCTATAACTGCACAAGGGTCGCCCGTTGGCCTCCCAGTCCATACAAACCCAGCTGTGTGACAAGAGAAACAGATGTATCTAAGTTGTTCGCAACAGAGCACAACATGGCGAGGCTAACAATTAATCATCCCTACAGCTCCGGGACCCAACCGTGGAAAATCAATGACAGCGTGCTGCCATCAACACGGAGTCTGTTGGATACTAAATTAACTTATCCTCTCCTTTTACGCTACTGGCTGGCTGTGATGCTCACTCGTACCTTATCAAGTCGTTCTGAACCTCGAGGAGCTATAAGTGTCGTATGAGATCAAGTCTATCAAGTTGGGGAATATTAAGAAGAAGCTATTCATCGACCTCAACCCTAACGGACGCGTCCCCGGTAAGCTAATTGTACGCCATAGGCAATGCTCAAGAGTAGCTATCTTGGACTGACTCCCGTTCCCGTGAACTCAACAGCCATCGAAGACTTAAACACGGACCTCGTCCTCTGGGAATCCGGAGCCATTATCAACTGAATACCTAGTCGAGCAGTACGACAAGTCCTAGTCATTAGCTATGATACGATTAATGAAAAGTATCAATGTAACCAGTAGCATAAGTGAACTGCTCTTAGGCGACTGCTTACTTACTTCATCTTGCACACTGGCCCGCCAAGCGCTTGTGTCACATGATATTACTTAGAATCCTAGGCAGAGCACGACGGCACCAGAAGGACAAATTATATGAAGACGTGACTGAAACACAGAGGGCTAGCTCGTGTAAGGAATTGCTATCAACGTATCTTCTTCTGGCAAAAGTATCTACAGACCACTCTCGGAACATTGAAACTTTCATAAGACCTTGTACAATGGAGCTTATTTATCATGTAATAGTACGAACCCGAATTCCAGCAATAGTTCGGCTCAATCATCTTGATATCCTTTCCCCTAGCAAATGAAGTCTTGCTTCTTAGTTGACTCTTCAGTGACACCTAATCCATGGCGTTCTTGATCATATTTCTCAGGTCCTTGATCAGGCAATCATAGTCCGGCACAAAGGACCACTCGCTGTACGGGTTAAACATGATGACGACCTCTCTATTGGTATTCTGCTCATGGTAGATATCTCCCATGATGCCGGCTGCATGTGCTCGGATATAATTTTTGACAAAGGTCTTGCACGGCTCGTTGTCTTCGTGCTGTAGGTGATCCAGGAGTACTGTGATACTCGAGGTTAGTAATCGTTGTCATGAGCGTCACCTCTGTTTGTTGCAGACGCGTTGAAGCTCTGGCGATAGGATTCTACGCAGGGCAGCAGCCTTTACGCATTTGGACACAACCAGGGCGTGGGGAAGGATGATAAGGATTACTTACGGGAACGCCAGGTAGTGAACCGGACGAATTTGTTATACTCCGGGTTGTTGCCACAGCCGGGCTCGTGACGGTAGGGCTCGTTGTCCAAGAGGGAGCGGATCGTGATGAGTACTATCGTGACATCTCGAGTTAGGATATCATAAGACTCGAATACAGGCATCGGTCGAAGACTTACCAAGGTGGATACTTAGACAGGGGGTCCATGACTCGCCGGGCCAGGTGCCCAAGATGCTCAAACACACCTTGCCTTCGACATAGAGGTTTGGGTGTACCCTGCCTCCGCTGTGCTGGATGAGGGTAACAATGGGCGGCACCTTGCAAGGTGTGTATAGTTAGACTCACCTCACTATCAAGCTATATGTGAGGAAGATTAAGATGCTTACCATGGGGTATCCCGCCGGGATGTGGATGTGAAACTTCACCAACTTGTGTCTGTAGAGGCTGTCGTCTGGGCCGTAGACGTAAGCCTCAAAGTCCATTAGGTTATCATCTTTGAAGAAGACCTTGTAGTCTGTATTCTCTTCCTCGAGCCCGGCTCGCTCGATCATCATGCGGCCAACAGCTAGGGTAGTCATGCTGTAACGCTGGTGTGAGGACGTTGTGGGAGATGTGTGTTATAATGTGCACGAAGGAGTGGGCAGTGGAAAAGAAGTTGCACGGTCCTGGAAGGAAACAGCGGAGATGCTGCGATTTAATAACATTGCTTTCGAGTTTGAGGGGAGCATCTACACCAGCCGCAGTGTGTGTTGTAAACATGGTGGCAAGCCGTAGAACTTTAGAAACTGCGAAAACCTTCTAAGCCGCACCTAATAGTGCAAAGTTACAATTTAGACTTACCCCTACAATACATGCGTGAAACAGTTACGGGACCTATCTAGTATGAGCTGGTCATATGTTACCAATGGTGGTTTAACTGTAGAACAAAGAAGATGATATATATTGAAAGAAATGGGTAACTTCAATCAATGTACATATGTTTTCGAGTACCTTCACGTAGAAAAATAAAGTTTCATAACCAGTCCCATTAGCTGGCTGTTCAACGAGAACTTGACCTCCGTGGGGACCTTTGTCAACCGGGATCGTTGCCAGGGCGGCGGAGGTTACCCGGGAGCCTCTCCGGGCAGAACCCTGTGGACCCTGCAGGTACAATACAGGTCTTGCCGCGGCCCCGCTCTTGTCTACTACCTTAGGTAGTCTAAGTACTTAAGTACCTAGGTAATAGGTACCTAAACTTCCCGGCAAATCTTACTTAGTCCAGGATGTACTCTGTTGCCAGCTAAGTCAACATGGTGATGTTAGGATAGAGAGAGCACACCTGCCCACAACTGACCTCGGGTTTCGAAGATTTATACTTCTTTCTAGATACGGGCTGATTTGTGACGGATTCGGACTTAAGTCACGACAAGATAAATCAAAAGGGACACGTCTTGATTGCGACTTGACTAAGCGTCTCTCGCCCGCCTTCTCCCCTCCTGATGGCCTAACTTCAACTATCTTACCATGGCCTTCCTCGTCGGCTCTGGGGCGCCGGGCCTCCAGCGTCTTGCTGTTCCATTCGCCAGTCTGCTGATCGCCGTGCTCGGCTACGGCTCGCAGTGGTTATTTGCCAACTCCCCAGACCTCGAACCCGGACCGTTAACGCCAACGCAAACCCGCATCTTCAACACCCTCCTCGTATGCCTGTGGTGGACGTACTGGCGCGCCTGCACCGTCGACCCCGGTCGATACGAGTTCCCCCGGCCGAGCGGCAAGAAGGATAATGCGAAGGCGGCGGCGGCGGCGGCGGCGAAAAAGAACAAGAGAGACGAGGACACCGCCGCGCACATTTCAGACGACGAGGATGACGAGGGCGGCGACCAAGCCGGTTCTCCCGGAAGCGGACACAATGCGGCAGACGAGCGCATTTGCGCCGCAGCCCGCCGCCGCTGGTGTCGCAAGTGCGCCGCGCCCAAGCCGCCGCGCGCCCACCACTGCAAGAGCTGCGGCCGCTGCGTCCCCAGGATGGACCACCACTGTCCGTGGACGGGGAACTGTGTGGGGCTGCAGACGTTCCCGCACTTCGTTCGGTTCATAATGTACACCAACGTCTCGCTGTGGACGCTGCTCTACTTCTTCTGGCTGCGGTTCCAGGCGCTCTGGGCGTCGCGGAACCTCCCCGCGTACCTGGGGCCGACGCTCGGCCAGCTCGTGGCGCTCACCGCGCTGACGGGGACGGCGTGCTTCACCGCGCTCGCGCTGGGCGTCCTCCTCGTCACGACCGTGAAGGGCTGGCTGTTCAACACGACCATGATCGAGGGCTGGGAGATCGACCGCCACGAGGCCGTGCTGCGGCGCGGCGGCTACGAGGAGGAGGACGACTGGTGGCGCACCTCGGACGGCGACGCGGATGCTGCGCCGAGGAGCATGGTCGATCCCCTCGAGTTCCCCTACGACGTAGGCGTGTACGCCAACATGGCGCAGGCCATGGGCACGCCGAACCCTATCTATTGGTTCCTCCCCTTCGCCGGCGGCCCGCGTGTCGCGCGCCTATCATCCACCACGACGCTCGAGAGTCTCGTCGCGGAGCTCGGTGGTGCGAAAGCGGGGAGCGCAGGTCTAGGCGTGGGCTGGGCCTACGAAGAAAACGGGCTGAACGACCGGGAGGGCATGTGGCCGCCCATCGACCCGGACAAGGTGCGCAACGCGCGGCTATGGCGGCAGCGCCGCCGGGAAGAGGACCGGTATCGCCGCGAGCAGGCCCAGGGCCGGCGGAACCCGGCGCTCCCGAACATGAGCCTGAGCCCCGAGGAAGAGAAGGAGGCGTTCCGCCGCAGACAGGAGCGCGACCTGCGGCGGTGGCGCGGCGCGCGGGCCCAGATGATGGACGAGCTCGAGGAGACGCACCACCGGTACGGAAGCGGAGGCGAGGGCGAGGGCGAGGGCGAGGGCGACTACGACTTCGTCGACGAGGCGCGTTCTGCTACGCACACGTTGGAGTCGTACCGCCCGAGACGGCACGTCGTTCACACAGAGGGGAAGTCGGGCTGGGTCAATGCGGACGGCGAGCACCTGGGCGACTACGGCGTCGACGAGGATGCCGAGTTCGACGACGACGACTTGTTCGTCTTCGATGACGGGCCGGGGGGAGGAGGCGGAGGAGGTCACGCCTCGCGTGCGATAGATCCGAATGACGAGGAGGTGCCCCTGGCGGAGCTGATACGGCGGAGGAAAGTTCGCACGAAAGATGGGGAGGATACGTAGCATAGCGGATATACAGATAGATAGATATTATGGGATCTCCACGATTAGACTAGAATTCACGGCTCGAAAGTCATAATGGGAACCATCTGAATTAAGCAGGATGGACATTCAGCATTTCACTTGGAAGCCAAACTACAACGGCCATTGGCATCGGAATGCCCTCTAATTTCATTCTTCTGTTCATCCGTGTAAACATCGCTTCTATATCTTAGGCGGCTATAACTGGTTCTGCGAGAGATGCATAGCCTACTAAATAATACCCTTTCCACCCAAGGATCCCAATTTCCGAATAGTCCTTGCTGTTCCGGGGGCACCATCGGACTCCCTCTGAACTTGCCAGTGTCGACCTCCCAGACGAGATAGGTAAAACAACAAATTACGCAATAAGCCTTTTGAATTGACGGTTCTGCCTGCCTACAACGTTCCCAATCCTAGTCCGGGTCCCGTAAGCGAGGGGGGAAAAAACATCGAATTGAGCCACCCGAGAATAATCTTCGTTCTAAGCGTGTGCAAATCATGATCTACCAGTCGTCATCGTCATCTTTCCTCTGCATCGCGTTCTTTCTCGCGAGGAGCGCGTCGGCTAGCGAGACGGCGGTGGGCGTGTTGCTCCTGCTGCCATCTGATCCGTTCCCGTTCATGCTCATCCCCGAATCACGGGCTTGTAGGTTCCCTGGTTTCTTAGCGGCGGTGGGTCGTTTGGCTGGTGGGGTCGGCCTGATCCGACCCGCACCGTTCATCCCTGGGGGCGGTGGTGGAGACCGCGGGACGAGTGCGGGCGCCGGCGCTTGCTCTTCTACATAGGCGGCGGGTACCCAGGCTTGTCCCATGCCACTCTTTGCGAGCCACCAGCCTAGGAGGGGTTAGCATGTGCTGTACGCAAGGTATCGTGTTCCAGTCTTACCATTATTTTCTTTCTGGACGACCTCGATGATATCGCCCTTTCTGATGGATAGTTCATTCTCTTTCTGACTGTCAAAGTCATACAGGACTTTTGCCATGACCTTTGGCTTCGCAGGTGGAGCAGGGGGAGGTGGCGGCGGCGGCGGGGCTCGATTAGATGATGTTGAGCTCTTGTTACGTGTATGGCTGGGAATGCTATGTGTAGCAGCAGGAGTAGGAACTGGCCGATGCGTATGCGCAGCAGGAGTGGGAATGGGCCGAGGCGTTTGTACCGCAGCAGGAGTGGGAATGGGCCGAGGCGTTTGTACCGCGGCAGGGGTAGGGACTGGCCGAGGAGCTTGTACTGCAGCTGGACCAGGCTTGGTAGCATGTGGCCGGGACCCTGTCAGCCGTGATGGTCTGCCACCAGGACCACCAGGCTTAATAAGTTTGCCTCGAGTGATCGGACGAGGCGGAACCGGGTTAGCTCTAGGCATAGGGCGAGAGACCGAAGACGGCGACTCGCCCGGTTGAGTATGAATGGCACCACTCTTGTAGAAATCAACGTCCTGTTGTGAATCCTTCAAAACTTTGACTACTTGCATCTTTCCGGGCTTCTTGGCATACTCTATTACTTCGCTGAGCTTCAAGTTGAAACCACCAGGCATTGCTCGTTGCATGTGCGTGAACATTTCTGTCTTCAGAATGCAGTTGAGCAGAGGATCCGGTTCCTGAGGAGACCCGACACCCAACGAAAACCAGTCATCCCTACTGCTAGAAGCACCGATAAACTTGACAGCTCCTAGAGGTATCGCGCGTTCAATCGATATTTGCGGTTGGCCGTTGACAAGTGCTTGTGCCACGATGTAGAATTTGCTGTTGGATACAATAAAAATTCGCGGACTAGCTTTGCTGGACCGGCCAAACTTGGCTTCTAAAACTTCTCCGCGGCATGAGAATAGGGCCTTCTCGTTTTGAGACATCCCGACAGCGTTGCGAACCTGGGACCCAGGCCCATTATGCGCATTAAGGCCCAGGTAATCTCCTAAGAAACGCCGGGAGCCTAATAGACTAAAGCGCCTTCGCTCTTTCCGGCCCTGTAGCACTGTGTGGCCCTGATCCCTTAGCTGAAGATACTCGGCACCCACTCGTTTCTTTCGCCAGAACCGCTGTATTCTGGTTGCCGATTCGGCACGGTAAGCCAGATAGGCCCTCCACATTCGTTGGATACGGATTGCCATGTTGTGCCAGTACCGATCACGCATTGTTTCAAGGGCAAATAACGTTTCGGGAGATTTGATGAAAGCTTTTGTTACACCCAACTGCCACTCCTCTTTAGGGATACTTGTGTCTTTGAGAATTTGTTTGACAGCTGCCTCATCCGAGCCTTGCCAGGTATACTCGCCTGCATATGATGTAGCGGGAGACAAGAGGAAGAAGCGCTCTACAAACTTCTCGTACGACTGACGATAAGCAAAGCCAGCTCGTCGAATCCTTACGTTTTCCTGAAGACCGAGATATTTGATTTGATGTAGTACATTGGGTACGTTGTATTCCGTGGGTGACTTGTTCTCATTCGGCTTAATGGTTCGGATATACGAGGGTTGGCATTTCATTAACGTATCCACAAGGGCATTCGCCGAGGAGCGGATTCGATCGCCGGCTGTTGGTGGCTGCTTGCGATTGTTTTGGTCTACCTGTTGAGGGAAGAGTGTGTGCACAAATTGGTTCTGACTCTGTTGGAACAAATTTTGGACGCCCTTGAGCAGCTGGTCTTTATTCTTATCAGTGATTCCGTCAACAGTATAACTGACCTCGCCGGCATAATGTTTGATGATAAAGTTGCCTTGTCGAGGTGTGAGATGTGGATTGGACATGCCGTTGATACTCTGCATGAAGGTACGGTCACAGGCGGCAGGGTCAGCATGTGCCGTCTTAGTCGCATCCTTCAAAGCAGAGAAGACGCCAACGGGTCGTGTCTGCTCAATCAAATCACACACCACTTTGTTGTCGAAATACTTGATAGGAGTCCATTGGATCTGCTCACGAGCATATTCTTCTTGCTCAGCTTTCAGAGTGAGCTGAATAAAGATCTGTTGTAGTTTCTCGTTGACATAGTTAATGCAGAGTTGTTCGAAGCTGTTCTTTTCGAAGATTTCGAAGCCGTAGATATCGAGGATACCGATGTTATTCGATGTCGCCTGCCTAGCTTGTAGAGACTGGTTAATTCGTCCTACTATCCAGTCGAACAGATTGTTGTAGATAGCCATGCTGAGTGCATCCCGTGTAGCGTTAGCTTGAGCCATATTCGCGGGCGATTCAATGACTTCGCCACTCCGGGGTGTCAGAACTCTGATAGTTATCCCCTTAATCAAAGCCTCTGGCGTGACTTCAAGCAGGTATGCTAGAAAATCCACGACTGACTGATCTTTCACAGCTGCATATCCGTCGTCGCCCTCGATGAACTGGATATTTCCCGCCCATAAGATGGAGGCTAACATGCGAAACACCTCGTCCTGCTCTGCTTGTGACAAGCCAATGATTTTCATTGCTTCTAACGTATCGCGGAACTCTGCTAAGTCGTCGATACCGTCGACGTTGAAGCACTTCGACCGACTAAGATATGCGTAGGTCTCGGGCTTCTGGATACCGAACATCGTCCTGTAGTTTTCCGAGGCGCCTTTTGCAAATTGGTAGAAGATGTGAAAGCTCCGCTCA
Organism: Xylaria longipes; assembly: GCA_025201785.1. Lineage (NCBI taxonomy): Eukaryota > Fungi > Ascomycota > Sordariomycetes > Xylariales > Xylariaceae > Xylaria > Xylaria longipes. The sequence continues at coordinate 310,349 of MU619689.1, forward strand.
TTAGTGATCTGGCCCACGACTCTGGTCTTCTCTAGGAGATAATTTGTGATGTCGGCGCCAACCGGCTCTCCGTTGGCGTTGAAGTGTATCTGTAGATACTTGCCAAAGCGTGACGAGTTATTATTCCGCAGCGTCTTGGCATTTCCGAACGACTCGAGCAAAGGATTGGTTGCCAGCACCATGTCCTTGATCTGCTTGATCTCTCCACTCTCGCCCCCCGATACGTTTGCGATGTACTGCATGATGCGCTTCGCCGCCTCGGTCTTGCCCGCGCCCGACTCTCCGGAAATGATGACACATTGGTTCTCCTTGTATGCCTTCATGTTGTAGTATGACGACTCGGCAATCGCGAAGACGTGCGGGGGCATCTCAAGACGGTTCTTGCCCTTGTACGAGTCGAGGACCTCGTCGGTGTAGATGCCGAGGTCGCGGAAGGGGTTGACGGAGACCAGGACATGGCCGATGTAGGTATAGATCTCGCGGCCCTCGAATCGCTTCTTCAGGTTTTCGTTTATGGCCTCGTTGGACACCTTGCTCAGCAATGTCAGATCCGAAACGCCGATCTCCTTCTTCTTCGTTGTCTCGAACGTGGCCTTCTTCGGCTTCGGGGCGCCGGCCTGCGCTCCCCCGCCGCCCGCCTTGTCTTTCGGACGTCTACTGATACCCTGCAATCGAGCGTCATGTCAGTAAGGGCGCACGCATCACCTCGAAACCCGGGGGAACCGCCACGACGTACCATCTTGGGTTCGCATAAACCGCGCCGTCAGCCTAATCACTGCAAGGGGCCGTGCGGCTCGAAGTACCGCAAGGAGCGACTAGCAAGTGCAATGATACAATAGAAATAGTACAACAAGGCCGAAAAGCGATCGCGAAGGAGAAATAGACGTCAGCAGGAGAGAAAGTCAAGGGTTCGTAAGTGAAGGTTGGCTTCGCGAAAAGTGTCGTTCTCGCTCACGCCCATGCAGTAGTAGATAGGATCAACTGCTGAGTCGTGTTGCCCTGACCAGAACCCTGGCTAGGACCGAGAGGAGCCAACTCCGCGAAGCGCTAATGCGCCCAGCGACGTAATGCAATGGGGCTGGGTTTACGTGGCGGGCTCTTTAGCGTGGCTGAGCCTAGCGTTGGCGCCGTGTTGGGTTCCAGTGCGCTGCAGTTCGCTGCCCAGCTGCAGAACAGCTGGATTCACAGGCGCAGGGCACCACCACCTCCTGCATTCAACCCGCCTCATGTGCAGTGGCGACGTGCTGCAGTGCCATCTATTACCGTACTCAATCACTAAGTCGAGTGTTCTGTCACACGACACTCATTTGTACAGAGCGCAAGGGCAGACCAGACAAAACTGCAAGGCTTGCATACCCGCATACATGACCTAAAGTTGGTTAATAGGTACCTCAGCTTCTGCTCAAGCTGCTACCTAGGTATTTAGTACCCGAGGCTACAGCGGATAGGCTAGCAAGGTGGGTTGCGTAAGTTGCTGTTTATTGCTATGCTGGTGCATCATTGCTGCTCGACTGATTTCTAGCACATCAACGCAATATTTTATTCATATTTACATTGATATCAAGCTTGGGAGGTAGGTAATCTTTCAAGTTAACATTGGCACCCGGATTTGGTTGCATCCGGCATGGAGAGGCTCCGATCAAGCTACCAATTGCATGAGTAAAGTGTAATATTAATGTCGTCGAATACTACAGCATCATGATATGACGTTGCTATCATCGGCAGCAACAGCTTAGCGGACACGTCATTCGCCCGAGCCAAAGAACGTACAACCTGACTGTTTACCTGAAAAAAAATTTATTACAACGATTGTTCGCAGGCTTTGACTTACTTCGTGGATCGTATTCTGTCTGTTGGACACGATTTATAATAGAATAACGTTGAAAACGATATCTACCTCTGTTGACATATGTAGATAATAAACACATATAGTTACTTTCGGCCTTGGAATCGGTTCTGTTTTATCTAACACGTAAAAGGTCTTACGGAATTTTGACATTACCTTCTCCTGATCTGGCATATACGCTTCGAGCACTTAGTCCTCACTGATTACCGCGAGTCGTAAGTGGCTGCCAGATTTGTCATGAGATGCTTTCAGGCATCTGCTCAATTTTGGAACTAGCCACGATGTTTAATGACTCCGGCATGTCCTGCGAGCGTGCCTACAAAACTTTAGGATATTTCTATCTAATAACCATATTCGATTGCGCCAAATAGCGGCAGCGTTACTCTCGGGTCTTATACAGTTTACGGTTTGGATCCATAGCCACATACAACAGTACTCGACGGTGAGTTTCACGACAGTCTTCTATTCGGAATCGTACAATCTAATTTTCACTCGAAAATCCCTTTGTCTTATTCTATATCTATCAATTGAGACATCCGAACAAACTATGTAGACCCTAACCGGTCTACCTTCATTGTCTGAAGCCATAGACTGCGGTTCGGAATCCACTCATGTTAGGTATTGTTCAGATGATTTAATTAATAATTCGGCGTAAATACCAATATCCAAAATAGGGCGGGACTGCGCATTAAGGTATTGCAACATTATGATATAAGACGTTTCATAAATTTCAAGCTGGCGAGAAACATATGACAAGATCATTTCTGAAGCCCGCTTCTGAGGTACATATTCTTAGGCGTCGGAGGGAGGACCGTGAATGAGTGGGACAGAAGAGCCAATTAGCCATATTTAATCAACATGTTCTTGAATCCGGACGGATGTCATACTATGTTTAAAAGGTATCAGTCGTAGTTATGTAGAGAGAAAGAGGTTGTCCCCTACACTATCGCCCCAAACATGACTGATACGTAATGGTACGAGTGATGTATATGTAATATAACACTCAGAGACTTCGATAATATCATTCCAAACCCCAGCAGGTGACAGTAATTAGCTACAGATGCATGTCAGATCACATATCACGTATTATAACTCTTGCCTTGAAATAGTAATTCTTCCGTGTTAGTCGGATACTCCATTTTCATGTACAGCCACCCGGTTTTTACAGCGTAGGAAACGAGCTGAAAGCACAATTAAACCCGTATAGAATCAGATAGTTTTAAAAAGATACAAATATAATTACTGCCGTCTCTCGATTTCCTGACCAGCGAAGCTTTGGCACTTCCGTCTGGTACCAGCTGGCATGTCCATACTTACCTAGCTTAGATTAGGTAACCCACTTACCTATCTCGTAGCAGTCATTCACAATCTCTGAAACTCATCCATTCGGCTCATACACAAACTTTAGTCCAAGCGGACTGACAGGTTCAAACGGCCAGCGGTTGCCAATAATGGCGGGTTTGGTCATCATTTCTTACTGAAACGTATTCGCTTGCGACGCATCCGGGCCAACCAGAGACAGAGATCTCAGGGTTCAGAGCCAGCCACATCTTCGCTGTTATTGGCTGGCTATGGATTTGGCATCGAAGCGCGCCTCGTTTGCAGGACCCCCTGGTGATGTTGCAGGCCCCGGCATAAGGAACTATCTTGTTGCTAGACTTCGCATGTCCTGAGACTGACGGAACCTCTTGTTTCCAATCACGACCGGTCCCATGATGCAAATCAAGTTCGATGTTGCCTTAGATCTGACCTAGGAAGCCTCCACTCCTTCATACCGAGCTCAACTCAGCTAGCCTTGAGACCGGCCATCGCTATGATTGTTCCATTGGCGACAGCAGTGTGACGGCGGGCGGTTCGGCACCCCCCCATCAGGGTTTGGTCGGCGACATCTGTGCTTCCCTCGCCGTTATTGCTAGTCAAGGTGTGGCTTTCGAATGTCGCCAGCAGCTGACTGTCTCAGGCAGCATCCATAGGAGCAAGCCTAAGGGTAAAATACCAGTTAGGGTATGCGTGGTCTTTAACCGACCCGAAGTCGTAGGCGGCGCAAACCCCTAATATTCATGTTCACCCATTGAAGGGGATGATATATGTCTTCACCAAAGGGATGCCGTGTGAAAGTATAATTTCATGTTGAAATTCCTCGAACGATCATAAGACCACTTTCAAACCAAGGTTCGGCTGCACTTCATATATACCTACACTTCGGCCTCTGAGGCTCTGTTCAACCCTTTCAAAAATAAAATGGCCTGATTTTTTTATCGTACGATTTCGTCCCGGATCGGTCATGTACAAAACCATCCTGGAAGTCACTTTGCCATTGATCCTCACCGTACAGAATGTTACTCAGGTTGGTGAACGATAGACGTACCAAGCCAATCACGGATCTTAGCAGGGATCTTGGCGTTTATGCTACTGCTGCATAGTGACTACTGTATGTACAGAATGCTATGTCACTGTCGGATGTTCTCTGGCGCACTGAAGAAAGCTAGAGACCCTTCGAGACGCACATCCCCCGTTCCTGACAGCGCCCAGATAAACAGGGGCACGGCGTGGGAGGCCGGACAGTTGCTGCAGGCCGTTAAGCTTGGCCGATCTGGCACTCGCGCTAATCCCTCCTGACCTGATGCCAATCTGTAACGGGCATAGACCCCCCTTGTCATCACCCTTGTCACCTCTAGTCCCCTTGTGCTTTCGCAGTGTGTCACCTGCTTCCACGGTTCCTATTGGCCGTATGCACAATGCCATGGCTGTAATGGACGAATCCGCGATGGCCATCAACCGCCCGCTAACCTCGTAGTTCCATAATTAACCCCAGCTTAACCAGTCAATTGGGAGGCAGAGATGCTCACTTCGCCAGAATTAGGCATTTCGTCACTTCAAAGTGTCCTACATCAGATACTTCAACTCGTTTGTTTCCCGATGTCGTGCGTCGTGCCACAGATTCTCCTCCTCTCTGTTGGGAATTCCTCAACTCGACGACAAAAAGGCTGGCGACTAATCGGCACTACAAATGTGTATACCGTATCCCGTATAGACCTAGCCGAGACCCCTGGTTTGACGAGACAGTCTACCCCAACACATCAAACCACGCCCGTCTCATCTAGTGCAGGCTACCGTACTCCAGCTCCGGTACCCGATCAGATTGAGGTTGGCCTCACGGCGCATGTGCAATCTGATACTACAGGGACAGCCTGCGAAACCACCCCTTAAGTCTGATCAACCGAAGTTTATCTTCCATGATCCTTGCCTCTCTCGATTAGGTTCCTCGTTGCTCCTGAAGGCCGTATACCTATGCTCTAATTGGTTGGTTAGCTTCTCAACCATAGCTTTCACAATCACACTAGCCGCAAGCTTTCATCGCAACTCTACGCCCGCGCGTGTTTCAAGAGAGCTGACATCCGAATCATTTCCCATATCCTTGCTAACAGAAACACCCTGTTTTCTGTCCCGGATCCTCAATTCCCCTTCCACCCCTGTCTGTCTCGACTTGTAGGGTTTATCGCCGACATCCAAGCCTTGGGCTCATCCTTTATGACTTTATCGCTGCCCAGGTAGTTTCGCCGTCCTCTTTCCTCCTCACTTGGCGTCAAGGGCGTAGACAGAATCGGCCTTCTTCCTAGTCACCAACTTTCGCTTCCTCGCTGCTGGTTCAGGCTGTTCATTCATTCATTCATTCGCTGTTCATTTCATTTCGTTGGGTTGGATAATAGGCGCTTTAAGCAGGTTTGGAGGATCAGAAGACGAAAAGACGGACAGGAGAAAGATATTCAAGTTTGGACGACAACGTACGCCGATTACACGATTTGCTGGATACTTGGCTCGCGGTGGTCCTCCTAATACTCCAAATCGACTTACGCTGGTACTGTCGCAGGTCGACGATAATTTTGGGTTCTCGCGTAGGGCAAGGGAAATACTATTTTCGCCGTCATGGAGCTCGTTACGCTGGTGAAGAAGCAGTTTACTACAAGTAAACTCATCTTCCACTTCTTATTTTGGGGGTTTCATATTGGTATCTTTGCGTTCGGTTGGTAAGTGATTTCCCTGTATTTTGTCTTGTTGCAACATTCTCACAGGTGAATAGGTATAAGCAAGCCCATGATCCTAAACTGGCTGCTCTGAATACCCTGAAATGGTCGGTCTGGATTTCGCGAGGTGCTGGCTTTGTTCTCTCATTTGACACCACATTCATCTTACTTCCAGTATGTCGCACATTGGTGAGATGGATTCGACCCAAGGTCAAATTTCTGCCTCTGGATGAAAACATCTGGTTCCATCGCCAAGTCGCTTATGCCATGCTGCTCTTCACGCTTCTGCATGTGGCTGCGCACTATGTCAAGTATGTCATGGATCTAATCACCACTTGTGGTCGTTTGCTGATGCATCTACAGCTTTTACAATGTTGAGAAGACGCAAGTTAGACCTCAGGCAGCTATCCAAATTCACTATACCCAGGCCGGTGGTATAACAGGGCATATAATGCTCTTCTGCATGTTGTTAATGTACACAACGGCTCACCATCGCATCCGACAACAGTCATTCGAAACTTTTTGGTACACACATCACCTTTTTATCCCATTCTTGCTCGGGATGTACACTCACGCCGTTGGATGCTTTGTTCGTGATACTGCTACTCCTGTCTCGCCTTTCGCTGGTGAGTTGTTCTGGGAGCACTGCATCGGCTACCAGGGTTGGCGATGGGAACTCTTCGCAGGCGGACTTTATCTAATCGAGCGATTATATCGCGAAGTCCGTGCTAAACGCTTAACAAAGATCACGCGAGTGGTTCGCCATCCTTATGGTGAGTGAGATTGACCCCAGTTGTGTTGCGCCTTGCTAATTGGTTACAGATGTCGTGGAAATCCAGTTCGAAAAGCCATCTTTCAAGTACAAGGCAGGCCAGTGGCTCTTTTTACAGGTGCCCTCATTATCCAACTACCAGTGGCATCCATTCACCATCACATCTTGCCCTTATGACCCTTATGTCTCTGTGCATATTCGACAAGTCGGCGATTTCACGAAGGCATTAGGTGATGCTGTTGGTGCTGGTGGTGCTCAGGCCAAGCTGTATGAAGGTGTTGACCCGATGGGAATGTACGAGGTCGCGCTCCAGAATGGTCAACAGATGCCAGCTCTTCGTATCGATGGTCCCTACGGTGCTCCCGCTGAGGACGTTTTTGACAACGAAATTGCAGTCCTTATCGGTACAGGTATCGGTGTCACGCCGTGGGCCTCGATCCTGAAGAACATCTGGCATCTACGGAACAGTCCTAACCCGCCAAGACGTCTGCGTCGAGTTGAATTCATTTGGGTATGCAAGGATACCGGGTCATTTGAATGGTTCCAGACCCTGCTCTCGTCACTCGAATCGCAGAGTTCCGAGGCTGCCCGAATTCCAGGCAGCAACGGCGTCGAGTTCCTTAAGATCCATACCTTCCTGACACAAAAGCTCGACATCGATACAGCCCAGAATATTGTGCTGAATAGTGTCGGTTCCGATGTCGATCCTTTGACCGAGCTTAAAGCGCGGACCAACTTCGGCCGCCCCAACTTTCTCAGCATCTTTGAAGCCATGCGCAACGGTATCCTCGATCGAACATACATGAATGGCCTAGAAGGTAGTATGCAGACTACAGTGGGTGTGTACTTCTGCGGCCCTGCTGTAGCTGGTAAGTAGGCACGAAACCTCATCTAGATATTAATTACTAAAATCAATCACAGCCCGAGACATCAAGAAGGCCACCAAGGTCGCAACCTGCAGAGAAGTCCGATTCCGATTCTGGAAGGAACACTTCTAAGCGCGCGTGTTCACTTCTATGTACCATTTTTTGCATTATAGTTCAAGGGCAACGTTTCACGAGAAGTTGCAGGAGCCCCAGAAGTGAATGGGGAATGATAGGGACCTAGAGATGCGCATTTGCATCTTGAGAGGAGGGCACGTTAGTTGCCACCAAGCATTCACATATCCGATCTCCATACCCCCAACCATACGTAATAAGATGTCAATGTGGCTAGCCTGTGGCGGTTGTAGATAGTCTCCGACGGAGGCTCAGGCTTCAGTGTCACAGATTATATATACATGTGTCAATTTAGTATACAACCTAGCAAGACGCTTTTTTAAATATCCTCATATTTTGCAGTATAGTACTATCAATGGATGTAATATCTGAATAGGAGACTTCTAGGCAGCACGATTCTAGCATTGGTCATCATCCAGCGGCCATCGGTACCTGTGCCGCAGTCGGGTCATTTGAGACGTTACGGGATTCTGGCTGTTGGGGAAGAAGCGAGTGAGCTGGCCGGCTTCTGTCAGCTGCCGTGTTTCATACTGAGCCCCTTACCGCCCAATGACAGACAGTGCCGCACAACAGCGGCAGTGTAGAATGGTCGCTCATACGATAGGCGCGGCAAAGGCTCTGCTCACGGTCATTCGACTTGATGGCTTATTACTACACTACGGGGTAGATAAACAAGATTACTTCGCTTCAAGTAAAACGTTCCGTTGAATGACACTATCATGCACGACGACGTAGAAATTGCCTGATGGGTGAGCTGGCAATAACGGCCCCTGGGCGCTTGCAGATACCCAAAGTGGTATTCAATGAGGTTCAGTCAAAAAAAAGTAGATGAGAGCATTTGGATCATGATGATTGATGGTTTACTACCTAGGTATAACAACGGAATACGGTTCTAAAGCTAACAGAAATCTTGGTGCATTTTAATACCCTCTTTTATCTTTTATTGTTCGCGGTAAACACTTTGCACTATTCTTCGACTTACTTCGACTCACTTACCCTGTCCTAGTACGGACATCTCTGTCATTTGCTCATTTGGGGACTTCTCCGTTGAGTCCTGGGTACTACTAGTGCTGCCAGCCCGCACATGGCTATCATGGGGTTGCTCAGAAACCAATGTCTGTTGACCATTGGTCTCTATCTCGTGCTGCTCAACCTCCTGGCGGATGCGGAAAGCGAGCCGGACCAAGGCGAGGACATCGCGGATGTCGAGGACCTTGTAAATCTTCGAAAATAAGTGTTTCGTTAGCAAGATAATCAGTATTCTTTAAATGGCTGGTTTGATAAGACAGCCCTTGTACTTGACTGAGAATAAAACAATAATAAAAAGGATGAAGGACTCACCAATCGCCAGCCGTACCCTGCATATTGCTCTCCCGCACGCTTCTGCTCATCCGACAACTGGTATATGCTCACACTATACGCATAGTGAAAAAACAGGGCGAAAATAACGAGTTCGATTTCCACGACTAGCGACGGAATGCCTGTTATGAAATCGACCTGGCTAATCGTCTTAGACTCGGTCAACGAACGCGGGGCTCTGGTGTTGACGATCGAGAATACAAACTGTTCCCAGGATCACGTCAGCATATCGCCATATCAGGGGTTATGTATCAAAAAGGGACTAATTTCGATTTTGCTGGCTTTCCACTCCACTCGAGGCAAATCAGGAAATATAAGAGGTAAGAGAAAACTCACATCCTGTGCCACCTGCAGGAAAATCAACGTCTTGAATGCCCACAGCTTCGTCATGGCCCTGTGCTTCTTTACTTCGGCCCGTACCGGCAGCGTGGTGCGTAGCACGGAGAGGAGCGCGGTGAACGTGCTGACGGTCTTGACCACAAGCAGATACAAATGCGCATGGTGCGCGTCATGTGCCGTCAGACAGTAGACACCCTTAGCTTCAGTAGCGATGGACGCAATTGCCACCACCCAGGCGACGGGGATTCCTTGCGCAACGCCGATCCAGCTTCGACGGAAGGGGTTGAAGACCCGGCCGTTGGTTAGAGGGATGCCGAGTCGCCCGGCTCCTGTCACTAGCGGCGAGAGGAAGATCGATCGTCGCGAGGGAGGGGATGACGGAGTCGATATCGATGTCGATGTCGAAAAGGGCGCGGCCAACGTCTCACAGATGAACAGGAAGAAACATGTCAACGTCACCGGCTCGCAGATTATGACTACCGAGTATAGGTAGACGTATGTCCGCGGGATGTAGATGCCCACCCAGAGTGCGATGGCGAAGATGGGGAGAAGGAGGCAGATTCTGATGATGTATAGCTGCTCACGTGGCCGGCTCATGTTCGTCGCGTGCCGCCATATCAAGGCCAGGACCACCAGAGTAGAGAAGATGGCCAATGCCCCAGAAACGATGACGTTCACATGATAGAAGTCTTTTGACCCAGCAATGGGCTCTGTTGGGACTATTGGCAATGCCTCTGTTAGCAATTGGCTCTAGATCTCCGAGATCTGTTCAGATAAGAAATATTCGCACATACTAGGAACGAGCGGGGTTGGCAATTTGCACGTCGTCGTCCCGCTACTTCGCAGGGACAGAGTTGCCAGGCCGCTCATGATTCTTCCCGTCGGTCGCGACGCAATGATGGTCCGTTTGGAAACCTATCTATCCCTCTCTCTCAAAACTCAGAGGCTTGAAGCAAATGGGGGAAAATCACATTAGAAGTCCCAAAAGAGGGAGAGCTTATGCAAAGAAAGTAATAAGCGACCACCCAGGGAACGGCCCAAGCCGTTTTGAACAAGGTAGGTCGCTAGAAATACTCACGTATCCCAGTCACATCGCGGGATATGGGCTGTACCGTAGCTGCATGTACAAGTATGACGGCCTGCATGAGCAGGGATGACTAAAGGTGATCACAGCGCTTGAAGCCACATGGGTACACGTAACGCGTGGAACGGCGATAAGACTGCGGTTTTCACGACCTATTATCACTCCGGTGACGTGAGAGCCGACTAACTTGGCTTGTAGATCAAGCCTAGAAAGGACAGAGAATCATCATCTCACATGCGACTCTCAGTTTTCATCCTATTCAGCCACGCCGCTCTCACCGTCTCGTCGAAATTGCAACATCCTAACCCCTGATGTTGCGAGGTTCAGGTACACTCTACTTGATCGGCCTCGGGCTCGGTTTCGTAACCGAAAGGGGGCGCATTTCTTCCAGCAATTTGAAAAGCTGGGCTTGGCACGCTGCAGGGGAGCGCAGCGCTAAGGACTTGCACTTTGGAGGTTTACGTACACCACGTCGTCTCCGATATCAGAGCAGTTTCTGTATGGCCAATTCTCCGAGTAACCCAGACACCGCTAGGGTAGAGCCGGATCACAGGCGTAAGCAGGTAGTAACTACATGTAGGAATATGTGTAAAACTTGAGGAAGTCGGGGAGTCGGCCTAACCTGGAGTACAGTAGATATAAAATGAATGCCATAGTGTATTACATGGGGCTTAATGGTTAATAAGCTACCTACATAAGTATGCTGGGTTGTTATTCAATAATGTACGGAGTAACTTACCTCGTACCGATATTGGATCCCCCACCCCAAGTCGGTAACTTGAGTTTCGTATAATCCTATCGCTACATATGACATTATTTCCCAAGCATACTCTAGCATTTTAGCTCAGCCTTATAATACGTAAATGCCTGAGTTTTTAGCGAAGGAGGTACGACTAAGTAAAACGAAGGTTTCCTTGGTTTAAAATTTTAGCTAAAAAAATTTTAGTTGTTTAAATAAAAAATTTTACTTTTTTATTTAAAAAACCCCTTATAATTATTAGTTTTTATTATATATATATAGTTATATTTAATATTTTAATATAAATAAATAATAATTAATTATTAAATAAATATATATAAATAAATTTATTTTTTATTTTAAATATAAATAAATATATAATTATTATTATATATTTATTATTATTTTTTTATTTTTTTATTTATATATATATATAAACTATTTTATTTAATATTTTTAATATATTTAATATTTTTAATATATTTAATATATTTATTAAAGTTTTAATTTTAAAATAATTAATAGTTTATGCTTATTATAAAACTTTTTTAATTTTATTTAAGTTAAAAATTATTTTAAAAATTTTAATATTATAATATATTTTTTTAACTTAAAGCAAAAACTAATAATTATTTACTATAGCTAATAAATTATTTTATATAATTAAAAAAGTTTTTAAAAAATAACGCTAATAAAATATAAGCTAAGTTTTATTTTTATATTTATTAATAACTAATAAATTATTTTATATAGCTAATTTTAACTTTAATTATATAAAATATTTAAAAAAAACTTTAAGCTTAATAAATAAATTTTTATTATTATTTTTAATAATAATTATATTAATTATTTTAAACTTATTTAGTTTTATATTTATTTTAATTTTAAATATTTTTATATAAATAATATAAACCTTTAAAAGGTTTATTATATAAAACAGCTGTTATAAATAGCTTTATTTTAAAAAAGTAGCTATTTAATAATAGCTGCTTTATAATTTTAAGTAGTAGAACAAATATATATTCTTCTAGCTTTGCTAAAAAAATATATATTTATTTTTTTAATATTAATATTTTTATTTTACTATTTTAATTAATTTTATTAAAGTAGTACTTTATTATATAATTTTATTATAAATATTAAACTAAATTAAACTATAAATAAATTTTTTTTTTTTAAAAAAATTAAAAAACGTTTTTTTTTTTACTAGTAATTATATATATAAATATTTAAATATATTAACTAAGCTATATTATTATATTAAATGAAATAAATATTATTAAAGCTAAAAAATATAACGTTATTAATTTATTTTATATTTATTATTTTATTTTTATATATTTTATAAAAACTTTTAATAAATTAATATTATAAAACGTTTTATTATATTAATTTTAATTAGTTATAAGTTAATAAAAAGTATTATAAAACGTTTTATTATATTTATTCTAGCTTGTTATAATTTAATATTTTATTAAAAAAAGCTTAATAATTTACTTTTATATTTTAAATAACTTAGTTTTTATAATACTTATTATTAAAGCTATTATTAAAACTTATAAATATTATAAAATATTTTAATTATTATTTATTTTATTTATTTATACTTTATATATAAATTATTTTATTTTTATTTATTTATAATATTTTAAAATAAATATTTTTATTTATTTAAGTATTTACTTAATTTTATTTTAAATTTAATATTTAACTTTAAATTTAAAGCTTTTAAAAAAGCTTTAAAAAAAAACTAAATAGTTTATAAATTAATAAATATAAAATAAATATAAAAAGCTTTAAAAACTATAAACAACAAACTATTAAATAAAAATAAAGTTTTAATAGTATTAATATTTAAATTAAAAAAAATAATAATTAACTTTATATTATAATAATAATAAATAATTAAAACAAATATTAATTTATTAAAAAAAAATTTAAAATTTTTAATTAAAATAAACTAAATTTTAAACAGTTTTATTAAATATTAAAAAGTTAAATATAGTATTTTTAAAAAAGTTATTTTATATATAATATTAAATTAACACGTTATATAAAATTAAATAAATTAATTTAAAAATATTATAATTATAAGTTTAAGTAATAATATAAATACTAGTATAAATATAAAAGCTAGTATAATAATACGCGCTAATATTAATATGTTTTTTTTATAACTTTTTTTTATAATAATAAATATTAAAACAGCTGCTTTAAGTATAACTAAAAAAAATATTAATATAAAGCTTAAAAATATTACTAGTATTAATTTTAATTTAAAATTTAATTTAAACAATTTATTAAATAATAATAAAAATAATTAAAGTTATAGCAAAACCTTTAAAGCTTTTTTTATTATATTTATAAATAAAAATATTTATAAAATTAAATATAATAATATTAAAATTTTTAACTTAAAATAAGCTAACCTTAAAAATTAAAGTGTTATAAATAATAATAAAAGTTTTATATATATTAATATTATTATTTTTAAAAGTTATATTAAATTGTTTTTTAAAAATTAATTAATTTATATATTTAATATATAATAAATCTTTAATATATTGAACTATTTACTTACCAGCTTCGCTTTTTTATAATAAAACAATAAAATTAATATAAATAATTATTATATTTAAAAAAAAACAAAACTTAATATATTATTAAAAAAACTTAAAAAACGTTTTAAAATTTACTTAAAATATACTATAAAAAAATTCCTAAAAAACATTTTTATATTTTATAATATAACTAAAAATTATAATATATTATTTTAATATATATAGCGAAATATTTATTATATTAAAACTATAAACATTTTATATAAAAATAATTTTAATTAATAAAATATAATAAAAAATATTCGCGATTAATAAAAAAAAACTATAATAAATTATATTTATTTATTTAAAGCTAAAAAAAATTTAATAAACTATATAAAAAAAATTAAAAATTATTATTATAAATTTAAATAAAAAATAAAAAACTATTATTTTTATATTAAGTTAAAATAAAAATACTTTAATAATATAAATATATTATAAAATATTATATAATCCCGATTTTTTTAATATAATAATTATAATAATTATTATTTTAATAAATATAAATTTAATAATAATAATTATTATAATAATAACCGTATTAATTATTAAAAATATAATTAATATAATAAAAACTATAAATATAATTAAAATAAAAACTATAATTATAACTATTTATAAAATAAAAATTACAACAAAAATTATAATTATAGCTAAAATTAAAGCTATAACTAAAAGTATAATAATAATTATAATTATAGTTATAATTAAAACTATAACTATAGCTATAATTATAATTATAATTATAACAAACTATGCTATAATTATAATAATTTTTATTAAAAATATAATAAATAATATTAAATATATTTTATAAAAAAAACAAATAATAATAAAAAATTAAAAAATATTATAATAGTTATTTTTTATTTTATATATTTAACTCGGCGTTTATTTATTATAAATGCTATAAATAGTATAAATTATTATTTACCTTTAAACTATATATATAAAAATATAAGCTATATTTTAAATTAAAAAAAATTATTATATTTTTATTAGTTAATCCTGTTTAATATATTTATAAGTATTATAAACAAGTATTATTTTTTTATAATAAATTTTTTAAATATTTATATATATATTTTTAAATTAAATAAAAAAATATTAAATATAAATTAAAAAATAAAATATAAATATTTAAAACAGCTAAAAAAAAATATATATATATATATATAGCTTATATAAATAAAGTCTTTAATAAAAATATCCTTGTTATAAAAGCTTTAAACGTTAACTATTATATTAAAAAAATGTTATATTTTAGTTATATTTATTTATATATTAAAACACGCGCTTTTTTTACTAATAAAAACTAAAAAATTTATATTAATTTTAAAATAAATAATATTATTATTAAAAAGTTTACTTTAAAAACTTTTAAATATAAAATTTAAAAAAAAAAAAAACCTTTATAATATTAAAAAATAAAAAAATTAAACTTATAAAATAAACTAAGTTTATTTTTTATATTTAAAATATTAATAAAAATAAAAAACTAATAATTTTAAAATATAATAAAAATAAAAATTATTAAAGATTATTTTTAACTTAAACTATTTAATAAAATTAACTAAGGTAGTAAAATAAAAGCATAAATATTAAAAGGAACAAATATATATTTTTCCAGCGGAGCTAGAGGAATATATATCTGTTCCGCTACCTAGGATTATAAAATAGCTGTTGCTAGGTAGCCACCCCTTTAAGGTAGGGCCACTTATAACAGCTGTTCTACATAACAAACCCCCTAGGGGTTTATATTACTATTTATTAACAACAACTTTTTATACTTTTATAAAGCTATTATTAACTATTAAAATAAAATTATTATTTATAAAACAAAAAAACTTTATAATTTTATTATATTTTTTAAAATATTAATATATAGTTATAAATATATATAAAAAATAACTAATAAATAATTAATTATTTTTTAAACTAAAAAAAACATTATTTTATTATAAAATATAAACTTTTATTTAAAAACTATAGCTTTTATTTTATAGCTATATATAAAAATATAACATATATAATATTAAACATAAAAATATTTAAAATAATACTAGTTATAAACATTTTTAAAAAATTAATTAAAATAAATAAAAGTATTAAACTTAGCTAAATTTATAAAAATAAAAATAGCAGTAGCTATTTTAATATATAAAAAACAATAATAATAACCTTTATTATTATTATATACACTTTTACTACTTTTTTACTTAAAATAGTTAATTTTAGCTCGCTTAATATAGTTAATTTATTAATAGTTATAAACGTTAAATTTAATATATTATTAATTATTACTACTATTATAACTAATAATATATTTATTAATAAATTAGCTATTTATATAAATAAATTAATAAATTAAAACGCGCGTATAATAACTTTAATAATAACATTGTTTAAAACTAATATTAATATTACTTTTACAGCTATTTTTTAATTTTTAATATTTAATAATTATTATATTAATATTTTGTTTATTAACGCTATATTTAATATTATCGTAAAAGCAAGCAACCTTTTTTATTTAAATTTTTATATTTTATTACCGGACAAGCTTTTTAAACATACTTTAATACCGGATAAGCTTTTAAAACTTAAAATCTTTAACACTTATATTATTTTAAAAGTTAAAAAATTAATTAATTTTTTTAAAAATATAACAAAGTTTAAAATATATATTTATATTAAAAAAGCTTTTAAAGCTGTTAAATTTGCTGAAATTATTAAAATATATAATATTTAAATTAATTAAAATAAAATTAATATTTTAAAAAATTAATAGCTTAAAGTTTTTTTTATTAATAACTAATAAAAAAAAAATTTAAATATTAAAGCTTATTTTTTTAGCCGTTATAATATATAAGTATTTAATAAAATATATAATAAACTATATAAAATAAATTATATAAAGTAAATAAATAAAACTTTTTTATTTATTTATTTTATTTTTATTATTTAAAAAAAAGTTTATAGCATAAATAAAGCTAAGTAGTTATTAATTTATATTAGCTTAATAAAGTTATAGTATTTAATAGCTATTTTTTATTATTATAAAATAAAATAATTAATAATTTATAAGAAAAATAATATATTATTTATATTAATATAATTAGTTTTTTTTATTAGTTTAAAGTTTATTTAAACTATTAAAATAAGTTTATAATTATTAATTTTTATAAAATTAAAAAATTTAATATAATATTAATAAATTATTATAATTTACTAAGTTATATTTAAAAGTATATAAATAAATTATTTTGTTTTTATTTTTATTATTATTATTGTTTTATTAATAATATTATTATTTATTTAAATATATATAAAAAATATATTAAGTATTTAAAAAATATTTTTAACTTTTTTTAAAATAAAAATATTATTATATTTTTAAAAAAATCTTTTATTAAATATTTTTTAATAAAATTATTTAGTTTTTATATTAACGTTTTAAAAATATTAACTACTACTAAGCGTATATAAGCTTTTTAACAGCTTATATTTTTAAAAAACTTTTAAACGTTTAAATAATATTTTAAAGCTAGTAGCTTTTTATAAACTTTTTTATTTTACTATACTTAGCTTGTTAAACTTTTATAAAATTATAAAATAATATTATTAGCGTAAAGTTATAAAAAAACTTTTTATTAATAAAAATTTAAAATAATATAAACATTATATTTAAAATATTAATTATAAGCTAATAAAAGCCAAGCTAAAATTATTTTATATTATATAAAATATAATCTACTTTAAAACTACGTTTAATTATTATAATTTTAACTATATATTATATTTATAAATTAATAACTTTATTAAATATAGCTTTAACGTTATAATATATTATATTAAATATAATTTTTAATAAACTATACGCGAGCTTATATTATTTAAAAAAATAAAACTAGTTATATATTTATATAAATATTTTTTTTTAGCTAAAACTAAGTACAAGCTATTAAAATTAAAAATAGCTTATTTTATATAAGCTATAAAAAAACTCCGTATAGTTATATATTTTAATAAACGTTTAATAATAATATTTATAAACTACTTTATATTAAAAAGAATTATTAATTAAATTATTTTAAATACTTTTATTATAAATTATATAAATAATTGTTTAATAAATTTATTTATTTATTTATTATAATATAAACTTAAAATATATTATTTATTAAAATATTTTAATTATATATTTAATACGTTTAATTAACTTATAGTAGTATAAAATATATTAAACGTTTTAAATAAGCTTAAATATTTAAATAAGCCCGCAATATTAAACTTTATATAAAATATTATTAAATATATATTTAAAATAATTATAAATAAAAAATAAAAACAGGATTTTAAACTTATATATAAAATTAACCTATATTATTAAAAAGTTTTTAATAATTTATATATAAATAAATTATATAGTAATAAAAACATTATATTTTTTTTAAAACCCGGTTATTTTTTTATTATTTTAAACGGATTAATTTATAATATATATAAAAAAATTAAACAACTTTACGTTTTAAATATAATATATAAAAAATTATTTTATATAATATATAATAAAAAACTTTATACTAGCTTTAAATATATAATAAAAAATTTTAAACTTTATTTTATTTATTATAAATTATAAAAAGTTAAAAAATATATTAAATATTATTTTAGTTATAATTTTAACTATATAATTTAATTTATTTTAAAAATATATTATTTATATAAACTATTATAATTAATTTTATTTTTATATTACTTTATATTAAATTAAACAGTATATTTTAATAACTTTAAAACTAATTTTATTATATATTTAAATAAATAATATTTATTTTAAATAATAAAAAATATACTATAAAATATTAAGCTATTATATTAATAAAATAATTATTATTTAATAATTAAAAGAATTTTAAAAAAATTATTTTAAACTATAATTATAAATTTATATTTAATTTTTAAAAAAATATATAAAAAGCTTTAAGTATAAAATTATTAATAACTACCGCGTATTATTTATAAAAAAATAAATTATTAAAATATAAAAACTAAACTATTAAGCTTATTATATATTATTATAACTTTATATAGCTTAAATTAAATTAAATTAAATTAGTTTTTATTTTATAATAAAACTTAAATTTTATACGCTTATAAGCTATATAGTTAACTTTTTATAAACAGTTGTTTAGTTTTAAGCTATTAAGTTTTTTTAATATATTAATTAAATAAACTAATTTATAATTATTTAAAAAAGTATAAATATTATATAATTATTTTGCTACACTTTAGCAGGGGGTATAGCCCCGCAGGGGCACACCCACTACTAGAGTGGGTCCGTTCTATAAATTAAATAAAGAAGTAAAAGCCTTAGTAAGTTTCCTGCCTGCAGTAAAAGCTTTACCAAGGACTTTCCTTCCTTCTTTATCACTTTATACAAACTTATAACCTTACTACCCTTAGTAAAGCATACTATATTTATAGTAAAACGTTAAATTAGCTATAAATTTTACTATAGCATAAGCTAAAAAATAATTTAATAAAAAATATTATATATTAAAATTTATATTAAGCAATAAAATATTTTTTTATTTTAATAATAAATATTATTTATTAAATAAACTTTTATAAAAATATATATAATAATAAATATTATAAAAGTATATTTATGGTTTTATATAGTAAATTTTAAATTTATATATTAATTATAAGCTAGAAAAAAAAAGTAGCTTTAAAAGCTTTAATTTTTAGCAGTAAATTATTTAAATAATTTATAAATAAATATATATATAAATAAACTATAATACTAGCTATAACCTAGCTATATATACTATACTTATATATACGGGCTAATTATTTACTACTAAAGCTGCTAGCGGTAACTACTTTTTTAGCTTTTTTTACTATAATAAATTAAATATAAAACGCTAACAAACTATTATTATATAAAAAGCTTAATTATTATAACTTTTATTTTTAAAGCGTATATAATCCTTATAAAACAATAAATTATAAACCTTTATTTTATATATAATAAAGCTATATTTTTTATAATAATAGTTATTTTAACGTTTTTATTTTTTTTTATATATAAAATTAAATACTATTTAACTTTTTAATATTTAAATAAATATAATATTAAAAAAATTAATTAAGTTAATATTTATAAACTTTTTTAAAACTAATTTAATAAATATAATACTATTAATTTTAATTTTGCTTAGGTTTATAAGCATAATATTTTTAAAATAACTAGTTTAGCTATAATTTTAGCTATTTAACTTATACCCTTGCTTAAAATTATTTTTAAAATAAAATAAAAAATTAATAAAAATATTATATTTATTAAAAAATATTTAATAATTATTAATTTTAACTTATAACTTATTAAAAATAGCCGCGTATAAATTTTAAATATAAAAAATATTAAATTATATTAAAATATTTATATTTTAGTTATTTTTTTTTTAAATTATAAAAAATATATATATTAAATTATTATTTTTTATTTTTATTAATTTAAATTTATATAACGTTTTTATAACTTTATTAAAATTATTATAAATTTAATTAAATATTAATATAATTATAATAAAATTTTATTTATTAAGTTTTATATATATAAAAATAAGTTTTATAATTTATTAAATTTTTTATTTATATTTTCCGTATATATAAATAAACTTAGCTTTATTTAAGCTAATTATATTATTATTAATATATAATTTATTTTTAAATAAAAATAACTATATGTTAAATTTAGCCAGGTTAAAAAAAAAGATTTTTAAATAAAATAAAATAAAGTTTTCGTATAAAAACAGCAGTAATATAGCTATTTAAAATAGCTTAAAGTTAAGCGATTTTATTTATATAGTTTTAATAAATTAAAACAATTTTAGCTATAAATTAGTTTAAAAAACTATTTTTAATATTTTAAATAATTATTTAAATAAAATTTTAAATATATTAAATAATAAGCTTAACGTATAATTAAACTATTAAAAAAAATATAACTATAAATTAAAAAAAAATAATTTTTAATATAAAATTAAATATTTTATACTTTAAAGTATAAAAATAAAAATAATAAGTTAAAATTAAAAACAAATAAAAAGTTATAAAAAAATATTTAAATAAAAAATCGGCTAAACTATTTATAAAATTTAAAAAAATATACTTATAAATTTAAAATATATATAATTTATATAAAAAATATATTATAAAATATTTAAAAAAAAAAAAATAAGCTAATTAAAAAGTTAAATATAAATAAAAAGTTATAAAAGCTTTAAAATAAAAAGTAAAAATAGCTATAAAAAATAGCTGTTATATAAACTTTTATAAAAATATTTATAAGCATTTAAAACTTATAATTAGCTGTTTTATATAAAAATATATAAATAAATTAGCTTTAAGTGTTTTATTTTATTAATAAAACTTATCCGATAAAAAAAAATATAATAAGTTAATTATTAACAACGTTTAAAAAAGCTTATAATTATTATAAAAGTATATTCGTAGTTTTATATAATAGATTTTAAATTTATATATTAATTATAAGCTAAAGAAAAAAAATAGCCTTAGGGGCTTTAATTTTTAACAGTAAACTATTTAAATAATTTATAAATAAATGTGTATATAAGTAAGCTATAACATTAGCTACAACCTAGCCACATATATTACACTTATATATACGGGCTAACTATTTATTACTAAGGCTGCTAGCTATAACTATAAGCTAGCTTTTAAATTATTAAACAAAAAGTTAAAAATTTAATATATAAATTAAATTTTTTTAAATATTATTAAATTTATTTAATTATATTTATAATATAATTATAATTTATAAAAAATAATAAAAATTTTTACTAGAGGCTTTTTTAACCCAGGGGTAAAAAAGCTTAAGTTTTTAAGACCCCTTATTTAATAAAACCCTTCCTCCTATTACTACCTACTACTTATTAATTACTATCTATTACTTACTAAACATATATAACATTATAACTAACAACCAAAATAATAACTATATAAAATGTAAATAATCTGTTAGCTTTTTTTTTTTAAGCAGCTATAAAAGCTTAACAAAAAGGATAAAAATATATTAGCTACTCCTTAAACAGCTACACTATTTGTTTAAAAAAAACATAAACAAATCTTTATTAAAAAATAAAAATCGGGCTTAAATAATTAATATAATTTATTTAACTAGTTAATAATTATTGTTATTATTATTTATATTAAATTTATTTATTAATTATTACGTTATTTATATAAATTCTTTTTATATAAATCTAATAACTAATTTATTTTTTATACTAATTACCGATCCGAACCTAATAAATTTAAGTTTATATAAAAATACTTAAAATTAAAACAAGTATAAAACTAAACAAGTTTAAAATAATTAGCATATAAATATAAAATTAAACAAGTTAAAAATAATTAATATATAAGTATAAAACTAAACAAGTTAAAAATAATTAACATATAAGTATAAAACTAAATAAGTTAAAAATAATTAATATATAAGTATAAAACTAAACAGGTTTAAAATAATTAATATAATTATTATACGAATAATTTAATAGCTTTTTTTTTCTAAACAATTATAAAAGCTTAATAAAAAGAACAAAAATATACTAGCTATTCTTTAAACAGCCGCGCTGTTTATTTAAAAAAAACGTAAGTAAATCTTTGTTAAAAAATAAAAATTAAACCTGGGTAATTAATATAATTTATTTAACTAGCTAATAATTATTATTATTATTATTTATATTAAATTTATTTATTAACTATTATATTATTTATATAAATTCTTTTTATATAAATTTAATAATTAGTTTATTTTTTATATTAATTGTTAATCCGAACTTAATATATTTAGGTTTATATAAAAATACTTAAAATTAAAACAAATATAAAACTAAACAGGTTTAAAATAATTAATATAATTATTACTAAAAATAATAATAAAAACCCGTTTATTAAGCCTAAAGCTTTTTTAAATATTTTATATAACTAAAGCTAAAGCTAGCTATATAAAATAATTTATTAATTACTAATAAATATAAAAATAAAACTTAGCCTATGCTTTGCCGGCGCTATTTTTTAAAAATTTCTTTAGCTACGTAAAATAATTTATTAGCTATAGCAAATAATTATTAGTTCCCGCTTTAAGTTAAAAAAATATATTATAATATTAAAATTTTTAAAACAATTTTTAACTTAAATAAAATTAAAGCTTTTTTAAATACTTTATATAATTAAAGCTAAAGCTAGCTATATAAAATAATTTATTAGCTATAGTAAATAATTATTAATTCTTGCTTTAGGTTAAAAAAATATATTATAATATTAAAATTTTTAAAATAATTTTTAACCCGAATAAAATTAAAGCTTTTTTAAATATTTTATATAATTAAAGCCGAAGCCGGCTATATAAAATAATTTATTAACTACAGTAAATAATTATTAGTTCCTGCCTTAAGTTAAAAAAATATATTATAATATTAAAATTTTTAAAATAATTTTTAACCCGAGTAAAATTAAAGCTTTTTTAAATACTTTATATAACTAAAACTAAAGCCGGCTATATAAAACAATTTATTAACTATAGTAAATAATTATTAGTTCTCGCTTTAGGTTAAAAAAATATATTATAATATTAAAATTTTTAAAATAATTTTTAACTTAAGTAAAATTAAAACTTTTTTAAATATTTTATATAACTAAAGCTAAAGCCGGCTACGTAAAATAATCTATTAATTATTAATAAATATAAAAGTAAAACTTAGCCTACGCTTTACTAGCGCTATTTTTTAAAAAATTTTCCGGCTATATAAAATAATTTGTTAGCTATAGTAAATAATTATTAGTTCCTGTTTTAAATTAAAAAAACATATCGCGATATTAAAATTTTTAAAACAATTTTTAACCCGAGTAAAATTAAAAAAGTTTTATAATAAATATAAGCCGCTAACTACTCTAAAGCTAAAACTTTAATAAATACGCTAAATATGTTAAAAATATTAAATATATTAAAAATGTTAAATATATTAAAAATATTAAATAAAACAGTTTATATATATATATAAATAAAAAAGTAAAAAAAAAATAATAAGTATATAATAATAATTATATATTTATCTATGTTTAAAATAAAAAATAGATTTATTTATATATATTTATTTAATAATTAATTGCTGTTTATTTATACCGGAATATTAAATATAACCGCGTATATATAATAAAAGCTAATAATTATAAAAAGGTTTTTTAAATAAAAAAGTAAAATTTCTTATTTAAACAACTAAAAATTTCCCAGCTAAAATTTTAAACTAAAGAAACCTTCGTTTTATTTAGTTGTACCTCCTTCGCTAAAAACTCAGGCATTATTAAAATATTTTTTTTTTAGCTTTATTAAAGCTAATTAAAACTTTAGCTTAAACAATAAAAATAACGTTTATAAAATAAAAATTATAATAAAATATTATTTAAATTAAAAAAAAAACAACTTTAATTATTTAATTAAATAAAAAAGTTAAAATTATAAATATAATTAATAATAATTTAAAAATAACTTATAATATTTATATAATTTTATTAATAAATATTAAAATTAATATAACTTTTATTTAAATATCCCGAAAAAGTTTTTAAAGCTATTATTTACGCTAATAATATAATTATTTAAATAATATAAACAACTTTAAAAAATAGCTATTAAAACTAAGCTTACGCTTATAACATTAAAAATAATTATTAAACTTAAATTTATATTTATAATAATTTTTATTATAAAAAAATATAAATAACCTTAAAAAATAACGTTTAATAAACTTAAAGCTTTAAAAAATAATTAAAAAAATCTTATTAATAAGCTTTTTAAACTTATATTTTTAAAATTAACCTTTATATATTTTATTTTTATTTTTATTAAATAAAATATTTATTTATAAATAATTAATTTTTTAATTAATAAGTTTATTAAAAAGCTTGTTAATAATTTTATTAATATTAATATTTTTTTTAAAAAACCTATTAATAAAGAAAATAAAAAAAAATTTAGGTTAATAATGTATAAATAAATATATATAGTTTTACTAAAGTTAACAAAGCTTTTTTTTATACCCGGTATTTTAATATAAACCTTTAAAAGGTTTATTATATAAAATAGCTGTTATAAATAGCTTTACCTCGGAAGGGTAGTTATTTAATAACAGCTGCTTTATAATCTTAAATAGCGGAATAAATATAAATTTTTTTAGCGTTGCTAAAAAAATATATATTTATTCTTTTTAATATTAATGTTTTTATTTTATTACCCTAGTTAACTTTATTAATAAACTTAAATATATTAAATTTAAATTAATAATTAATATAAAAAATAAACTAATTATTAAATCTATATAAAAAAAATTTATATAAATAATATAATAATTAATAAATAAATCTAGTATAAATAATAATAATAATAATTATTAGCTAATTAAATAAATTATATTAATTACTCGGGCTTAATTTTTATTTTTTAATAAAGATTTATTTACGCTTTTTTTAAGCAAATAACGTAGCCGTTTAAAAAATAGCTAATATATTTCCGTTTTTTTTATTAAGTTTTTATAGCTATTTAAAAAGAAAAAGCTAATAAATTATTAACGTAATAATTATATTAATTATTTTAAACTTATTTAATTTTATACTTATATATTAATTATTTTTAACCTGTTTAGTTTTATACTTATATATTAATTGTTTTAAACTTGTTTAGTTTTATACTTATATATTAATTATTTTTAACTTATTTAGTTTTATATTTATATATTAATTATTTTAAACTTGTTTAATTTTATACTTGTTTTAATTTTAAATATTTTTATATAAACTTAAATTTATTAAGTTTAAATTAATAATTAATATAAAAAATAAACTAATTATTAAATTTATATAAAAGAAATTATATAAATTATATAATAATTAATAAATAAATTTAATATAAATAATAATAATAATAATTATTAACTAGTTAAACGGATTATATTAATTACTTAAGCTTAATTTTTATTTTTTAACAGAAATTTATTTATATTTTTTTTAAACAAACAGCGTAGCTGTTTAAAAAATAGCTAGTATATTTTTATCTTTTTTATTAAGCTTTTATAACTACTTAAAAAAAAAGCTAATAAATTATTTATATTTTACATAGTTATTATTTTAGTTATTGTTTTAATTATTAGTTATAATATTATATATATTTAATAAGTAGTAAATAGTAATTAATAAGTAGTAGGTAATAATAAAAGGAGAGGTTTTATTAAATAAAGGGTGTTAAATTTAAAAAGTTAAAATAATAGTCCATATAGCGTAAATTACCCACATACACCTATTTAATATAGGACAAAAAAATTTCTATAATATAATAAAACATATTAATTAATCACTTATTATATTTAATTAAAATCGCTTAATTCTAACAATTAAAAATCTTATATATATTAATTCTACCTTTAAAGCTAAAATAAATAATTAAATTAAGCAATAATAACATTATTAACGAATATAAAAATCATACTAGCTAAACTAAACAACTATACGCTTTAAAACAAAAAATTTACAGCTAAAGCTGTTTCTTTAAACCTTTAAAAATACTTACAACCTATAAATAAATCTTTATAGCTATAATTACTAAAAAAACCTAAATATAAATATTATCTTAAAAAAATAATTAATAAAACAACTAAAGCTTAGTTAACTATTACTATTATTAAAAATAATATTAATTTTATTAACAAGCTAAACAATTTAACAAAAATAACAAAAAATAATAAAAAAACTTATTAAACTAACTAAAATAAATATTTTATAAAAAAATAAAACTTTAAAATATATTAAAAATATATTATTAATTTTATTATATAGCTAAATAAATTTATATTTTATAACTATAAAAAAGCTATATTTAAATTTATAAAATTAATTAATAAATAATATAATAAGCTTTAAAAACTAAAAAAATATTTAAAAATAATATAATAACTATAAATAAAAGCTTAGTATTAAGCTTATATAAAAAAAATAAATAAACTTTTAAAAAACTTTAAAACGTAAGCTATAAAATAAAAATTAATTATTTTAATAACTTTTAAATATAATATTTTAAAACTAAAAAATATAAAATATTTAATTATAAATTTTAAAATTTATTTAAGCAAAGTTTTTAAAATATAAATTACTACTTTTAAAATAATTTATTAAAATAAAATTATTAATAATATACTAATATATTAAAAAATTAAAACAAGTTTTTAAAATAAAGCTAGCTAAAAAGTTATTATTTATTAACCAGCCGAACAGCTATATTAAAATATATTTAAAACTACTTAATTTAATAAAAAAAATTTAATTATTTAAAAAATATTATTAATAAAACAAACTTATTTTTTAAAAATAACTATAACTAATTATTATTATAAAAATATAACAAAAAATATAAATATAAAAAAAATAAAAAAAATCTATAAAAACAACTTTATAATAATTTAAATATTTATAAATTAAAAACTTAAGTTTATAAAAAATATAATAGCTTTTATTTAATATTTAAATATTAATTTCTTTTTTTAAATATTACACTAAAAAATTTCTTCCTAAGCTAAATTACTTTAAAATTAATATAAAAAAAAATAAAAACAAATAAAAGCTTTAAAAAAATTATTAAACATATTTAAAAAAAAAAAAAAGCTAAAATAAAACTAAAATAGTTTAATTAACTAAACTAAATATTAATATAGGCTTTATTTATTATAAAAACCTTAAAAACAAAAAATATTTATTTATTAAAAAACTTAATAATTTTAAACTTAAAAACTATACTATATATATTTAATAAAATTAGCAAATTTAATAACTTATAATTATTTATAAAAAAAAACGCTATTTATACTAATAATAGCTTTATTATAATTTAAAAATTTAATAATATTAATATTTATATTTAAAAACTTTAAGGGCTTAAAATTATAAAACTATTTAACATAGCTTATTATTCCGGAATAGCTTATAACTTTATAGTTTTTTAAAATTTTTTAAAACAAAAGCTTTATTAAGATATAAAACCTATAACTAACATTTTTAAAAAAAATAATAAATTAATTTTTTATTATTTTTAAAACTAATATAATTAATTTATATTAAAATATTTCTTTTTTTATATTAATAAAAATATTTTTTATATATAAAAAAATAAACTAGTTTTAATAATATTATAACTTATATTAAAAGCTAATTTTTATTAATAATATTTTAAACTTAAATATTTTAAATTTAATATTTTATATTATTTAATAGCTTAAGTTAAAAAAATAAAATTTAAACAATTTTTAAACAATAAAATATATATAAATAAATATAAAAACTACGCTATAAAAAAAAATATTAATAAATTAATAAAATATTAAAAAATCGTCCTAAATAACCTAAAATATATTTAATAATAAACTTTTATAACTATAAAAAAAATTATAATTTTAAAAACTTATTAATACTAATTATAAACTAATATTTAAAATTTAGTTTTAACTATTACTTTAAAAACAAGCTAATTTTTATTTTAATTAAAGTTTTCGATAATTTTATTTTATATTTAAAAATATACTATAATTTAAATATATATATTTTTAAATATAATAATAAACTTATAAAATATAATAATTTTATTAATTATTTATAAAATAGTTATAGTATATATTTTAAACTAAGTATTTTTAATATTTAAAATTAAAATAATAGCGTTAAAAAAACTAATAATATTATTAAATAAAAAACTAAAGTAATAAAAAATAGTTTAAAACTTTTTATTATATTTTAAACTAATATTATAAAAATAATTATATATTTATAAAATTAAGTCTTAAAATAATTATACGGGTAAAAAAACCTATATAAGCAATTTTATACCTATTATTTTAATAAAAACAAAATTATTATTATTTATTATAAACCTAATTTATAATATTTATATATTTATAACTATAAAACTTATATACTTACTATAAATATAAAATTAAAAAAAAAAAAACTTAAAAAACTTAATCCTAAAACTTAAATAAATTATTTTATTAAATATTAATTTTTTAATATTTATTATATTTAAATATTATTTATTAATTCGATTATATTTATTAAAAATATTATTTTCGATAAAAAAACTATTTTTTTAAATAACTTTAATAAATTAAAAAATAATCTTTTAAAATTAAAAATTAAAAAACTTAATAATTTTTTTATTAAAATTATAATTATTAAACTAAAAATATCCTTTAATACCCCTAAAACTATTATTATAAATTAAAAAATAAAAAATATATATCTTATAAAAAACGAAAATAATACAGCTATTATAAATATATTAAAAAATAAAACAAACATAACTTATAAATACTTTATATTAAAAAAAGCTATAAAACTTAATTAACTTTATACTAAAGCCTTTTTTTTACTATATCCTTTACTTCTTAAGTTTTTATAACTAAACGCTTTTTTTATAGCTATTATTAAAAAACTTAATTTATAAATTTAAAATATTATAATAAATTTTATTAAGTTTAAAGCTAAATTATAAACCTTAAAAAAAACTAAACTACTTTATATAAACTTTAATAATCTAGTAAATACTTTTAACACCTAACTTTATACCAGCTTTAAGTTATATAAAAACTATTAAAAAACCACGTTTTTAAATAAATACTTAAACGCTTTAAAAATATAAAATAATATAATAATAAACAAAGCTTTAATAGCTAAATTATTAAAATAATCTCTAAGCCACCTTAATAAATATATAAAAAATAAAAAAACTAAAACTTTAAGTTCTTTATACGTAAATAAAAACACTTTTTTTAAACATATTTAAAACAAATAAAAACTATATTAAAAAAACCTACTTTTTCCGCTTAAATCTTATAAAAATCTTAAACAACACTTTATAAATAAAAGCTTTAAACAAATAAAAAAAAACTATTTATAAAGTTATTACAAAATAAAATTATAAATTAAAGTTAATATAAATATTACTTAAAACAAGCTAACACTTAACTATATATAAATATATATATATAAATTTAATAAGCACAGCTACTATTTAAAATATAAAGTAAAACTAATAGTTAAAAAAAATTAATAGCTTTAAAACACTATAAAAGCTATATATATATTAACTTTTACTAAAAAATCCTTTAAAATATTTATAATTATTATAACTAAGTTTAATTTCGAACTAAAATAATATAACGTTATTAATATATTTATAAATATAAAACTTAATAAAAAAATCTATATAAAAATATTTTTTAGCTATAAAAAACTTTAAACCGTTTTAAAACTTAATAAAGCTTTATATAGCTTAAAAAAATTACTTTTATTATAACAAAAAAAATTAACCTTAACCTTTATAAAAATAAAATATAAAACTATTTTATATAAGCTTTACTATTACTTATATAAAAAAATATTTATATTTATTTATATAAATAATATTATTATAACTTATAAAAAAAACTAAAAAATTTTTATTTAAAAAGCTATAAAACAGCTTAAACAAGCTTATTAAATAACTAGTAGCAATAATCTTTAATAGTTTTTAAAAGTTAAAATTATTTAAAATCGTTAAAAATAATTAATCTAAC
The DNA here is from genome assembly GCA_025201785.1 of Xylaria longipes. Taxonomy (NCBI): domain Eukaryota; kingdom Fungi; phylum Ascomycota; class Sordariomycetes; order Xylariales; family Xylariaceae; genus Xylaria; species Xylaria longipes. Next base: position 340,802 of record MU619689.1, read on the forward strand.
TATTTTAAACCTTATATTTAAAAAAAATTTCTAAACTAAAAAACATATCCTTATTCTTGCTATATATTCTTATAACAGTAACAAAACTAGTACTTTATAAAAAATTAACTACTAAACAAAAAATATACTTTTATTAAAAAAAAAAAAATTTAATTATATATACAGCTATAATTACCTAGCTTAATATAGCTTTTAATACTTTAAAACTTTTACGATTTTTTTTAAATTTAAAACCTTAATATTATAAATTAACAAATTAATTACTTAAATACTTTAATTAAACCTAATATTATATTTTATAATTTAAAAACAATAATAATCTTAAAATTATTAATAATATATCCTTTATAAATAATACCCTTAATTAAAAAAATTTATAAATATATATAATAAAATTATTCAGAAAAATAATCAAATAACAAACAAACAAACAAAACATAATAACTATTTTTACTATTAAAGCTAAATTATTAACATTAGCTTAAGCTGCTAAAAAAGCTATATTTATAAGCTGTTTTATTAAAAAATTAAAAATTACTATAAATAATTAATATATTATTATTTAATATAATAATTAATAAATAATTAAACTTATTATAAAAAAAATAACAACTTTATAAACAAAGCTTTATTACATAAATATTTATAATTACTAGCTTTATTAAAAAATTAAAAAAAATATTTTATAAATAGTTTATATATTAATAAGCAATATAATTACTAATAAACTAACAAAAGCCTTTAGCCGGAATAAATAAAATTAATTTTTTAATTAGTTAAAGCTTATAAATATTTATAAATATTACTTTTACAAAAAATTAAATAATAAAAAATATTAAAGTTTAAAAGCTTTAAAAAACTTACTTTTAAAAAATAAATCAAGCTATTTAAAATTAAATAACCTTAAATAAAGCTAAAATAAAAAACAATTATATATACTTCGTTTATTATTTAAAACTTTTATTCTAGCTTATTTTATACTCCTGTTAAATATTATAATAATTAGGATTAATTCTATTATTTTTAATGTTTATTTTATAAAAAGCTTTATTTACATAAAACCTTTTTAAAAAAGTGTATTAAATTTAAAAGGTTAAAATAACGGTCCATATAGCGTAGATTACTTATACACACTTATTTAATATAAGATAGAAGAATTTCTACAATATAACAGGACATATCAATCAATCACTTATTATATTCAATTAGAATCGCTTAATTCTAACAAGGGGTCCTAAAAACTTAGGCTTTTTTGCCCCTGGGTTAAAGGGGCCTTTAGTTTGGCGATAATCCGCTTGTCCCGATAGGGTTAAAGGGCTTGTCATTTGAAAATAGTTGTTGATGCTATTAAATTTAACGATTCAAATTGTAAATGGGATATGGTCTAATTTCCGTTAACTGGTGTATCCGTTTATGGGTATACAAACAGACCTAAGCATCTATTCGGGGCATGGTATAGGTACTCTAGGCTTTAACGTCATGCTAACGGGAGTAGATATCTGCCAAGGGGACAGATAATCGGTAAGCACCGTCTGTTTACTTATCTCGATTATCAGTTTCAGTTCGATGAACTCACAGCACAAGTCCTACTTTTGGACAACCGAGTGAGAGTAAGACTCACAGTAGATCTAAATCTCGTCTGGGGGACATCGTGGATTAATACTTACGTTTGCGACGCAAGGTCGTTACTTATACAACGCGTATAGTATCCGAAAGGCTCCTGCATTACTACGGTTATTATCTTGACGTCGATGCCTCGCGCCTCGGACCCGAACTAGTGGCTTCGCCTGTCTCTATATTCCAGAACCTTCTGCATGACTTCAGATCCTCGCGCGTACGCTCGAACTCGAGCGGCTCCTATATCGCCGGCACGGGTATCTTATCGAGACGGGGGTCCGTCTTCACGACGATGTCACTCTCCATGTTTAAGTAATGGGGCAGGACTGCACCGCCCGAGGTCTTGACGATGAGTTTCCATTTCGGCGGGTAGGGCCCCAGGACGGCCTCCGCATTCATAATACCATGCACGACGCAATCCCCAACAATGCGGTACAGCACATCTGGCGTGGGTCGTAAAGCCATGGGGACTTCGCGTCCGGGCATGATGAAGACTTTGTCGCCTAGTTACGCAATCGGAGGGTTAACTCATATTGGAATCTTCCTGGCTGTGGCGACTGCGAGGTGGCCTTACCTGGTTGTACTTCAGAGCGGCCGATGCTGCTGTATCCTTCCGTGGTGAAAAAAAAGAAAGCACATTGAGATGGTGTACAGCAACTCGAACTGCAAAGCGCTCGATAGGTTTTCAGTTGAAGGCCCGTCATCCGCCTCGGCGTCGGGGGTTGCCCCTGCTACAGGACCCTTCGCAGGGTTTTCAATGTTGATGATGGCCTCTCAGGCGCTCTGTCCTTCAGTCTACTACACATCAGATTCCAAACCAGAACATCGAGTTGTGTTTCCCCTGTGGGATACTGTGCGTTCTCTAAGGCGCGAACATAGCGCTTCATATGTTTTAACAAATCCACAAAGCTCTTGAACTAGAAACTTTCAACGGATTTAATCGACGCAGTGCGGATGCCTCTAAGATCTAACTTATTAGGGGATGTATAACTAGCCCACGCCGCTGAGGCATTGCTTGCGCCTATAGCAATGTTGTAGATATTAATCTATACAAGCTCTTGCGTCCAGTTTGAGACCCAACTCGGCCCATCCTAGTCCGCGGTCAGCCGTACGCTGCAGTGCGGCAGAAAACTGAGCCGGCACACCGTCATGAGATATGCTAAGACGCCCTGCTTATCGACCTCCCACAGTTGTAACTGATAGTCGACAGTCAGCAATTGAACGATATTTGACGGCGCCAAGCTCATTAGGCCATAGATCCTTTCCCTGTCGTTCACGCATTGCCTATTGTGATGCTTCCGAATCAGCAACTCGAACGGACCGGCTTGGGTATAGCCACACACATCTTTAAATAGGGATCTCGACATCATATATGCGCCTTCGAGGACACCGCCATCTTTGTTGCAGGCGCAGATGGTTGCGCGACGGACCGAAGACCATAGGATCTCGTCATCACCACATTTCATGACAGAATCGGGGCCAGCGAGATGTATTTCTTGCAGCAACCACAGCCTATTTAACCATGGCCGGGACCAGAAGTTTTGAAAAGCTGTCTAGATCTCTGCCGAGCATAGTAAGAGGCAGTCCGAACGGTGATAGTCAGGCTCGACACAGTTGGGCTTCGGTATAACTGGGTTGCGGGGAGTGGTAAACGTCTTTCGTATATTAGACTTGCTGCCCCAGGTACTCAAGCGTTGATAATGCCAGCCGACTATCCGGCGATTTAGGTCCTAGCCAGCGCTTAGCTGAGCCATAGATCCGTTTCATACAAGCCACCTGACTACCGCGCTCTACTATGTTTGTCTGGTTGATACAGACAACGTCGATCCACATTGCACGAGGGCGTAATGGATATCGTAGATGTTTGAGTGCTTCAGCTAAATTCCGTCGAATAACCATCGTTCTTAGACTTTGTTAGCCGCACTCTTGAACGGCTTGTTCCACCACCCGCACCGAACTGAGGTCGTTTTCAGAATGCCACACGAACCCAAGGGACTGGGACCTAGCCTGACCTAGGTCAGCCCCTAGGGCATATTCGTATGCATATTCGTGGTTCTGTCAATAGTCATATGACCGGGTGGCAGAGCCTATGGATAAAAAAGGCTTCCCGTCTCCTCCCGTATGTCCTGATTTATCTGAGACAGCAATACGAGAGCGCGAGGGCAATAGGAAGCCAGGCAGCTGGCCCAGGTGAAGCTATTCGCATATATAGCCTGGAGTTCGCCCGCCTGGCTGAATAGGAGGACCAGAGATCCGGAGCCCCCTTTGATCGCATAAATGATTATCAGTTGAATTGAACACTCTTCCAAGCCCTTAAACAAAGCCCTTGTAACAGTTGGTCAGGCCTGTCACAGTAATAGGATATAATAGCCGAGCATCGTGGAGTATAGGTGTCGGATATAAGTATTATTGAGTTAACAAGTCTCATCCAAAATGATAAGCGTTGGTTTCGGTGAGTTATAGCGAGCTCATACATGACTCAAGTCTATGCAAACTTATGAAGACCTAATCAAAATCTTTAACTTGGACAATAAGACTCTTTAGGTCATTCCGTGTATACATATATGTACATTTACCTTTAATATTAGTTACTACTCTTAATAGCGCTTTATTGAAACGCGTGCAAAATCGCGTATTTACTTTATTCACTCGAACTAGAGCTGACTGTCGACATCTGCGCATAGCCATGAGATGAAGCGGTCTTGAGCCATAGAACAATGACCTTAACGTTCACATCGCCGACGTATGTATGTGAGATGAATATTGAATGCAATGTGTAGGAAGATCCAACGGAGTAGCAATAAAACGTGTAAGCAATGAAGCCCCGCGAGGGGTAGCGGGGTAGTCTTATACACTGTTCCTTCGCACCTTTACGGCGTAATATGGCTATGGGGATACTGACTTTATAAAATTTATATTTATCAAGCGCTGTAGTGACTTCCTGGCCATCTATGTCTATATATGATGTCTATGATTCTTCAGGGTAAGACTTATGTGCTCATGGTTTCCGATGACAATCTCATCGGCTACGCCGAAGCCTCTCATTCCTTCTCCTCCATCTCCATAGCCTCTTCCCAGCAGCGCAAGATGGTACTCCAGTATTTTTCGGGATGCATCCGCATATGGCCCACGTGCGGCGAGCCCTTGAATTCTTCTAGAACGGTTTTATAGCCTTTACTCTTGGCGATAGCCGCCTGTTCTTCGAGGTCTTCCCAATATATCAAGTCGTCTTCTTTCGAATAACAGAACAGTCTCAGCGCTCTCGGGGTCGCGAAATCATGTTCAACGAAAATCCTGGCGCTGTGGGGGCCGGAGGGTTCAATACCCACAGCCAGCGCGAGGTAGGTCATCGTAAATAAGAGGAGGGCGCAGAGAGCTTGTGAGAACTTGAAGGGCAAGGGCAGCCATTTCGGCACGCCCATTGCCATCGCCCGGCTCCACCGCCAGACCTCCGTGCCGATGTTCAAGCTGCCGGGAGTTGAGTCGGAGACGCACAGGTGATGCGGCAGCGCGGCGTCTGGGCCGTGGCGCTCACGGTACGCGTTCAAAGTTGCTGCTGCGTAAATACCACCTGTGTTGGACATGATATGCATGATGACACGCTCGGATCCGGCATCCTTGGTGGGAAAGCAGGTATCAATAATCGGGCTCATAGATTCTGTCCGCTGCCGAAGCGTTTGCGTCGTTGCGGCGAAAATGGGGTTGATAATAACAACAATCCTAGCTGAAGGGAAGAGTGCATGATAACCCTCGGAATACTTTGCTGTCGTAGGAGTTAATTGGTGGCCGAGACGATGGATTTCGACGCGGTTTTAGGGGCCTGCAGAGAGACGACGGCCAAACAAGTCAAAAAGGGGGACAATAACTCGCTTACAGACATGCTTTGGGTTTCCATCTCCCCAGCCGTAAACCAGAATTGTGGTTGGGTCGGCCGCCGTAGTCTTTTTGGCACTCTCTGAATCCGAGCCCGTTTTCTCGTTTCGGATGAAGATGCGATTTGTGATGGGTGTATAACCCGGGAAGCCCGGGGCTTTGACCGCCATCTTTTTAACTTGTGAGAGCCGGGTCTGAGTGAGACGTCTTGGTGTAACAACGTGCAACAACCTGCAGTTTAGTGTAAATTGAAGCGGTTGTCGATGCAAGTCATGTAACGGTTTCCCGCTGAGACCACCGTTTTATGACGTGCTTCTGCCCGGTTAACAAACCTCAGACGTCCGCCATCAACACTACAACAACGGAAATTGTTGGGCTTGTTGGGGCCTGCCCCTTGAGAGCCAAGATACGATACAGGGACGAGATCTAATCGATAAGATTTGTCCAATCATATTTGGTGCTTGGAATAACACCATGGGGCCTTCGATGAGCCGAGGTAAGTGGGTTTGAATCTACCAGTTGTCTTCACCCATCTTTCTTCTCACGATTGTAAGCCGACACCAACCCGACGCAGCCGAAGGCTTGACAATGCCCGACTTGTTGAGGTGAAAGGGACCGGCCCATCGGGGAGGGGAGCAACGGCGTCGACAGTCCTTCTCCGAAGCCTATCTATGAAAGCCCGATTAGTTGTTGGCGGAGCGGTGTTTTCAACATGACCTCTGCCTACCTACTTTCAGATACCGACTTTACGGATACCGCAGTGAGCGCGCCACCGATGGCCCGTAGCGCTCGGCGAACTGACGGTGTCGACATTGACGTCCACCTGGCCCGGCGTCGTTGTTATCATTTCTGTCAAAGCCTACCCGGCAAGTCGTCGATTCAAGTGTCGTATCGCTATCGGGACAACGGCAGCATTTTGCAATTTGCAATTTCTGTTGGTGCTTGAACACGACAGATTCCGAATTCTATAAATATCAGGGCGCTTTAAAGGATCAATTACAGTATCAGTTCCATGCAACCGCGGCGTTCTAGACCAGAAGATAGCTGTGTATCTCGTCTGTCATCAACGTCATAGCAATTGAAAACCCTACCTCTTACCATTGTCCTTCGTAGGGTACCTAGATATCAAATATACTGTATTCAAGTCTCACGTTCGGAATACCGAGGGTTTCCGGGTTTGTGGTCATGGAATAATGACTAGCTAATTGAATCAACGAGCTTTGATCCTGCGCGTCCTAGCCAATAGTACTGAACTTCCCCCATACCCAGCCCTACGGATCGACATCAGCAAATAGCTGGCTGCAACCACGCCGTGAGACATGCTTCTCGTGTTCGTTGCCAAGCTTGGGTCGACTGACGAGTTAGGCGCAGGGGTGGTGTGGGTTGGGCAATTGATATCACATGCATTCGACGAACGGTTATTCATTGACATATTGCGCTGCCTAAAAGGAACACTGTCCTATTATCTTCTTCTGATAGGGGAGTACGTGGACCGTTGTATCTCTTATCAAGAATATACACAGAGTGGCATTGTTCTCGACAATTGTCTGTTATTCCATTTATCCAGTTCGTTACGGGCCTGGGCAATGCGACGTGGATTTAACAGGTCAAGGTCATCACGATTGCAGAGAATTCGGTGTAGACGTGAGAAACGCGTCTGACGCCAAGCTAGCTACTTCGATCCTTATTCTACCTAGATACTAAAATTGGAGGTTTGTCGTCTCAACTTCTGTTACTTTTGTTTATCAAAAGGAGGGTCCGGGACTGGGCATTCCGCAAACTCCACCAAGGCAACGTTAACGTATTGCGTACCTACCGCCCAAGGGAAAAGATCTGAAGATGGTGAAGATTGTCGCTTGTTTTGCCGGGGTTGCTCATGGAATAATCAAACTATGTGGGGAAGTGTCGGACTTGACGGCGGCGGGATGCTGTAACTACCCTGCAGTAGTACGGCAGGTAGTAGTGTATGATGTCTAGTCTGCAAATCTAAGAATATCGCCGTAAACGAGTGTAGATCAGAGGCAGGTTCTGTCACTGACAGGTGGCAATGCAGCGAATAGTGCATATGGAGCCGTATCTTGAGGCCGATCATCTTGAAGTATAAGGAGAATGGACCCATGAGTTTAGAAGTTAGAAGAAACGGCATTCTGACATGTCGCGCACCTATTTTCCCCAGAATATAGACGATAGGCTCTTCATTTCTTTTTAACCGGTTTGATTTCACTCACCACTCGCGAATATGTCTTTCAAAACATGCACCGTCGTCCTGGCGATGATGGCTGGTGCCGCCTTCGCAGCTCCATCCGCAACCTCCTCAACATACCCGACGAAGACTTGCGAGGAGCCGCCGAACCAGACAACCGGGGTACGCATTTGAATCTTTTGTCTCCAGTTGTAGCGCCCATATGCCACATGCCACAAGTCTTTGCGTTTCTCAAAAGCCGCCCCTCCAAATAACAACAAAGCATGGGTCGAATCCGTGCTAACGGTCATATAGTACCCGGACTATGACCTCTACTGCAAGTGCCCGGCAGAGACAGACATGGCCTGGGGAAACCCGTACCTAGGTCTCGTGCGATGCGACACCAAGTGTACACCAGCAAAGGCGGAACAGAGGGAGGCGCATAATGACAAGGCCGATTCGCTATCCGCCTGCATGAATGCGTGTACCGGAAGCTTTGAGAAGGCCAAGCGCCAAACCGATGACTATTGGTTCTGCCACGGCGTCAACTTCGTGGAGGGAGAGACTTGCGAGTTTATCGGATCGCTGGGAGAGAAGACCTTTGAGGCCGGCTCAGGGACCAACTGCCTTTATATCGATGGTCTCGATGGATAAATCACGGACTATATCGGGTTATATCCAGCGGTTTTGCTTGTTTGTATGGAACTAGGTCAGAGCGACTAGGACAATATGGAGTGACTGTAACAGTACATAGTATACTCTCTGGATACCGTCCCGGAAATACTTCAATAATAGCGTCACGTGCTTTGTTTGCAATCCGTCTTCCTTGACGAGCCAGCTGCCTGCGGCTGTCAACCCTCGTTTAGGAATCTGCATGTGCTTGCTTCTGCTTGTCACTTTCTCACAACTACATGCATACTTAGGTAAAAATACCTGATTTATACCTTACCGTGACCTAGATATCAAATTTCCATATATCCCCCATTATTTTGATTTATGCGGGCGGAATAAACTTCCCACGTTCGTGTTTGAGATACGGCCCCGAGGAGCGATGCAACCGCCACTTACATGCGGATATTGCGGCGTAGGCCACCGTCACGGTTGGGTATTCGACAGTCACTGGTCGACGTACTACCGAGCCATTTACTGTGTAGGGTCTAACAGCGATGATCCGCGGCTTTCTGGGCTGGCCTATTACCGTGAACAAGATGAAAATAACTATCTCCCCCCCGAGGCTCATCAGCGCTACGACGACTTGCACCTTGACCCCCTAAAATTGATCACTATTCAAAGTGTCACTCCGCCCGGACCTGACGTACCCGATTCTGAGAAACAAAGATATGCATGGGGGTTTCGGTTCCATGATTCATGTTGGCGATTAATTGAACAGGCCAGCATACCAGAGCCTGTCAATCTGAAGATGCTGTGGCGTATTTTGCGTTCCGTTCCACACTCATCACATCTCCCTTTTTGGGGGCACAACTTTGGTGGACTTTACCTTGGTGGCAGGAGAACGTATCAAGGTGGGAATCACTTTGTGCTTCTAGGGGGTGTCTCGAACCGTGAGTAATTCTTGAAACTATTCTCTTCTTGTTTTTGGCCACTTTTAGAGAACAAGCTTTCCTTTTGGGGCCAAGACAGTGTCTAGAAGCTCCCGGACCCTCATGAATCACGCCAAAGATGGTGATAACTAACTCCGAATTTGCTAGTCATGATACCAAGTGCATACTACGATCCTTTTGAGGTCCCTGAGCTGAAGACTAGATTGGCTCAAACACGGATTAAGACCGTCGGCGCAATCCCAGTAAATGAAAATTCACGACCTCTCCTACCTTCGCCGGCGGCGGCAGCAGCCAGTTTTGATCCTTTCTCGAGATTGCCACCGGAGTTAAGAGAACTGGTCCTCACCTTTGTAGCTACTGAGGATATACTCTCCTTTCGTCTTTCTTCGCGTGTTATAGCTGCCACCCCGCTTTCTCAATATTTCTTCAAGAGTAGGTTCTGGCCTGGCCGCGAACTAGAAGTTTTCTTTGATGCCTTTTTACTTGGGCCATCTGATAGGGCCGGTATTGATTGGTGGGAGCTTTACCGGTTATCGAAAGAGCGAATCAAGAACAATTTGGTCGGCCTGGGTGAACGAAACCGGCTTCGCATCTGGAAGCAGACTGTGCGGCCGTTGACGCAAGCTGTGGAGGAGGTCGCTAGGTTAAGTGATTTAAAGGGGAAATCCGACTGGCTGCAGAACTCAGAAGACACTCCCAAAATTTCATGGAAGTCCGTCGAGTCGTCACGGAGCCTCGATCCTGAATTGTTCGGCGAACTCAACCGTCAAGTATTTGAGGCCGAAATCGATCTTCCATCATCGAATATTGAGGCCATTCACGTCAGCTTGATCGAATTCTTCGGTACGAAGTTTATATCGGGTTTAGCTTTTGAAACGGAACACGGTGAAGACATAGAGATTGGATACACAATCCCAGGCTCCGAAGAGCCCCTCATCGTGGAGGCCGGTCTCGAAGGATTCCACCTTGCTGTCGATGATTGTGGCTTTGGAGCCATTTCCCCTTATACCAGCCAACATATGGGGTCCGAGTACTTGGATTGGGTTGGGGATAGAGATGATCTGCCTGTTCAAACCTTGAAATGCAGTGGGGGTACTATTCGAAGAATTCGTGCTACTTTCGACGTAAGATCTCCCCGTCGCCTACCCCAACTTCACTGAACAGTGGAAAAGTTGACCTTCAATAGGGATTTAGAATGCAAGCTCTTTACATACCGGAGAGTCATAACGACCATGAAGAATGCTAGGCGCGTATAGACGTCTGGCGTAGCTCCCTGGCTCGTCTTCTGTAAGCCAAGTTCAAGTATCGGCTCGTGCTGCCGAGAGCAGCGTATAGATTGTAATGACGACCATCCCCTTAATGCTCTTTCATTTGATTATTTGGAATTTCTATCTTCTGATTTACCCCGTCTTATTAGGTCGCTCCTATCTCTTGAGGCCAACGAAGAAGATCAATATCCCAAGTCAAAAAGGCGTACTCGTTCCCAATAAGATTTATCGGCAGATAGAAAGTTAGCCAAGTTGGGGATGTTTGAGACAAAACGGAAAATAGCAAATAGGTGAATATGCTAGTCATATTTTAGTCTGTTAGTACTACTCGTAGGGGCAATATTGTGAGATTGAGATCTATAAGTAGCGCATGCAACTCGGTACGTATTATGTCCGGCTAGCTACGTGGTGGCTAGTTTACTTCATTGCGCTTCTAATGCGTACGTAGGTTCGCTAGGAGAGTGTCAAAAATGCCTAACGGTGATGGGCTTCTCGCTTGCTTGAGAAACTCTTGACAATGACAGTTGCAACCCTGTCACATCTCACGGGTGTGTTGAGACTCAAGTCTCGTCCCGGTGGTTATCATGCTACGCACAACAGAGTGCAGAGAGGCTGCGTTCTGCTTCTCTCAAAATGGGAAATACCAATCGCCACGAGGATGCCATGGTGTGATCTATGTCTCGTGTTAGATTCTCAATCGCTTAGGTGTGTGATTTGTTCGGGGCGACCGGTGAGTTAGTCAACTTGTAACATCTACGACGACAGCCTGACGACGATGCGTGCGGCTCGCTTGAGGCTTTGAAGGGGCGTCGAAACTATCGAAAGTGTGGACTAGTTTGTCGTTTGGAGTCCGGGGCAGTTTCCCGAGGGCACGGCGTCGAATGCATCTTGTCCAAGGTCATGGTGCGGCATTTGACATCCGATCGGCATCATAAATAATAATTCCCGATTAACTATGTCCTTTAATGGTATTGGCTGTTATGTATACGTAAGGTTCCCCAGAGCCCCTCCGCCGGGGTCTTTTATCCTGGTCCTGAACAAGCACCTCCTATGACCTTGACGCTGAGCTTGGTGTTGGTGTCGAGAATCTTCCCAGACACTTTGTTTTTGTTGGTGCATGCTATAAAGACCTGAATGGCATACTGCGCGAACATATTGCACCTGGCTCCCGTAAGGTACGAATTCTCATTACACCAGTAGATGGCAGAGTTGTAGCTGCAGCTAATGCGTCCACAGGATGCCGGGGGGGTGTTGCACATGATAGAATTGGATATGTGACTCAGGTATCGGATGCCTTCAAAGGTACCCATGAGGTCGGCAGGAGGACCGCCACAAGTAACTTTTCGACTCTTGATAGAAAGTTAGGGCAATGCTCGGATTTCTTATTGGTGTTATTTGTAATGTATTATTCAACTTACGGCGATGTGATAGTTGGGCTCAGCCTCCAAGGTATGATTCTCCGCCCTCGAAACAAAGCTAGGCATGTAATGAGTTCCCTTGATTTGCCTCATCTGGTGGATGACGTTCTGAGTAGCATTATTAGATTGCCACTTCAAAATTGAGAGCAGTAACAGAGCTAAGGTTACCTCGATTGTACCCGTGAAGGCCTGGCCTTCGTCGAAATCCTCGAATCCACGCCACTCAATGTCGCCGATCGAGTGATTGCTCGGAATCCCGCTTTGGAAACTCAGCTCGTCAGTTGGGCTTCCTCCCTATGGAAAATAACAATTAGTACAAAAACAAGAGCGTTACTATTTAAGGTATGACGCCCGTACCTGGGGAACCGCGGCTGCCCGAGCAATCGCGAAGGGAAGGAAAAGGTAAGGAAACATCATCTTGATTAATTGAATAATTATAAGGATTTCAAGATACGATGTTGATGAGCAGATTCTGGATTATCTCCTGTTCGAACATGAGAGAAATCCGGTTCGTAGAGAAAGGTCCAGGAGCTCGAGAACTAAAGTCAAGTTATGGCACGTTCGTATTTACTGATCTCTACTCAAGCTGTCTGGTTTTGGGCGAATGGAAGGAACGGATGGCTGCAGTGTGTCAAACTGGGCGGCTACGGGCTGCTACGACTTAGGTGCTGTCATTCTTGTCCTGCTATTTTCTATGGATGGTCTCGTTTTATTCTTAGGCTGTTGCAACCGCGTTGCTTAAGCTTAGGCAGGGTGGGTTACTAGATCATTGCTCTATTCAATGTTGTCAACTCTCGTCATAACCTCAAGCGAAAACAACCTACTGACACTGCGAAAGGGCGGGCGTAGCTCCAAGTCGAAACTCCCCATACCGGTCGTCCTCTACGTAAATACACACGAGCACTCTTCCGTTGTCACCAATAGCCCTACGGGGCAAGGGGTATCATACGAGGTAGTAGGTACCGTCTCACAACTTGTAGCAACGATGAACAGAATGGCATGAGGTACCTAGGTAGTATTAAAATCAAACCTCATTGCTGAACATGTTGTTTTACATGGGTGCCATCAGTCAGAGTAGGAAGGTTGTGTGCTGAAGATACTGTTACTTCTAACTAGACATACTGGACCCTGAGCATCTCCCGTGCCATGGCCTATGGGATCTTCTTATACTCCCGCTACTAGAATCATCTACACACGAAACGTTCCCCTAGTTGGTTCGCGTGCTCGAAGCTTAAATGCAGTGAATTGGCTCATCAGAATTCATCTCTCGAAGCTACCTGGTTATGTTCTTCTTTACGGCAAAGAAGGCATGAAGCAATCTAACTCTGGACATTAAATGAAGTACTTTGGCTTCCAAGTTGGGATCGAGTCACAATCTGTGACTGCCACTCTATCTACCTAATGCATGGCGAGTCATCCATGGATTAGGTATTAAGCTAACTGAGAAGTTGAATTGACGGGAAAGGGGGGCCCCTATGAAGTCATTGGACCCCCCATGGCCATGGATACCCGTGCGCAATAGAGCGAGATCGGCGCTGAAATTCTACGGGTGAATCATCCCACCTTAGGTAGGTAGGTAGCAGCCTCCGGTGGTTGCCCCGCTATAAAGTTGCTGGACTAACACTACAGCAAACAACGACGACTTAATTTTATCTCGTGCTTCTGCTTTTCAGAAACCCAGTTCTAATCCGTCGTTCTTCACTTTTGTTTGTACCATCGGATATCCGCAACAATGGCTCCCACAATCCTCCACCTGCGCCATGAAGATAAGCCCTTAGAGCACCGCAGTGCGCTCACTCCTAATACAGCGAAGGCCTTGATTGATGCTGGCTATACGGTCAATGTCGAGAAGAGCCCTGCGCGCATTTTCGACGATGCCGAATTCTCTGATGTCGGCTGCTCGCTCGTCCCGACCGGTAGCTGGCGCGAGGCCCCGACAGACCACATAATTGTTGGGCTCAAGGAGCTCCCAGAGGAGGAATGTGAGTAGTCATCACTGTTTACAGTCACACTAGAGGCACGCAGAGCGGGAGTACTTGGCCCGATGGCTTCTAGAGCTCTACGGAATAGTAGCTAATCAATTGCCGCCTCGACTTACAGTCCCTCTCAAGCACGTCCATGTTCAGTTCGCCCATTGCTACAAAGGTGTCAGTACATCCGCACCTTATACTTCGATCCGAAGGACCCTTAGAAAGAGAAAAAAAAAGAAAATCATGGCCTGTAAGAGGTGCTGACTGCTTTATAGTATACCTCCCAAGTCCTATTTCCTGCTATGCCCGTAACGTCTGCCGGCCATGCTTCTCGATATAACTCAACCGAGGCCCTTGATTGATGGACATTATATTTACTTGTATTAGGCCAAGGTGGATGGGAAACGGTACTAGCCCGCTTTCCCCGCGGAGGTGGAACGCTTCTAGACCTTGAGTTTCTTCAAGATCCTGCTACCGGTCGCCGTGTTGCCGCTTTCGGCTATTCCGCCGGCTTCAGTGGTAGCGCTCTTGCCCTCAAAAATTGGGCGTGGCAGCAGACGCACCCCGCTGGCGAGCCGCTTCCTGGTGTTGAGAGCTACCCGAACGAATCAGCTTTGATCACCGATATCAAGAAAGACCTCGATGCCGCGCGTGCCAAGGCCGGCCGCCTGCCTCGTGTTATCGTCATTGGCGCTTTGGGACGCTGCGGACGCGGAGCCGTCGACATGTGTCTTAAGGCTGGCATCCCCGATGAACAGATCCTCGGGTGGGATATGGCGGAGACAGCTAAGGGAGGTCCCTTCAAGGAGATTCACGAGAGTGACATATTCGTCAACTGTTAGTTTTCACCATCTCGGTATTCTGAATCTCTAAGATTCCAGAGCGTTTTTATCTGATCATGATACTTACTTTACTTTTAATAGGCATTTATTTGACGTCCAAAATACCACATGTAAGGACATTCAAATCTGCCCGTGAATATCCGCAACAGAAAGCAACCATCGCTTGCTATTCTTGCGTGGCGCTTACTCCGCGACTCCTTTCGCACCAGTCACTACCTGGTCGACCAAAGTTCCGCAATACTAACTTTACATCTCGTAGTTCGTAAACGTCGAGTCGCTGAAGGAGCCCGGCCGAAAGCTCACTGTCGTCTGCGACGTGTCAGCTGATACCACAAACCCCAATGTTCGTATTCCCAGAATTCCTTTTGTGTGACGATCTCAATTACTAACTCGGCGTGCTAGAATCCTGGTAAGAACTCGAACACGATCATCCGTCATAATCGGTGATCATCTAGGCCTTTAGTCGATCCACTAACTTTTGTACTACTTCAGTCCCGATTTACACGATTGCGACGACGTTCAAAGAGCCCACCGTTCCTGTAGAGGGCCTCGAGGGCGCGCCACTAAGTGTCATTAGTATCGATCACTTACCTTCGCTGCTGCCGCGAGAGTCATCGGAAGCCTTTAGCAATGATCTTTTGCCGTATCTGCTCAAGCTCAATGACTGGCAGAATGACCCCGTCTGGGCTGGTGCCAAGAAGCTGTTCGACGAAAAGGTAGCTACACTACCCAAGGAGGCTCTAAACTAGAGCTCCCTGGCGGAGAAAGTTGCTTGGTTTGATAGGTAGAAGACTTTAAGAAAAGGGAAGGCCCCTGATAGAGAGACTAATCATAGAGGGTAACACAAAAAGACACTTGGGAAATATACCCAAATTTGGCAGAGGGCTGCGAAGTCGTCTTGGCTATAGGAAAGCATCTAGGGTAAAATAATAAATACTCTGGGAAGCGCGCAAGACAAGCGCGAATACACAAAATGATGCCATCGCAATTTACATATTGACCCCATGACAATGAAACAAGCTAGAGATAAAAATCCTGCCTTTGAGCTTCAATCCTGCCAGAAACTTTTGCCAATTCACTGGGTAGTCTAGAACGATCAAGACTCTAGACACGGCAAGTCAAGTGCGATTCATACATGTTATTTCCTAGCAAAAGGAGCAGCGTGACAAGATCTCTAACTTCTATATCTGCTCGCTACGCTACAAGCGGGAGGGAGAAGCGAGAAAGGCAACCAGAAACGCCGGCCACAGATGCATACATACATAATAGAAACCCCGGTAATTTACAAACAACGAGAATATACATACGACCACGCCCTTCCTCGGTGAGATATGAGGGGGCAAACATCGTGCTCCACATCTCTCTACTTCCCGTCTCTTTTATCGGGTTTGTGGCTCTCCGCTCTGACTCACTCACTACCTACCTCCCCTCGGTCCCGGAAGGTGGTTGCTGTTGCTGTTGTTCGCGTCTCCGCACAGCACCGCCGATGCGCTCGGGACGCTCCAGCCTCTCGAGCTCGCGACGGACGTCGTCGGGGTCGCGCTCGGGGAGGCCCCACCACTCGCGGTGGAAGCGCTCCTGCTCCATCTTGCGGCGCTCCTTGCGCTCGCGGTCGCGGGCGCGCGTCGTGCGGGCCGCGAACCAGTCCTCGCGGGCGCGGTCGTGCTCCTCGGGCGTCGCGTGCGCCAGCATGCAGCTGTTCATGGCGTGCGACAGCGCCCGGCACGCGAACGGGATGCTGAAGGTGCGGCCGCGGGCGCAGTCTGCGAAGGCTGTTTTTGTTTCGTTTGGCGTCAGTCGGGTCGTCGTCGTCGTCGTCGTCGTCGGGGACAATGGAATGGAATGGAGAGAGAGAGAGAGACGGATGGATGGATGGATGGATGGGAGGGAGGGAGGAAGATAAATCGAACCTTTGATCTCGTCCGAGCAACGCTCCCGCACCCGCGCATTAAACACCTCGCGCACCTGCGCCTCCTGGCTCGCCGAGAGCGGCAGCGGATTCCGCGACGGCATCGGCAGACGCTCCTCCTCCTCCGCTTTGCCAGCACTACTGCTTCCTCCTATGGGGGCCATCGTGATCTGTGTCGCGTGCGCTGTGGCGGCAGCGGCGGCGGCGGCCATGAGCTGGCCCGGCCGGACGGGATTGGATGATAGAGGGGAACTGCCCGTGAGAGACACGGGGAGTCAACGCTCGTCGGTCGATCGATCAATCGGTCTCGGCAGGCACGTAAGGAGGTAGTCGGCTATCTAACCAATCCGTGGCTCAATCGCTCGTCGCCCTATCCGCTATCCGACGTCGAGGATGGGGTGTCGCTGAATCGTCCGAGTTGCCTTAGGTAAGTACCTACTTAGGTTAGGTGCTCGTACCTTGCCGATAATTAGAGATTCGTTCTACAAAAACGTCATTCGTAGGATATAGGATATAGGCGCGGTCAATTAGTAAGCCCGACCGCAAATTGCCAAACGCCGGCAGCTTGGTGGATTTATTTCGTCCTCGTAATGGAGTAGTGTCTCGATATCAGGCAAGCAACAAGCTCTCAATCGCCGAACCTCGAACCATGGAAAAAGTACTGCCGATCTCCACCGCTACCCACACTTTACCCGAGTGGGCACGTCTTCCAGGGTAGCTTGCCTACCCCTAGAACACAGCTTTGAGACTCTTGTCGCAAAACACTTATGGTTACTATATGTATAGCTGAAAAATAGGAACTAGAGAACATTACGACAATCTCTACAGTTCAAATGTATCTCTTTTGCTGTGATGGTGTTGTATTGTCATAAAGAGGTAATCGTTCTGTAATTTCTTTTAACTTACAATGATTTCAGCTTGTTACACGTCCTCGTCTATACCTCAAGAGCTACTTTTCCGCTAACGATGGTGTGTTTGGCGCCGTACTGGAAGTCGTGTCATCCCTCTCGATATCCAGGCTTTCCTTCTCTTTCCCTGCTTTCTTCTTCATCGTGAACCTAGAGCCCCAACCAACGGGCTTATCTTTAGCTGACCGTGGCCCGCTCGTCGGTCCGACCGAAGGGCTGCTATGTAGACTATCGTAGCTGCGACCGAGCAACAGGGCACTGGTATCTTCCGCGAACTCGTCAAAACTAGTACGGTCTACAGATGCGTTCCTATCCGAGCTTGTGACGCTGTTGGGGCCCTTCTTACTACCTAGGCCCCGCACCGACGAAAAGCTGAACTTGGAGGAGCTTCCTTTACGCAGCAGTTTCCGAAGCCCGCTCTCCTGGTCCTTAACCCCAACACCTGGCGTCTGGTCCGAGGGCGAATGCGAAAATGGTTGTTCGAGATTCAGAGATTCACGCGACTCCGTGATAGAAGGGGAGTCCACCGAAAAAGTGTCTCGGGATTTGCGAGGATCCGATGGCGACTCGTCAAGAGAAGTTGTACCAATATCAGAGACGGATGTAAACGATTGCCGGGGTTTCTTCTCCCTGGCTTCCTTTTCCTTTCCCTTACCCTTGGCCTTATCCTTGGACTTAACCTTGGAGTCCTTGACTTCCTTATCCGAGTCTTTTTCCTTTTCTACTCTTACACGGAACAAACCACCCATGAAAGTGGGCGCCGCCGGATTAAGACGTTGACTCAGCGATTTGACTGGTTTGGTTCCGATAATGCCAACCTGACTGGGGGAGGCATGCAGTAACTCAGAATCGTCCAGAATCTCGTCGTCCGCATCAGCGAGAGTAGTTTTCAATTGGGAGGGTGATCCATGAAGCGAAGGTCGTCGCGACGGGTTCCGTGATCCGGTCCAAGGGCCGTCCTCCATAGGCCATAGTCGGCTCTGCGGTTGCAAGCCCCGGCCCCATATAGAACCACTGTCGGTAGAAGGACGCGGCATCTCGGATGACGCGATTGAAACAGGCCTGGGACTGTTGGGGTCTCGATCGGAAAATATGTTGCTGCCAAGACTGGTATTTGTGCCAAGTCCTATTCGCCTTGATACAATACCTCTTGGGCTCGCGGAAGTAGCTTCCGTCGCATCGGGCTGGGGAGGTGCGGCACCTCGATTGAACATATTCCAGCCAGCAGAGAAACTTATCCTTCGCTTATTAGGAGCTGGCTCGTCGTCTTCGGTCTGCCGGGGTAGAGATTGGCTCTGACTAGATTTAAGTGTTCCCAGAGCTGGAGCCTCATCCGTCTCTTTAGGGCCGCGATGAAGCCATGGTATGAATCGATTGCGATTAGAAGCCTGGGTAGCCGGTGGTATTGGTGACGAAGACGGACCAAAGTCGCCCCGAGGTCCTCTGAGAGACCTGCGTTCACTGTTCTCTCCAGTGTATTGAGAGAAGGGTAGGTGGTGCGTAGAACTTTGCGGGCTAGATACAAGGCTTGGTGATCGAACCGACGACGTTGGGGATTGGGCGTCATATTCATGAGTTATGCCGGACCCGAAGGTGCCATAGCGAGGCAGTAGAGATCCGGGACTGGGAGGGTCATCATCGAGAAGATCGTCAAGCATGCCAGCAGGTAATAGAGATGTGGCGGTAGGGCTGAGAGGAGCACCACCTGTAAGAGCTTTGATACCCTCTTCGTCAAGAGGAGCTGAGAAGGGAATGCTGGTGTCCATGTAAGGCACGGGGGGAAATCCGGGTGGCACAGCTGGCGGCCGCGACGAGCCAAAATTCGATGTAGATCCATACGGACGGTCTGTTACCGTAAAGGATTGGGCAGGAGAAGGAACCGCAACAGCAGATAGGGAGTTGCTGTTCTTGCTTCGCCTCTTGAGCTGATTTTGTGTTGGGAGGTCAAAATCAACTCCAGACGAGTTAGCCTGGTTATACATGAAGGGCAAACCAGACTGTTGAGCCGCTGCTAGCTGGGCCTGTAGGACGCGCTCATAATCATTGACCATATTCAGCTTCCTATTAGCAGCATACAGTCGCCGCTGTAGGTCTTTCGCTCTGATGTCCCAATTCCGTCTGATATCTGCATCTGTTTCTCGCCACTCTTCGCTCTCCTCTCCCCCGGGGAGTTTCTTCCGTTGATCCTCCGCTTCCTTTAATTCTCTACCCTTCTCTTTTAGTTCGGCTTCTTCCTGGGCGAGATTGGCTTGTGCCTGGGCAATTTCCTGGCGGAGCTCCTCGCTTCGCGCGTCAGCCTGCTCTTGGAACTGCTCCTTTTCCTTCTCAAAGCACCCTTGCCGCTTACGCATAGATGCGATGTCCTTGTCCCACTTGGCTATATCATCGTGAAGCTTCTGTCGCTCTGCTTGTCTGTCTCGTAACAGCTTTTCCTTCTGCGTTTTTCTCTGTTGAGCACTTCGCATTGCTCTCTCTGTCGAATTCATTTCCCTCTTCAATTTCTCTGTCGTATCGTCCTTCTCTTTCAGCACCCGTCTTTTTAGCTTCTTTTCCTCTGCTAGCTCCTCCATCATCTCTTTGTGTTCCTTTTCGTCCTTGGCGATCTGTAGTTGTACTTCCTCGATCTCTTTTCGTATGCTCTCGAATTTCTCTCCGAGCTCTTGCAATGACTGCCCTGACTGGTCATCGATAGCATCCTTTGCAGATTGTTCCATGCTAGTCGTTGACGGCGAGTGCTTTCTTGTTAGAGTGTTGCGCCTACCTAGCGTAGGATTCGTATTCGCATCACGAGAGGGTACCGTCGAACTGTCGGGCATCGAGGCTGTCTCGACACCAGCTGCGGGGCCACGTGACGTCCCATCCTCATCAAGTTGGTCACTAGAGGCCGCAACCTGCTGCTCGTCAAGCACGAAATTAGACGGCAAGCGTCCATCTCCCAGTTGAGGGCGGCCGTCTCTGTCAAATGTTCGCAAACGGATAACTCGACTACCAGCTTGGAAATTGTTATAGCCGACAGCAATGACGCGAATGTTGTAGAAATGATTTGGCTTCAGACCAGTTACAGTGATAGCCGTCTCTTGATTTGCAGAGTCGCCAACTACACGCGACAGATGTCAACGATCTATCCCTTCAGCCCGCTTCAGCGAGTCTCGCTACTCACCATTAACTCCGTTCACCTGGATTGTAAACTTGGCGACCGGTCGCGCAGGTAGAGGCCGTGTCCAATTCAGTGTAGCGGCATCGGCACGGATCCCAGCGAGCGATACATCGGGCGCATCGGGGACTTCGACGCCCAGGATACCGATGAGGTCGTTGACAGACTTCCTCAAGGTCTGGACGGCTCGGTGAGCTAGCCTACGAGAAGAGTAAGGACGCGGATCAAAAAGGGCAGTTTCAAAGGAGGCACAATGGCATTGCCGAGAGTATTGACAGGCGGGTTGTGCATACCACAAGAAAGCGAAACCAGTTAGCAGCATGTTGGCATGGTACAAGATCAGGGCGTCAAGTCGCAGGAAGGCGGCAATAGTCTTGGAGAGCTGGTAGATGTGGGCGGGCGTGGACTGGGCGACGTCGGGGGCAATGGCCCAGTAGAAGAGGGCACAGCCAACAGCGACGATCAGATTTAGATGGATAGTCTTGGGTTCAATGAGCCACCAGGCAAGAAGGGCGCAGATGAAAAGAAACGTTGGAACTGCCGTCCATGGGGCCCATAACATAGCGAAGTGGCCGGGTCGGAGGGCAGCGGTCGGGGCTCGAGAGTCGGGAGGCGGCAGAGGGGGCGAGAGACGGGAGGATGTGTCGACGACAAAGGGGAGGAAGGACACCGGGTAGCTACATGTGGATGAAGAAGGCGGCAGAGCGGCGAGACGACGGGGCGGCGGTTGGGGAGCTGCACGACACACGGCACGACACACGACAATAAGAATGGGAAATTTCTTTGCCGCCTCTTCAGACGATGGACCCTCTTCTAAAGTGGGTAAGGCGAGGTACTGCCAGGTGTAGAGTGGTAGGTGGCAGACAAGGAAGTACTGTAGGTAAGAAGAGGAGATTGCGCAGCTCGACTATCTAAGTACCGACTTAGCAAAGAACCCTGCCCTGTAGCCTCTACTTATCTCCACCAATTGGGGCTGGCACAGGTATGTACTTAGGTACCCCACTATCTGCCTTCAACGTACCTAACCCACCACCTATTCTACTGTACAACCTCCAAATTGAGAAGGGACCTGGCAAAGTAATTAGGTTAGTTCTTTTCATACCTAGATTGACTACACTACGAACGAAGTTATATGTTAGTCCAATCGGCTAGGCAACACGATTGAACATTGTCTTTGGAACCGGGGACGTTGGAAAAAGAGCTACCTCTCGATGTTGGTGCTCTAATGTTACACTACCTACCTACTGAGGTAAGTAGGTATGGCTCGCACGTGCGCAGTTGGAACTACCTGCATACTCCGTACGTACCTAGGTAGTACCTATTACTAACCAACACCTATCGCCCCTAACGCCAATTTGCTCAACGATGATATTAAGTCACAAATGCACACATTGTGAAGTTGAACGCGAAATACACTTCAGCGTTTCAAGCTTGAGAATATACATTCTCATCTAAATTTGACTGGCTTGCGTACCATTTGTTCCTGGAGACCTTCATGCAAGTAAATTTTGTCAGTGGGACTCTGACGAAGTTGACAGTTAGTGATGCTAAACTGAGAGATGTCCCCTTAATAAATCTACCTAACTTCCCGCTATAATGCCACATTCGTAGAACAGGGTCTGAACAGGGCATACAACCGGCATATAGGCAGAAATAGTCAACGAAGGTGTTTTAAGCCCCTTCACAACAACATCATACCTCGGTTTAATTAAGTGCGAATCATGGGGATTGTGGATTCATCGATACGCTAATTTAATCCGGTTAGCATCTAGCGAAGGAGCCGGTTTTTATAGTGGATTATGAACTGCAATCAATAGGTACCTACGCATGAGTTGTTTTGTTGTATACTGGATAAATCCAACTACAACGAGCCGGGCTTCGCATCAACGCGCCAAACAACATTATTTCATGCCAAAATGGACTCTTTAGCGCCAGAATTGCAGGCCAGGATCGTCTCCTTTCTTCCTTACACAGCAGATATTCTATCTATGCGCTTGGTAAGCAGATATTATGCGGCCATAGCGTTTCGGCCGCTTTTTGAATTGCTCAGATTCTCCGGCCGGCGACAAGATCAAACCCCGCCGTGGAACTTCGGCTCTCCGATAGAGCGCGAGCTTTCCGAAGGACAGGTCGGCCGGACGCGGACTGTCGAATTCGGAAAATTGCCGGAAGTGGTCGACGAGATTTTAGATAGCTCACTGGCACGATACGCGAAGATATTTGCTTTTGACCCGGCATATTATCGTGAAAAGTTCTGGCAGGATTATCTTATGCAACTGGAAAATGAAATGAATGAGCCGATAGATGAGGCTGATCTCGACTGGGACGAAGACGATTCGGACGTGGAGGCGAACACAGACGCCGCTATTGAGCGTGAATTCGAGCGCCGACGAACTCGACCGGACAGAGAGGCCGAGACGATCAATGCCGCTCGAACCACCTGGAATGAAAAGATCGTGGAACAGAAGCAAAATGAAGAAGCCATTGTCATCGCCCTCACTAAGCTCTTTCAGGTTATGGCAGCCCTCGAGAAAGTTGAAAGTGAGTAATTCTCGGAAACATTTTCTTCTTATTTTGGCAACTTCTAGAGTATAAGCTTTCCTTTTAAGGCCAAGATAGTGTCTGGAAGCTTCTGAACCTCTCATACTCACGCTTAAACTGGCGATAACTGACTCCAAGTGTTCTAGTCAAGCCTTGGGTGTTCGACGGTCGCCTTCTTTTCCCCGGCTTGAAATCTTGCAAGTATGAATCGGCTGCTCAAGATTAGTGAACATGGCTTTAACATTTCTTCAGTTCTTACGAGATTGATGTGCAACGCCGGGACTCCTTCCCAACTACTTTTTTCCTCGAGATACTGGCTCAAGCGCTTCACGCTGCGGACCGAAGGATTAAATGCTTGCATGTATCCGAGTTCTTCGCTGACCGTATTCATGATAGTTCTGCTACTCGACATGTATTCACGGGTCTTCAGGAAATAAGGCTAGATGTGTTACACGTCGAGTATCTAGCTGACGAAGCTCAGAGGCATCAGGTGCTTGTCGAACTATTTAAATGTTCCCAGCCGACCCTCCGAAAGCTATCGTTCGTAGGGGGTGGGAAATGGATGCACCTCCCTGCTCGAGGCGCGCATTCTTTATTGAAAATATTCAGTGATCAGACCGACGAAACGCCGCTCGTCTTCCCTCAGCTCGAGTTTGTTCGGCTGGGTGGCCTTATTCTCAGCACCCCACCGCTCTTGCGTTTCCTACGTGCTCAACCTAGCCTTAAGCACTTGGAGTTCTCCTATATCTATCTTTCTACGCCCGATTGCGGATGGCCTAGCTTAGTAAAGGGACTCCCTAGAAGCATCGAGAATTGGAAAGTGTTTGGACCGGTGGGTCACGAGCCCATGGAGGCAAATAGCCCCCCGGCTTATAACTGGATGACGACATGGATACCAAGGTCACTACCTGCTACGTCAGGTTGGAAAGCGATACCGCATGAAAACGAGACGACGTACTTCGAACGGATAGGCTGACTCAAGGACGATGTTACTTCCCAGAACTTGCACGCAGTCCAATGGTTATCGTCTTGCCCAGTATCAAACTTATTGGCTCCTTGTTGCATATGCCTGATATCGTGTTCGCTTAAAATACGGCTCATCAACATGATCGTCGTCATGTTAGGGATCACACACAAATATCATGATACACGACAAGTATTTATAGGGTAAGAATCAATAGATAGGTGATTGATACCCGCTAGAATGTTACAAAGGCTTATGTTCAAGGGCTTGAGAAGTGTTCAGATTGACTAATAATCATTTATGCGATCAAGGGGGCTCTGGATCCCTAGTCCTCCTATCTAGCCAGGCAGGCGAACTCCAGGCTATATAATAGCTTTATCTGGGCCAGCCGCCTGGCTTCCTCTTGCCCTCGCGCCTTCGTATTGCTGTCTCGGATAGATCAGAACATACGGGAGGTAACGGGACGAGACGGGAAGCCTCTGATAATCCATAGGTTCGGCTACCCGATCATATGACTATTTACAGGATCATGAATATACATATGAGTATGCAGTTCACCAGCCCTAACCTAACCTAGGTCAGGCCTGGTAGTCCCTTGGGTCCGTGTGACACTGGGCCTCGTCTTCGCCTTTCCGAAACCAGATAAAAGACTGGTATAAAACAGTAACTTCCAACAGCCTGAGTCTATCCCGCGCCAAAATGAAAATAGCCGCTGTACAGTTATTCTAGCTCTTCATGTAATTGGGAGAATTCATTGTCGACAGGATAGAACCCAGAGAGTTTGCTTTGCTGATACTAAACAAACGCGAGAACAAAGAAGAGAACAGATATAGTGTTACTCACCCACAATGTTGAAACTCAGTTGCTGCAGGGAAACAACAGAGGTGGAACAAAACAATTTGTTTGTATGCCTCGCCAGCGTCCTACTATAAATTCCCGTAAGCGGCACGATAGCAAATACTAAACTCCAGCCTCACCACCACTAACCCCTAACCCAAACAAGCTATCGACCTCTTGTATCAAGTCTACGCCCTTCTGAACAATCATGGCACGTCAATACATTAAAAACGGCGTTTTGAGCAGCACGCCGCCGACAAGCAAGTTCAACAACATCGTCGCAACTAGTCTTATCGACTCGTTGGTCATGGCCTTTTTGATCACTCTGCTGCCAGGCATATTACTATCATGGTTCGGCGAATTAGAGTTTATAACCGGGAGCCTTATTGTGTTCCTAGCAATCCTTGCCGATAGTGGACCGCGCTTGGAATTTTTTGCGAGGAGGCGATGGAATGCTGATACAACGGTGTTAATTGGCCTTGCCTTGGCAATGGCGACCTTATTCTTTGAGACGCTCTGTCTATTTTCCTTTGTTATTGGCGGCTACCCACTTTGTGAGCTCTATCTACCTAGGTACTTTCCTGCTTCCTTGTATCCATTCTGTCAAGGATGTTGCATAGATACGCTGGTGGGCAGCGCTTTCCGCAGTCAGGAGTAGTAGGACGCACCGCGGGGGGTAAGAGTAAGATGTATTGTATATAAGGTTATCTATGCCTGCCTCCATTCTCAACTGTGTCAGCATTCTTTTCTTTATTCTTCAGAGTGTTACAAATATCGAATACGCCGTCATGGATATATATGAGTCTAAGCGCTTGAAATACCTCCCCATGGGAGACTACGAGCATGAAGATTTCCTTTACGAGCTGATGAAAGAACCGTGAGTCCAGCGCTCTCCCTTCCTCCACCCATCCCAAAACATCCAATTGTGAACGCGCGAACTGACGTTGCTACCTAGCGGAACTTTAAATCTCGACACCTCGCTTCCGGTCAGCTTCACAAGACAACAAGTCGGCGCAATAACGAAGACCATGGCCTCTCGCAAGCTCTTGTCCATGTACATATTGCTGCGGGAGGTGCCTAGTTACCAAGATCCTATTCCGATTGGCGTCCTCTCGCTGAGCAGTCAGTTTTTCCGAGCCGTTTATTTCCCGATCTGGCAAGATTTCTTGTCCCAAGACATCCTATGAATTTTTTTCATCTCTTTTTCTGCTATCAACGGTCATTTTTGACGTTTAATCTCTTACAGAGCCAGAGGAGCGACATGTCCACAACGGCAGCACATTCCTGAGTCTCGCAATTTCATCGGGATACCAACGCAAGGGTTACGGCAAGGAAGCCATCGCCTGGGCTCTTGACTGGGCGTTCGACTTCGCGAGAATGCATCGTGTTGAGATATCGTGCTTTAGCTGGAATCCGGGCGCGAAGCGACTCTATAGTCAAGTCGGGTTCCGCGAGGAAGGCGTCAAGCGCGAGGCGATTTGGTTCATGGGCGGCTGGCACGATATGCATGAGATGGCTATTCTAGAACATGAATGGCGGGAGAAGTGGCGGGGTGAAGCAAATGCTAAGACGT
The DNA here is from genome assembly GCA_025201785.1 of Xylaria longipes. Classification (NCBI taxonomy): domain Eukaryota; kingdom Fungi; phylum Ascomycota; class Sordariomycetes; order Xylariales; family Xylariaceae; genus Xylaria; species Xylaria longipes. The sequence goes on from MU619689.1 coordinate 367,420, forward strand.
GGGCGCCTGGAGATGGTCAGAATTACTCAAGCGAGCAAATTGCGCAACAGATGGGATCGGCGTAACTTCAAAGTATAGAATGGAATGGGGACGTCTACGTAAACGAGCGAGAGCAAGCTTTATTGCATTTGACGTAAGCTAGTCTGGTCGGGCAATCAACAGTCGCGCAGTAGATGGATATATCAAGGGAGTAACAACACTTAAATTGAATCGTAGGCCTTCTAGGCGTACTCTATAAAGCCATTTGTCCACCTTCGAAAACGAGGGTACCCGTCGATAGTTGGAAGATGTTAATCTGGGGAAAGTGCAATCATTCTTGCCCATCTAATCTAGCGACCCCGAGTTTGAGATATCCGCAGGACCGAGCTGCAACACTTCAGCACGTGTGCGGCGACAGAATCTCATTTTCACTGGATCTTTCCCTCGACAACTAGGCGGCGGATAGTGTCGATACTGCTCTCAACGGCCATTTTCGCCATCTCAAGCACAATGTTAGCCAAGACCCCGGTGGGGAGATAAATTTCAAATAATGAGACAAAACTAACCTTCCAGTGGGCCTCTTCAAGCTGCGAGGCTCTCTCGCTTCCCTCCGACACATCGGGGTGGCGCCACTCAAACACGTAGCTCATAAGCAGTTCCCCGTCCGGGCCTTTGCTTACGATATTAGTGACGGTACTGCCGTCTTCCTGCTGGAAGGCTATGCGGCAGGGCGCGTAATGCACTATGAAGCATCGAGTTAGCGAACATCGTGAGCGAAACCACCAGGCTGAAAAGATGTGCCACGTACCGCAGACCTCCTTGACCGCCCCGCCGGTCTTGTGAGGCGTAGTGGGAACAAACTGCACCTGGCGCGTAACCTGCAATTCCCCGGTGGGCAGCGTCTCCTCCGAAAGAACCTGGCATTCGGTGATGGCAGAGACGAAGTCTTGTGCTCGTCGCACCTTCATTTTGAGCCCCTCCCAGATTTGAGACTGGGTCAAGGAAGGCGTGGTACCAGCCTTGTTGATGGGCGCGGTGTAGGCAATGTTGAAGGTAACCATTTTGCTGGTGCTGGTAGTTACTGGGTTGGGGTGAGGGGCAAAGATTTTGATAGACTCCAAGTTGTGATAGAAGAGCGGTAGATGTCGATTTGCGATGGCGCTTGGTGGAAACCTATCTCTAGTGCTGGGACAATCGTGCCTTTTTATGAGTAAATCAAGAATTTCAAGAAGAGGCGGACGTCATTCGGGGAACTCCATGGCGGTCGGGATTCGATACTGTCATTTCTCCGTGACGTGAAACGGTGCCTCATGCAGCTCGTTGTCGATTTCGTCCTTCGCCGCGGGTGATTTGGCAACGGACGGGGGGTTTGTCTGTGATACACTGTCCAAAAATAACTAATTCATGCCCCGTTGCTTCCCGTACTACCCGTCCGAAGGGGACGTCCGTTAGACCGGGACCGAAATCTTTAAAAAGTACCTAAGACCTAGAACCTATAGTGAATATAGGTTATGCGAATATGGTATGGTATTAGGGCAGTTTCTAAGTAGCGCCGCTAAAACGTTGGGACGAAGAAGCAAGATGGCGCTATAACTGTGCTGGCGCATGCGTAACCGTAAGTTATCGTATTTTAGGGTACAGGAGCGCCTACAACGCTTGGGAAGGCTGTACAGACCTACGACATCGACCTACCTACACTCGGGACCTCGCGACCGCGGCGCTTCTATGCCGCCGAACGACTACGCCGTCACAAAAAGCACACCAACAACCGGTCCTCGTAAGGGATGGGTTATCGAAAACACAGCGCCGAGCACGAGCCCAGAAGGCGGGGCCATCGGATACGGTTTAACTGTCACGCGCGCCTTTGATCCTTTCAGGTGTTATAGGCATCTGGAAGGGTAGGGTTAATTTGGAGGATATATCTGCAAAGGCTACATGTTGTAGGCCTACGGGCCATGTACTGCTAGGATATAGCTATTCCCACGCCGCATGCCCCTAGGGAGGCCTGAGTAGCTTAAATATACCACCACCACCACCACCGTAAGTCATCATTTCTTGCTCGTTACATCTATAATGTAGCATATTACCACCATGTGCAAAGAGGGTCTCCGATACGGCTCTTGCAATTGTCCATTAGGCATGACAAGCGCGGACTTCCAAGGTTGTTGAAACTTATGCTAAGATGACCAAAAGTATATCAGGCAAATTCACGCTCACGAGCCTCAGCCCTCATCCAATAGAAAGAAAGAAATCGTCATGCTACGAAGATGCATCGTCACATTCCAGAATTGATTGGGTAGACTATTTGAGAAGCGACCCTGCCAATGCTCATATCAACCTCTTCTATCCCTCCCTTACTGCAGAATAGAGGAATAACCAATACCAAGGGCAATGATCACTGGTAGTGAAAACAACGGAACGGATGAAGATCTCGCGCACAAGTTGCGCTGGATTGGCCTCTTCCTAGGCTCGGTTTCTCGTGTATAGGGATCTGGTATCAACATTTGGGACATATTCTCACATAATAGAACAGTTTCAATTATTCATCCGATAGCCCTACTTCATTCATCATCTTCCTCAGAGGATTCATCATCTTCCTCTCCCTCTTCTTCCTCATCTTGGTTTTCGTCTTCGTCCAAGTCGTCCATTTCCTCGTCTTCGTCCTCACTGTCCATTCCGGCAGCGTTTTCTTCAAGAGCTTCCTGCTCCTCTTCTTTCCGCTTGCGCTCATCTTCTTTCCTTGCCTCCTCCATCATCTTCGCCTTCTCCGCCCCCGCTTTTCTCTGTGCCACTACATAAGCACCAACGGGTGTCTTCTCCCATGAGAAATCTTTTAGGAAAGCATCGACCTGGGCTCGGTCTCGGGGTGCGAAGTCTACCTTGGCCCGCTTACCCTCGATGAACTTGGCATTGGCTTCCAGCTTCTGTACTAGGAGGACAAGGCCAGAGCGTAGCTTGCCATTATTGTTTCCCGAAGCTTTCTTCCTCGATTGCTTGAGCCAGCGCTTCAGCATAATAATAACGGATAGCGCAAATTCAGGGAATGCAATATTAGTTGACCACAACACGAAGTATTCGGCGAAAAGGTCCACTACTTGTTCGCCGACCCCATCTTGATACACACGTGTACGTAAATATGACTTTGGCGCTTTATAGGCGACGTGGAAGTCAAGAGCCTTGAGGGTAGCCTGCTTGGGAGACCTTCTCATCTCTGCGGAATTAAGTACTTCCAAAAGAACGGAGGCGAGCGGAATATAGGTGCCGGTCGATCTAGATATCCTCAGAATCGATCGGATCATGTGAAAACGGAGAGGGAAGTAGGTAGCTGTGGGAATGAGGCGCATGGCGCCAAGAGTAACTTGGACGAGGGGATAAATCAAAAGTCTAAGCTGAGACTCTTTGCCGGCCTCAGCTTCCCTGATCGAATTACAATGTTCAGACAGAACGTAGGACCAGAAGTCCAAGGAATGAATATACTGCCAATTGTAGACGTGCTTGTACGATTCGTTTTGGTTGTGAACGATGCTGTTTCGAAGGTGGATAGCTAATTGCCGGATGAAATTGTAGGCTGTTGTGTAGCCGATGCTTTGGTCAAAGCCCCATAGCTCGGCTGCCGAGTTCTTCATGAGGTTAATGCCCTGAACCGTATTGACGTTGGTCACACGTGATCCAGCTATTAACCCTTGATATGTTGCTTTGAGGACTGCTTCCCGAATACCCTTGTCTCCAATAACCACAAGTCGGCGAAGGACAAGGAAGGCTGTGATCCTCGTAGTGTCACTACTAGTAGTCTGTGACCAAAATCCAACCACTGTCTTGATGAGATTTTTTAACAGTTTCCGGAAGGACAGAAGGTATGGGACGAGGGGCGTTAAAGCTGAAAGCGTGAGCTTGAGGGTAGCATCATCAGATAGTGTAGGGAGCATGTGAAGGATCGAGGAGGTAAAGCTTCGCAGTAGCATTGACAGTGGTTTGAATTTCTTTGATTCTGTTGGTATGTAGACTTTGCCGGCAGCTGATTCTTTGACTGGGATATGATGCTGTAGGACCTCGGGTATCTGCTTGAGTGCGACAATAAGAACATCATGAAAGACTTCGGGGCTAGAAATCGTATAAGGTTGCTTCCTCTCCTTATCATCGTCATCCTCGTTTAGGTGAGCTGCTGATCGAAAAGCGAGAACAACTTGTCTCGCAGCTTTGAGAGAGTGGTTCTCTGTAATCGATGCTTTCCAGCGTGCAACCATCTCTTGTGTGAGTTCGTTGTCTTGTAACAGTGATTCTGCTGCATCTGGCTGCGCAGACTTCTTCCGCTTCTTCTTGGGCGAATCGTCTTCTTCGCTTGCACTCAGTTCATCCACCTCGGCAAGGTCTGCATCATCGAAATCCAGGGCATCGGGATCGTTCTCCTTTAAGAATTTGTAGAACTCGGGGTCGTCCTTGGCGAGAGCCTCCATGGCATCCTTGCTCATTCCGAGATCACCGCCATCGAGCTGGGTATCATCATCCTCTTCGCTGTCGCTTGCCACAGGCTGTTCAGCGTCGGAAATTTGGAGATCGTCACTTGCATCATCGTCGGATTGGCTTGGTTGTGGCTCGTCCCTCTTGCGCTTTCCGAGTTTCTTGGACGACTTGTTCGCTTTCGGGGCTTTGTCGACGATCTCGAAGCCTCCGCCGAAAAAGTCGTCGACGCTCATCTCGCTGACATGGGCAGTCTTGGAAGACTTCGCCTTGGCCGCCTTGGCCGCCTTCTCGGCATCCTCGGGGCCCTTGAAGAACTCGGCATCTATCGATTTCCGGGTTTGCTTCTTCGCCTTGAGCTGGTGTTGCTGTTTTACCTTTGCGCCGGCTTTTCGCTTCTCCAAGACATTCTTGAGGTGCTTCTGCTCGAATTTCTTGGTGGCCTTGAAGTTCTTCTTCGCACCGGCCATGGTAAGAGTTGGCCAACAGCAACAGCCGTGGACTTATGTTGAGGCTGGAATGTGGTGGTCTCAAGAGGCCCTGGTCCAGCGAGAGGTCCAGTACGCTGGTCAACTGCTTCCGCTTCAGCGTTGATCAACTCACTGTAGAAATTTTTAGTGGAGCTTATCGCGGGGCGCCTTATCATAATTGACTAGCCTTGATGTGGTAAGGTTCACATCAGTATCAGGTACCTAGGTACCTTCTCACTTGGCTGGGGTGGCACGAGATGAGCTTCATACAAACTCCAGTCTTAAGACCTTGAAAATCCTCAGCCGAGCACTTCCTGAAGAGGATACCCTATCGGGCTCATAGGTGTGTTCGATACGAACTACATCAAACCATCCTTTAAGCCCCTTATTTATACCGCGGCAATTTCTAAATTTTCCATGACAATGACATCCAGGCAGGCGTATGCCCCAACACCTCACAGTTACGTACCGAACACGGCGCTTTCCGCAACAATAAACCTTGACGAGGTGCGATTCACAGACAACCCCTGAGCGATCGATAAAGCCATGTAGGCTAATAGAATAACAGGAGGTCAAACTGGCTGAGACGCGGGCCGAGCGCGATTTGCAGGATTCTCTCGCTGAGATTTTCTCTATCATCGTCACTTTGGATGAACTCGAGAGGGCGTTTCTCAAGGATGCGATACCTGAATCTGACTATACCGAAATATGCGAGCGGTCCTTGAAACAGTACAAGTCCATCTTAGCGGATGAGACCGTAGCCAAGGCTTTTGTCGGTCTTGAAGAGTTCAAGGCAGAATGGGATGTAAGCTACAACGTCCCGACACATATAATCATGTGTAGGCGTGCTCACAGAGACATAGCTCGAAGTACCGCGGGCAACAGAACGACTGAAGGTTGGCATGCCTTCAACAGCTGTTACTGCGTCGACGGGCACGGCGCTTCAGCCGGCAGCCACTACAGACAGCAAATCCGGACAGCTTATTTTGAAGGCAACCGAGGATTTTATCACATTCTTAGACGCACTTCGTCTCGGTCTTCTCGCCAAGGATCAGCTACATCCTCTATTGACAGATATCATCCAGAGCGCCAACAAAGTCACCGACCGAGATTTCGAAAATAGGGGCAAGATCATCCAATGGCTTATAACCTTGAACCAGATGAAGGCTACCGAGGAACTGTCAGAGCATCAAGCTCGGGAACTCGAGTTAGATATCAACTCTGCCTATGTCGGTTTCAAGAACGCCCTTTAAGGAGAACGCTCGGTTTGGTAAGCCAATGAGATTCACCTGCATTCTTACTAAGGAGCGTTTGTCGGTTATCAACCAGCATGATACCTGTACTAAAACTATGCTCAATGAAGCGATTGTCATTCAGAACATGATCGTGATCGGACAGCAACAGTTACATTATACTCGCTTGCAATCACAGTCATCAGTCTAGGGCGTTGTCGAGATCTAATACCCTAGCTGTCTCCGCTATGGGTGGTCAACCTGTCATTAATGGCCCCACTTTAAGGGCGCATTTTCTTCCCGCTTCCATCAACAACTTCGTTAACCGGCTGATGATACTTCGCGACAAGATAAAATCGCAGAGCAACCTCGCATATGTTTGCCAGTTATTCATCATAGGCAAACCAACTTGGTTCCAGTCCTCCGATAGAAACCATGCAACGCACTTTTCTTGCTTTTCAACACAATGCCAAGCTTCACAGCTTACAAACGGTTGTCCAGGCGGTGAGATCAGTCGCATCACTCGAGGAAGCGAATAAAGTTCTTTTCAAAAATGCCACCGAAGAAGATCATGTTGTGGTTACAGAGCAAACAATTTTTCATCCCCAAGGCGGTGGTCAACCATCGGATGTTGGAGTAATTAAAGCCGCCTCGGGGGGCAGTTTTAATGTGTCAGCTGTTCGCATGAACGCAATAGCCGAAGGCGAGGTGCTTCATCTTGGCCGATTTAGCGACGCGTCATCGCATTTCAAACCCGGCGACTCTGTCACGCAAACTATCGACGCTGAGAAACGTACCCTCTATTCGCGTTATCATACGGCGGGACATGTTCTGGGCGCGGCGGTTCGGCACCTGCTTGAAAATGAAGTCGCCAATTTCGACGAGTTGAAAGCATCCCACTTTCCCGATTCAGCATCGTGCGAGTTTCAAGGTCTGATTGAAGGGAAATGGAAAGATTCTATACAGGCGCGTGTCGATGAATATGTCAACAAAGACATGCCAGTTGAGATAGACTTCTGGGACGAAGACGATTTTAGGGCGAACGGGCTGGAAATACTCATACCCGACCGAAAAGCAATGGGAATGGCAGACAATGAGAAGTTTCGTGTCGTCAAGATCATCGGTGCTGAAGTGTACCCATGCGGAGGCACTCACGTCGACAGTACTCAGCTATGCGGCAAAACCAATGTCAAGAAGATCAGTCGGTCAAAGGGAATGAGCCGCGTGAGCTACATACTCCCTTAACAGCCTGAGCAGGCGACAAGAAGGGTCGACCGTTTTTTGAAAAGCCAGGCGGTTCTAATGCGATGCCGCTAATAGAACGTAACACGCTGTAGACCGAACTATATACACCTGTGCAGGGTCCGCATCCTGGTACTTGCGTCATGCGGAAGATAGGTACAAGAGCCGATCAATTGATAGATTTCCACGGAATAGCATTCTAGTGCAAAAGTTTGCGATGATAGTTTTCAAATCAGCAGCGCTCCTGGGAGCATGAGCCATCCTTGAATATCTGCGCTTGTTGGACCGAAGCTCCATTCCTACCTCGAGTCTCGAGCACGTGGGCTACATGTGGCTTGTCTGGGCTGAAGCGTCCCCGATCTCGGTCCACAATTATAACCACCGCGCTATCTTGGACCAGAGATAGGATTACACATAGTAGATGGATCTGTTGTAAACACAAACAAATCTGGTCACCAGCTCTCGCCAAATTCCGAGAGGATAATAGTGACCAGAACCAGAAGTCTGACGAGAGGGGTTGAGAGTATGTTCGATTGGCCGGTCGCTTGATTCAAAGCCGAGATCATGCTTCCCGCTGGCTGTGAAGGGATTCAGCTGCAGGATCTGCGCCCAAATCAGGGTCTACACTAGGTTAACGACAAAGTAGGAACACGTAAGTTCGACATTCTTTCCAGCCTTATCCCACCCTAGAGCCTACCGATGGCACTGGATACCAGTAGCGTTGTGCCGCAGGTACGCACTGACTCGAGTCGCATTATTGAACCAAGTTGTTCCGGTCGAACGCATGCCACCCCTCTTTGCGAGGAGGCTACATGTGGCCCAAATGATTGGCTCCTATAACAACCAATGACCAAGATTTGTACTCTATGTGACTTGTGAAAGGTGCTGTCTAGTTTGACCGGTCTTCGAGTTCACATGACGATCCGTCGTCGACATCTGTCCATGCATTGGCTAAACGACCCGGTTGTATTCAGTGCGACCTAGACACGAAAACAAAGTGGTAATGTCTTGCTCCTTGATAGGTTTGATATATATCCTAGCTTCCGCCCCTCCTCCCGTGCTGAGCTTTCTCTCTCCATCATATACCAGATCATTTTGAAGGACTAGTTATTCCAATACTGTGAAACCAAACCCTACACCTCGCTCTCCCATCTACAGAAATGAGAGAGTATCATGGATTTTCTTGGTGGTAACATCTTGTCCCTTGACTCAGGGCTCAAATTATTTCTACTTGGAATAGGAGTATTCCTCTTCGCCGGAACGTGTTTTTCCATTGTTTCCGCCAAAAAAGCCAAGGACAACGAGAACCCTAACCTCATCCAGTCCTTATGGTTATTTTTCTATTCTTGCTTCCTCAAGCCGCATGAAGCTAATAGCAAGGGCAACCAACAGGATGCCCTTGAGAGCTTCTACAAAGCGCAGGCTGGCGCATACGATGCGACGAGGAAGCGTCTTCTCAGGGGCCGTGAGGACATGCTCGCCTTAGCAGCTGCCCAGCTCACCCTGAAAGCGAAAATAGCTGATTCCAACAATAAAAGGAAGATCTGGGTTGATGTCTGTGACTGCACTCTACTCTTAACCAACATGCTGCTGACTCGAATTATAGATTGGTGGTGGTACTGGCTGGAACATTGAAGCGATGTCTCAGTTCGTCAACGTACCTACCTTCTTCGATAGCGTGTACCTAGTTGACTTCTCACCGTCTCTCTGTGAAGTGGCTCGGAAGCGGTTCACTAGGCTGGGGTGGACGAACGTGAAAATCGTATGTCAAGATGCCAGGACGTTCCGCTTGGAGGACCACGAACCAGTCTTCCACGGCGGTAGGCCTCGCTCCCCCGAAGGCAGTTACTTCTCCCAGGAGCAGCCAAGACACATGGGTGCCAATCTTATTACAATGTCCTACAGCTTGTCCATGATTGTAAGTGTTTCACTAGATTTTACTTATGTATACTAACAGTATCATAGCCTGATTACTACTCTGTGGTCGACTCTCTGGCCACACTCCTAGCACCGAATGGCATTCTCAGCGTGATTGACTTTTACGTTCAATCTCGAGTCGATGTCAGTTTCAGGAACTACACCGGGGGCCTCATTGATCGTCATGTGAATTTCATAGGAAGGACTTTCTGGCGTGCCTGGTTCGATATTGATAGGGTGGCCCTCGAGCCTGGTCGCCGCGATTACCTCGAATATCGCTTCGGTACTGTTCTAAACATCAATACTCGCAATTATGTGCTCGGCGCTATTCCATATTATATATGGTTAGGCGCACGCAAGCAGCCGCTTTCATCTTCTCTCTCACACGAACTTGTGGAGAAAGTCAATGCATTGGTTACTGAGTCGCCCTATCTTTGCCCTACCAATCATTCAGATACGTTGTCTCGAGCGGTAAACAAGGGTGTTCCAGAGATTCGCTCAAAGGCATTCGACGCCGCCATTGTTAATCTCACCTCAAACTTGCCTCTCCCTTCATTTTTCTATCAAAACCATCACTATCGAATATACTATGACGACCAACTGAAAAAGCACACCCAGTTCAACGACGAGTACATCTACGCATTCACTTGGGAAGACACCCGTGTCGACGAGCGGATTTTGAGACTTAAGCCAGAAGATATCGTTCTCGCTATCACTAGCGCAGGCGACAACATCCTTTCTTATGCACTCCAAGGCCCTGCTAAGATTCACGCCGTTGACCTGAATCCGACTCAGAATCATCTGCTAGAGCTCAAGGTCGCCGCGTACCAATCGCTCAAATATGAAGATTTCTGGATGATTTTCGGTGAAGGCAAACATGCCGATTTCCGTTCTTTGCTTATCACGAAGATGTCACCTCACCTTTCTAGCCGTGCGTTCCAATACTGGCTGAGTAATCACCGCATCTTTACCAAGACTCGAGGCGGCCTCTACGACACCGGTGGTTCGAAGCACGGAATCCGGATCTTTCGTTGGATCACACAAGTCTTTGGGTGCCGGGCAGCCGTCAAGGATCTCCTCGCCGCGAAGACGCTTAACGAGCAGCGCGAGATCTGGCGCAATCGCGTCCGTCCCGCACTACTATCTCGTCTCGTGTCCAAGTTCGTCGTAAGCCAAGAATCATTCCTCTGGACCGCGCTCGGTGTACCAAAGAACCAACTCGCTATCCTCGAGGCGGACCACGCAGTTTCCGACACAGTCTGTGGCCCGAACCCGACGGCCAAGAACACGCGCTCGCATGCCATTTGGGAGTACATGGTGAATACCCTCGATCCCATGGTGGAGTCGACACACATCGCCGCGGATAACCCGTACTACTTAGTGTGTCTCGACGGCAAGTTCTCGCGGCAGTGCCACCCGGACTACCTGTCGCCTAAAGCGCACGCGCGTCTCTCACGGCCGGACGCGCTCGATAATCTGCGCATCCACACGGACGAGATCGAAGAGGTTCTTGCCCACATTGGACCCGGCACGCTTACGGTAGCTGTTGTCATGGATAGCATGGATTGGTTTGACCCAGGATCAATCGCTGCGGTGTCGCAGATCACGAAGTTGAATCGCGCGCTCAAGATGGGCGGACGCGTCATGCTGCGTTCGGCCGGCTTGAAGCCGTGGTATCTGAAGGAGTTCGCAAGACTTGGTTTCGTGACGAAGTGTATGGGCTCGAGGGAGGGAGGCGCATGTATCGATCGCGTCAACATGTACGCTTCGTGTTGGATCTGCACGAAGACGGAACATCTCGCCCCCCCCACTCCAGAGATGGATTCCATGGGCAGTGTGGAGATCTCCTCCCTCGAGATCTGAGGCGGGTTAGTTGCACGTTAGATCGAGATGCTGGGAAACCAGTTGCAAAAGGGGTCTGGCTGAAGGGTCGGATTTAGGATTGCAGTGGGTAGCGTATAAGAATTAGCGTGGAACAGAGAATGAGTAAGGCAGTGAGAAGTGAGCGATCGCAGATTGATCCAGTTTCAGAACAAAAGAATAGTGTTGGCAATACTCTATGTCCGTCCTCATGACTTGTTTGGTACTACCTACCACCTTAATCGCAACGTGGAAGACTTGCTTGCAGATGCCTTGAAATACCACACTTCTCTTCTTCTTCAATGTTTCCACCGACGCTATAGTTCTTGAAGCCAATATAGTACTGTCACAAGGCATAACAGACAAAGAGACTCTTGTATATAGTCAGATGGCGTCTACGGGGGTGTTTAAGAATCCCTCGCGCAACAACGAGTGTCTATTGCCTACCCCAAGTACAGGGTTCCTAACAAGTGCAATAATTGTCGACGATATATATGTGTTCGAGAATCATTTGGTGGGATGGATTAAATAGCTCGAGTCAACATGCTCAAGAGACAGCAGCCGCGACGCGAGGAATGGTTCAGGTACCCCAGACATGTATGTCCGCATATATATTTGTATGCTACGTAGGTCGTAAACATAGGTAACCGGTGATGCTGTAACAGTGCTTCGAAACAGCATCTGCATTCTGCAATATCTATATCCGGAGCAACGTAGGGCACCTAACACCTTGAGCTTTCTCCTTACCACGCCTGACAAGATAACTCCCCGTTGGCCATGGCAACGTGTAGGCTACAAAAGCGCATTGGTACTGATGCAATATCTTCCATAACCTACCTGTTTCTGCGTGGTACTCTCTAGCTTGATCACGTATTTATCACACGGCTTCATTCACTTTTGCACAAACATCCCGCGCATGCCTTGGAAATCCGACGGCGCTTTTAGCAAGTAACTTTCGCGTGGCGCCTCTTAGCCGATCTCCTTTTTCGTGATGAAACCTCAGAGTGGTACGTAACTGGCGCATTCTAGGTTCTGATACCTCAAATCTGTACTTTCAGACGCCGTCCCGATAGCGCAGCAAGAAACCGGCAAGATGCCACCCTTTATCGGCAATATGCTGCAAATAGCGAACCGCCGTGCACCGGGTAGCAGTCGTTGTTCGCATGCCAAGATCCCACCAACAGTGGAAAAGCTCGACGCCCGTGGCGATATGATGCTTCTTGTCGGAAAGCAGAAGTGTACCGATATATCCTGCAGTGATGAGGGACAAAACAAACAACCGAACGCAATCTGCTTTCATGTCAGCTCGGCCATCATAGCAGGCGCCTCACCAGCTTTCGGACTCGTTCTCTACAGTCCCAGCGCAGAGGCCACAAAGGGGGATGGCGTGAAATGGACAGTCAAGCTCCCTGACGATGACCCGCAGGCTATGCGGACCATCATTCACATCCTCTATGGATATTATCCCATCACACCCCCAGATGAGCACATGAATCTGGAACAGCTCCTCCACCTCACTGTCCTCGCTAACAAGTACGACCTCGTGCATCTTTTCCCGAAGTGGTCCGCTCAATGGGTGCAAGATATGGAACCCTACTGGGTTAGCAAACATTTTGTCAGAAAATCGACTGAGGATCTGGAGTCGCTGCTTTGGATCTTCTGGGTTCTCGGACACGAGCCCTTGTACACCTACATGGTGCTGCAGATTGCCTTTCATAGCGAACTCGACGCTGCTGGAAAACTCACGGATCCGGCCGAGCAACTCTGCTTCACTAACGAGTACCGCAACGTCCCTGTGCCGCCATGCGCGTCCGGTAAGACATTCCTGACTCTACGAGAGATCTGTTGAATAGATGACTAACTTCCGGCCGATTCACCTCTAGTTGAGGCCGGCCACGCGCGCATCGAGGTCCTCAAGATTATCCACAAGGACATCAAGGAAACGCTAGAACAACACCTCCACGGAATTCAGAGAACGAATTGGCTTTGCTGTAGGCGAATGGATGGCGAAGACGACTGGGGCTGGCGCCAAAGTGTGTTCAAGTCGTTTGTGGAGATGCTGGAGGCGGAGGGGATCTGGCCGTTGCCATCCGCCTACATGCTCACCGCGAGCCCTAGGAGCCTGGTAGAGATATTCCGCGTCAACCCCAACATCCCGTCGTTCGTTCACCACCACGACGGCCGTTTTTGCGATGCCGATGGGACGTTTTGGGAGCGCATCGACAAGCTCCTTCGCGAAATCAGGTTCACCCTTCCGGCGGCGTCAGCCAACCATCTTGGCGAGCAGGCAGTAAAGTCTGGACTCGCGAGTTCCTTCAAGTCAATGGGGCCTGGTCTTAGCCCGAATAAAGGAAACTGGAACCTGAAGGAGATTTTAGAGTTTCTAGAGTTCCAGAAAGCTGTCGCCGAAAGTGAGAGCGTTCCCGCTGAGGAATTATACCCCCACTGAGGAAACTGGGAAGTGGGATGAGATGGTTATCTGGTCGGTCTAGGCATGGTTGGGGTTCGGAGTCATGATTAGGTACCTACTCTGCTGTACTCGGTAAAATCAGGTGTCGCGATACTTATGTAATCACATACAGGGATTCGCCTCCTGCCAAGACTGCAATGGTCCGTCATTTTTAACCTGTCTCCATCTCTGCATCACCTTCCTTCAACACGATGACAGCTTAATATCATTGTTCACATGCCGAGTTCACGATGCTGAGCGCTTAGCCTGGCACTGATTGGGGTGAACTTGAATACTATCTGATAATATCAAGGAACATCACCCCTCGTTTACCAATATATGCCAGGAGCACTGCACTGCGAGGTGAACCTGCGATGATTCCTGTCAACATGGCTGTTATCAATGATCAGTCCCCTTTTTGATGCACTGAAGAGCCAACCACCTTACCCGACATTATGAAAACTCATTCTCTAAAATAAGACTCCTTTATATGTATCTTGATATGATATAAAATAGAGAACAAGCGCCGATGTGTTCGCACGGTTTTATCTGATTTCGTGATGACCTGATGATGTCCTTGCCGTTAGGGGTCGAAACACCCCTTGTCAGGGCACTGTCTCAACCCTTGCTGCCTCGAACTGGCCCCCCGTTGTCACACAATGGGCAGCCATTGACGTTGTCAGCCTCAAGTCACTTCACTCAAGCTTTCGGCCACCACCTACAAAGTACTTGTGTCCTCCGTCTCTGGCTATGTTTTCATTTATCACTGATACTAAGTATGTGACCGAGGTCCATTCACGTCGGTGCCGTTATCCATCCAGCCCCGATCGTAGTCCTGCCCAGCTCAAGACTACCTACGTACACCACCTAAGCAGGTAATATAATACACCCCCGGTCGAAACGATCTCCAGACTACACGCGTCTGGTGTATGCCCTCTACCCTAGTGACATGCCTCCCTCATGCTAGGGTTTCACTCTTTTCTTAGCTTTTCACGTCTTCTCTTCCTTACCCACAATGTTCTTCTCCTTCCATGACCTGATGTCTTCTTCGTGGTATCGATGAATTTGGTCTTTCGTTTCTATTCTAGTTCACGCCGTTTGATGTTTTGAAGGTGGTACTATCGCTCCTTTAGTCCCTTCCATCAACCCGGCACTGGCACAAAAAGTTCTCTTCTAAGAAACATTCCGGAATGCTTTCGTTTTTGAACCCGTGACGGCGATCTTCAAACCTATTATTCTTTTACGCTCTTTGCGTGTGATTGGGTTGAACCCATATCCTTCGTAACGGCTGGTCTGTTTTGTCTCATCACTTTCATTATCGATCGTATCGACTCTTGGGATCGCGAAGCAGCTTGAATATCAGTTTACGGGGGTTCTTCGCCCTAGATCCTCGGTCAGGATGAGGACGCTTTACTCGGGATATTTACTATTGGCACTTGGTACCCTATCACCAGTACAGGTACGTATCATTATCGTCGATCTAAATGGGCGACAACTAACGGGCAGTAGGCCGACTCGTACAAGTATTATGATCAACCAGCGAAGCGGTCATTTTTGGACGACCTGCTAGGAAAGCTTAATGGTGGTCGTAACAGCGATGGCGGCGGAGCACAAGGTGGCGGCGGCCAGACCGTCACCGAGACCGTTCGGCAGACTATCACAGTCGGTGGTGGTGGCGGGCTGGGTGGCCTGTTCAACACTTCGATGCCTACCGTGACGGCCACTGCGACGGTTACAGTCACACAGATTGCCGAAGGCGCTGGCGTGGCCGATGGCATCGCAGGGTAGGCCGACGTCACGTAGATGGAATGGCATAATCAGGGCGCTGACGTAGTGAACAGGCAAGTGACGGTCACGCAATTGGCGACTACGACGATGACTACGACGATGATGCAACTGATTGCTTGCGGCACGGCTTTCGGCGTTCCGGTTCCCGCCGCTGAAGGCTCGTCTATCGCGTCTTCCATAGCCCAGGTCATCTCGTCCGGTCTGGCAGAAGCTTCAACCTCGATAGCAGCCACTTCATCCATCCCGGTCATTGGAACGTCTTCCGCCGCGACGACTTCATTGGTTTCACTGCCCCTAACCACTAACTCGACGAGTTCTATACGTAAGATATCACCGCTCGGCCGTTTCACACAGAAAGAGTTGACTAACATTAAAACTATATAGCGGTGGTTGCTATGCCTTCGCAAGCGTCTTCAGTGCCTCTGTCAAATGCATTGCCAACCTCTTTATCGACCGTCGTGCTCCCAAGCACGTCGAGCGCGATAGCGGTTTCGTCCTCGAGTTCAGTCGCCGTGAACTCTAGCACATCAGCTGCGCCAGCTGCCTCCTCATCGAGTTCGGCTGCAGTAGACTCCAGCACATTCTCCACAGCAGCTATTCCATCATCAAGCTCAGTAACGGCCATCGCAGACTCTAGCACGGCAGTGACGACCACATCGGCCGCGGCAGCAACAACTTCATCAGTCTCGGTGGCCCCCGTAGTCACGACTTCAACAGCACCAGCAGTCGGCGCCTCATCCATCGCGCTACCGATCGATTCAACCCCGTCTGTGGTAGCGACCACGGTAGCGGCGGTGGGACAGTCACTCCCCGTGCAGGAAACCCCGGCCCCCGCCCCCGACGCCAACCTCGCGCCCGCGGAGCCGGCCGTCATCACGGCGACCACGTTCGCGGGCGCCAACGAGGGTCCGCCGATCGATTTCAGCGGCATCGATCTAAGCTCCGTGATCAGCCTCGGCCCCGTCGGGTGATTCTCGCCGATGCGCTGCTTGGTTTGGTGGGGGCGGGAGGTAAGAGGGGATTTTGAAGACGCGGGGAGAAAACGAGCACATGTAGAACGCTTTTTTTATTACATTGTTACATGTTTTGGTTCTATATATATACGTGATCCTTCTAGAACTCAATCTAACGAGAAACACCCTGGTGGAACATATTTTCTTCTTGATTATATAATGCAATATAAAGAATTTGACCCTGTATGTCAAGCTTGGATATCCTCCCGATTGACGGGTCGAGAGTAATTGCGATGAATAGTCTATACCGTCAAGTCTTAGTAGCTACACTTATTTATTTATTCGTTCGTATCTGAATGTTGTTCAGTTATACAGAGTCCCGCCAGTCTGTTTGTTTGCTAACCCTTCGCATAGATGTATTTCTGCTTAAAATAAGAGACTAAACATTACCTTCACGTTCCTAGATCATAACTCCGTTTATATCGTCCCCGAGGAAGTGGAGAGAAGCCGTTCAAAGCTATCTTGAAGTAGCAAGTCTATTCAGGGGGTATCATAAGTGAAGTTTTTTCCCTCTTCGAATCCAATGCCCAAAAACGCCAAATACCCTATACATGTTTTATGCGACTGTAATGCTAGTAGTGTAGATGCATCACGCATCGGCTGTGTCTGCTTCTGCTTGTTTCTTTCGCAAGGCGGCCTTCATTTTCTTCGCTTGACGTTTGCTCATCGGTTGTTCCTCACCATCGCCTCCCATTTTCGTGTTTTCATTTCCATTTGCAGAGGTCGAAACTTCAGCATCATCGCCAGTCTTCCTCTTCTTCCCTCCGGAACGGTTCATGTCCTGGTTCTTATTCTTTTTGCCCTTGTTGCCGTGTGTATTTCCGGAAGCAGCTTTGGCATTGCCATCGTCTGCCTCACCCATCTCGACGTCAGCTTGCTCTCGGTCCGCAACGCTGACAATGTCCACGACACCCCTAAAGCCGCTGCGCTTCAGACCCTCATTGACAACCACCCCGCGCGGCAGTACACCTATTCCCTCTGTGGCGCGATCCGTTGACAAACCCCACACGTGAAGCAGATTTACGACGTCGGCGGGTGCGCGCAGGCCCAGCACGGACCGCGCCTCGCTACTTATTATAATTCCGCGGCCACGAGTTGCACGGATCAAGGACGACACATTGCCAATGAAGGTCGCGCGAGCGCGAGCGTCGACGGCTGCCCCCGCGCCGCCAGCATGGCCGCCACTACCGTCCTTTGAGCCCTTAAGTCCGAGGACATGCGCCGGAGCCGGCCCTTGTAGGACCTGTGAATAGCACACCTCGAAGCGAACCCCGCGGTTCACGGCGAACATGCAGGGTTTC
The DNA here is from genome assembly GCA_025201785.1 of Xylaria longipes. NCBI lineage: Eukaryota > Fungi > Ascomycota > Sordariomycetes > Xylariales > Xylariaceae > Xylaria > Xylaria longipes. The sequence continues at coordinate 385,129 of MU619689.1, forward strand.
GGGCGGAAGGTGAAGGGCTGGCGCACCGTCAGGTCCAGCGATATGATGGAGACATCATTAAGGCTCTGACAAGCCGCCGAGAAACTGTCATCGGTCTGCGGGCGCACGGCAAGGATATCGTACGCGGAGGCGAGTTGTGGTAGGCGATGGTGCTGCGACGACTCGCTCAGGACGAGAGTTGCGCGGCGGAGGACGGTAGGGAGTTTAGGCTGCGGCGTTGACGGTGAAGAGGAGGTCGCGGAAGAATCGAATTTCGGGAGCGGGTTCGTGATTTGCGGCGGCACTGGCGCCCCGATCGTATGGTTCAGCGCGACGACGTCGTAGCCCAGGGATGCGCTGAAGCGGAGCGTGCGCTCAAGGTCGGCGGCGCTCGTGTGGGGCGACCACGCGATGTTGAGATCGTAAAGCATCGTTATGGGGATAATGGGCGCGAGGCCCGCGGGCGCATGGGAACAGGGCTTCTCGCCAGCAGGATTTGATTACGGCCGAGGCGTTGGAGGGGTTGGAGCATGAAATTTGAGATTATCGCGGGAGTTTGAGTCGAGTCTGGCCAGACAAATTTCTTATCGGATTGAGAGCTCTTGTGGAGTACTAAGGGTCAGTTACACTTCTGCTTACGAGTGTGACGAAGTGGAGTCCGCACGGGTAGACTTAGTTAGGTAGCTCACAGGTACCTTACCGACCTAACAGCAGCTATATTCTGCCTGCTACAGAGGGAGGTGTGCTATACGGTATACCGGTACCTGAAGACTCTTGGCTGTCGATGCTGTCACATCCGAGGTTCGCCTTAGTGACGCGGCGTTCGACTGGCGCATGTCACTCCGTCATTAATGCTGGTGAGAGGACAACGCATTTACGCCGCCTGCACCGACCACCTCATACGATACCTACCTACTTCCCTACAAGCCCAGAGATTACCTATTGCATCGCATCTTCGCTTCCAACATCCACGATTCCACGCGACACGAGGACCTTCAACAACCGATTTCCAGTTCCCTCCAGCGTCGTCTCATTGCGCATGTAACAGCAGCCATCACGCACCCCCAACATCGCCTCAGCCGCACCCTCTCAACGATGTGTCTGATCTTCACCTGCGGCGAGCACACCTTCCGCAAGGAGGTCGAGGGCTACGAGGGCATCACCTGCCAGTGCCACAACTGCGGCAACTACGCCGCCCATGTTATCAAAAGCAACCCGTGGTTTACGTTCTGTTTCGTTGTGAGTGCCTCTTTCACTCCTCTCTCTGCTCCCCTCTCCTGGGCTACGTTTACAATACCTATGCGCAAATATGAAACCAGATAGTACAGGTGCTAACATGCCCATCCCACAGCCCGTCCTACCACTCTCCTTCAAAGGCTACCACGATGTCGTCTGCCACGTCTGCAACTTCGCTCAACCGCTCGAGAATAGACCCGACGTCATGAACATGAAGGGCGGAGGCAACAATATACCGATGCAAAATCAACATCCGCCACAAGGCTGGGGTGGAGGCCCGCCGCCACCTCACGGCCAACCGCCCATGGAATATAAGTAATACGAACACTGGGAAACCGGTTAGGGCGTCTGTAAAAAAGATGAAGTATATGGATACGCTATCACAGAAGGTTGATAGTGAGTAATGAGTGATGGCAATTCTCTAGGCGTATTCTGTCCGATTGTACAGTGATGACCACGGAGGGCACAAGGGCTTCAGGTATAGCTCATGACATGGCGTTGAGGGATTGGCGGATTGTATTGACTGGTTTCATAACCTCTATTAGCATGACAAAACTGTATTGGCCTGTTTGTTGGCTTATGTTGTGCTTTGCATCTCAGATACCTTAGGCATAAGTTTTCTTGTTACTATCAATGACACCTATTTTATCATCAGACTTTTTTTGTCTCGAAAAGCAAGCATACCTAGCGGCTTAAAAAGAATAAGCATAAGGTCAAGTGTAAAAGTAGAAGTAAACATAAAAACACAAGAAGATATTGACACAAATGAAACTAGATCCCTGTTACTTATAAGCGAATGTCCTCATAGCTTATCTTTACATACATTGTGAGTAGCTGTTGTTGTGCCTCACCCGAGATCTACAAAATGACCATCTTCGCCAACAGATACCACGTTGCAACTCTTCTTATTTTGCTTACATTGGGAGTTTTTCGCAGACGTAGAAGAAAGATTCAAAGGTCTTCCCTAATAACCACTCGATCAGTAGAGCTAACCGATACAAGTTTCTCTTGTTGTCATAGAAAGCTCCCCTAATTTACCTACCTACTGTGAGAAAATCAAAGCTGTGGGCTGTGAATAGAGCATACGAAGAGGTTCTGTTTAAATTAAGCCCAACTACGATCATTTATAAGCCTCGTGATCTGTTTACCAATTGTCACAAGGCACGGACAAAGAGACTCCTGTGTATAGTCAGATTAGTCCCACGAAAGTGTTTTAGAGGCCTTCACGCAACAAAAGTCTATTGCCTATCTCAAGTACGGGGTTCCTAACATCAGTAACTCGCGGTTCCTCTAGAGGTACCGCCGCCAAAAGCATCACCATCAAAGGTATCATCCAATTCCCATGGGTCCTGAGTGCCATCGAAGTTTCCATCGTTGCCAGTGACTCTCTTGTGTTTTATGATCGCGGTGCTTCGAAGTCGGCGGACAAGTAATCTATCGCGTGCATCCTCAATGTCCTCCACGCAGTCTGTTACGTCCCAGTCAAGACGGTCGCACTTCTCAGAAAACGTCTCGGCGTTGGGCCCATCGCAACGCTTGTCCTCGTTTACGCCGTCCTCGGTCGTCGCTCGCTCCGGTGCCACGAGTAAATTCTATATAAACAATAGTATAATTAACCAGAGAACATATAAATAAGCGTTTAATTCTGATATTCTATTCTAAAAGCTCTAGCTTTGTTAGGTTATAAGCGGAACTATACCTATGTGAGCAGCCGCAGGGTAGTGTAATGAAGCAATGCTGCAATTTTGCTCTCTCTCTCTCTCTCTCACACACACACACACACACATATATATATAATATTCTAGTAGATAATGATAATTTTATAGTCACTGCAACCGTTGATTGCTATTGGGCTGTAGTATCCGGCAGTACGGCACGCCCCCTTGTGAGTGTTTGAATCAGAACGTTTGAAAAGAAGATGAATTCTCAGCGCATGGCTTGCTCTCTAAAACCTTGTCTTAGACTTTTGATAAGGACTCAAGAGGTGTTAAACTCGGAATGTGAGTTGGATCTTCCACCGCCTTAGCACACATATGAATATAATGCTCTACTGATAGGAAGCAGTAGGGCCTCTCAACAGCTAAACTTAAAACGAGATTAACAAATGTAGAATGTGTGTTAGATTTTATCAAGGCTATTACGGGCGAAAGGCAGTCAAACCCCCTGGATCGGCACGGTTAGTTGATACGTTCGCACCAGTACAACGAACTTTACTTTTCTCATGGTAAGGTCCGAAGTGCTTTTATGCTGCCTAATGATAGTAAAGAGCTATCTTAAACAGTGCCCCAAGTAAACAAGCCATTTTCTTCATCCCCAGCAGCGATTTCGGATCGCTTATAATAGGGGAAACTCTCACAACCTCGGAGTCAGCAGCGTGTTCTTTCCACGTTATTCCCGCTGTGTTCGTGGCGTTCTTACATCACACGCACCGGTACATATTAGAGCAGGGGTTCGTCCTGGACTGGAATGCCGTGCTTTTGCGCCGTTTGCGGCGGTATCTAGGTAATTCGCATAGAGTTCGGATTATATTTCCCCCCGGCATCTCGAAGCCTGTGCAGTAGGGAATGTTGATAGGAAAGCACAAACACGCGTTCACGACGATAATGCCTCCTCACACCCCACCCGTGCTCTTTTGTACCCTGAGATTCCTTGTCTTGTTTTGGCCGTACGCCGTGCGCTTCAACGTTGCAAGCAACGGCCTCTCTGACCTCGTAACGGACGCTCTAATGGGTAGGTATCAAGGCCGGCCATTACGTTGATGGAGTCTATACATTCTAGCCATTATATTAAGTCTACCATATGAGGTAAATGAAACTTGCGGCGTGGAGGATGGCAAGGCGAAGTGGTTCGGGAGAGGTTCCGGGGAAAGTTTATGAATGGGTTTCGAATACCGACTAATGCTTGCCACCCGAACGCTTATCGGCGATGCGCCGTCCATCAAATACTCAAAAAGCAAAACCCCAGACATAGGTTCCGGGTGCGACGCGGGACCGGTCAAATTAATGTCCTCAGTGGGTTATTGATGGTGTTCTCAGTCCAACCCTGTTTATCATAGTTCTAGATGTTACGTTTCTTTAGGAAGAGTAATGTCAGGGATTGTCGCACCATAGCGATACTGTTGTGGTCGCCTAGCATGGCCAAGCGACTTCTTACATGGGCTCAAAAGCATTGCATTAATCATAAATGCAAAAGCATCATCACCTTTGGTGGCGTCCCGAAGGCCAATTATTGCGGCTCTCAAGCAGACCCTGCCAAGTCGAGATCGGTCGAGATGCATATACTCCAAAATGGACCGCAAGGCAACCTACTGGGCCGAATGCACTGCAACCCAATAATGAGCAACTGCCGTGCGAAATACCGGTAAATTATTAAAAGGTGACAAGATCAGCACAACGGTGAGTCTAGGAACCCTGCTTCGTTGCTAGGGTGTGATTGATATGTTCATTCCAGAGAAGGGACTCATGAGGCATTACGAAGGCTTAACCAATCTTTGAGCTCGCTGAGAGCTATTACACGTGATAATGAAGAGTTGTTGCAAAAACAAGCTTTGTCACATATAGAGCTTGATTACAATATCCGATGGGATTGGTTTGTTATATCCATGGTGGAGCTTCACCACGTATGGATTCTAGCAATGAGAGCGAGTTTCTGTAGCAAAAGAATACTACTTATGTATTCAGTCGGCAAGGTATGTAAGCAATTATTCATCCTCTGTACCCGTATGGACTCAAAGCTAGGACGTTATTAGCTACCTAACCATAGTCCATTATCTGACTAGCCCCAAGCTACCGTGGTAGTGAAGGTAAGCCAATCGGTTTAGTTCCGAGCTAAAGGTTCCTTCGATATCTTGATCAAGGGCCATACTTTTCTATACAGTACTCTAAATTAAAGCCCTTATATGAGTAGGTGGGTCTTTATTTGGATTTATAACGTTCTTGAATACTGCTATTGTAATCAGACGTAAGATAGACAGGAGGCTGAAAAATCCATTCCTGACGGTGACAAAACACTTGATTCTTGTTCTACTCCTGAGGCCTCTGAAAATGACTAGCTTAAGATTTAGTATGACTCGAAAAGCATCTACACTAAACTCGATAGGTGTACTGCATACTGTAAGTAGGTAAGAGCGCTCCACCATGCATCTTGGTAACCATCTCATCAGCAGTCTGCCATAGTAGCCTTCGTGCATCTGGCCATGCTAATACCTGTGCTACCAGTAGATACAGACGGACGTGTATCCATTCTACAAGCTAGCCTTGGAACGTGGTAATTGTTTCACAAGTGACCCATGGCAATTCTTAATCAATCAGTAAGCGATTTAGGTACATGGATTAGTCTCGACTTTGATGTTGCTAAGCTAGGTAACTTAGTGTACTTGCCGACGCCATCATCATGCCCCTCCCCCTCAGTGGCTGCCCTGCGTAAGACAATGTCACCAATCCAATGTTGTTGCCCAGGCAGTGTTTATAGGAATATATAAGCTATCTTTCCCTCGAGTCTTGACCGAACTTTTGGATCATCTCCACTCACTACATACCTGAAGCAAGCGTCTTCCTTACAGTTTATAGACATCAAAACATTACACTCAACACAATGGCGCCCAAGATCGCAATTGTCTACGTAAGTTGCCCTAGCTTCCTATTGCTATCGAACAATGAACTCGAATAGGGTTATCTCGAACCGAGTCGAGTTTGATCCTGTAATCCCGGCTCCTCTAGAGCTGCCTGGCCGTCACATTGAAGCTAACAATGGGCTTCCTTAGTACTCCATGTACGGCCATATCGCCAAGCTGGCCGCGGCTGAGAAGGCCGGTATTGAGAAGGCTGGCGGCACTGTTGATCTGTACCAAATCCCCGAGACGCTGCCGAGCGATGTCCTCGCGAAGATGTACGCTCCTAGCCAATCCACCGACGTCCCTCTTCTCGAAGATCCCGCCACTCTACAGGAGTACGACGCCTTTCTTTTGGGAATTCCGACGAGATATGGCAACTTCCCGGCCCAAGTTAGTATTTCTGAGTCACTGATTCCCCGATTTGGCAAAAATTCCGCTCCTCTGTGCCATATGCTCATGCATGCTCCCGAAACACCCTATGCACGAGTCTTTTTTCTCTCTTTTTTTTTTTTGCCATAAAAAGTAGTTTTTAACTCTTAATCCTTCAACAGTGGAAGACGTTCTGGGACAAGACCGGCAAGCAGTGGGCCACCGGCGGCTACTACGGCAAGATGGCCGGCCTCTTCATCTCCACTGCCAGTCTGGGTGGTGGTCAGGAGTCGACCGCGATTGCGGCCATGTCCACCCTCGCTCACCATGGCATAATCTACGTGCCTTTCGGTTTTGCCAAGGCTTTTGCCACCATGTCCGACCTCTCTGAGGTTCACGGTGGTGGACCATGGGGTGCCGGCACCTTCGCGAGCGGTGATGGTTCCCGCCAGCCCAGCGCGAAGGAGCTCGAGATGGCCACTATCCAGGGCGAGGAGTTCTACAAGACCGTTGCCAAGTACACCGGCTGACTGCATGGCCATAAATCGGAGGCAGCGCCAGAAAAAAGCGCCAAACCAGTGCAGGCACAAACGACCAAGACAAGAAATCAGAAGACAACAACCGCCGAACCCAAGGAAAAGGACAGCGAGGGACCGTGCGGTCTGCCATCGAAATGCGTAGTGCTTTAGCGGGTGTTATAGATGAGAGAAACCTAGACATCAATTAAATTAAATATACCACTTCTCCAAATAAGTTTATATCGAGTGACACGAGAACACTAGTTCTTACCCCTAAACTAGGATCAGCTACATCGACTTGCCTCGCCATACGTATAATAAGAATGTTCATTGGATGCATTATGACTAATTCAAATGCTCTGCCACATACGCATGCAAGTTCTCGAGAGCTTTCTGTACCACGTCGGTACCGTTCACGTACCCGATGCGTACGAATCCATGGAAGTCATACCCTTGACCAAAACAACGCGACCCCGGGACAAACAGGACCTTAGTCTCATCTAGCACGTCCTTGCAGAAAGCCTCATCGTCGACGGGCTTGCCATTTTTGTGGGAGAACCGGACAAATGCCGTCGTGCCGGCCGTCGGCTTCACCCACGAGCACACATCGGCGTGCTCTTGCACGAACTTCTCGAGCAGCGCCAGATTCGTGCGAGCGAGCTCTACATTCCGTCCCAACAGCGCCGGTCGCACGTCTGCGCTCAGCGCATAGCGCGCGACCTGGTCGTCGAGCTGCGATACGCTGATCGTCGTGTAGTCGCGTGCCGCGACGAGCTGCTCGATGATGCTTTTGTCGCGGGACGCCATCCAGCCCAGGCGAATGCCTGCCAGTGCCCAGGCTTTGGACATCGACGAAGTTACCACGACCTTGTGGTAGTCTAGTGAGAGCGCCGACGGCGGGGTGTCAGACTTGGCGAGCCCGTGGAAAAGGGGCCGATAGACCTCGTCCGAAAAGACGATGATGTCGTGCTTGCGGGCTATCTCGATGATTTTTGCCAGCACGGCCCTAGGGGTCGTGGCGCCCGTTGGGTTATTGGGGTTGTTGATTACAATCATCTGGTGACGATGTCAATGCTTTTCTCTCAATCGATGCGTACTACACCCTGAACATGAGAAGGTGGGGAGCCCAAAACCCATACCTTCGTATTCTTCTTGATCAGCTTCTCGAGCTCAGAAACGTCTGGCACATACTGATCTTCGGCTTTCAACTTCCACAGAGTAACCTCGGCTCCTAGCGTCTCTGGTATGGTGTACAGCTGCTGGTACGTCGGGAAGACGCACACTACGTGATCGCCGGGTCCGACGAGACTGTAGAACACGAGGTGGTTCGCCGCGATGGCACCAGGTGTCACAATAACATCCTCTGGTGCCAGGGCGCCTGATGCGTGCTCATTACTGCCCTCGCCTCTCTCCTCGGGGTACAGGGCGGCGATGTTCCGCCGCAGCTCATCTGACCCCCTGATCGCACCGTAGGTCATCGGCCTCGAGAAGTCGACGACGGGCGGTGCCGAGCCGTCTTTGCTTTGGCTGTGGAATTCGGCTAGCTGTGAGATTGAGATCGAGCATGCGCATGTCTCGCCTATGTTCAATACCCCTGGTGTGTTCTCGTACGCGTCCATCCATTGCTCAACCTCGAAGGCGGGGATTTTCACCATGATTGCTTGCTATTCCGGTATTGATTCGGAGTAGAACTAGATTTCTGTTGTCTAATTGTCTCTCAAATATGATTATTCTATTGCGTTTAGAAGCTTTATGTCACCTCCTATGGTGCTGGACATGCGTATTTATAACTGAGAATAGGTACGATGTTGTCAAAGTCTCATCTGTGTTGACATGTTAGCGACATAGAAGGGCGCACAAGGCGTAGGTCGGGTAGTATTGACTCTGAAATAGAGAGCTTTAGTTGTTCCTCTCATCTGTGTTGACATGTTAAGGGCGCACAAGGCGTAGGTCGGGTAGGTAGTATTGAGAGAGCTTTTAGTTGTTCCTGGGCCATCTTAGCTGCCCGCCGCAGCGGAGCTAGTCCACTCTACATAGGTAGCAACTGGGACCCAATGCTATCTGGACCAGCGGTTTTTAACTTTCGGTTATATCCAGTCTTTGGAGGCTCATGGTAAGATGACTGCTTTTATCTGATTTTTGTGCTTTAGGGATTGCAAGTAGCACCCGAATGATCGCACCCCCCTGCTTGGGAGATTTGCTATCTACGGGGGCTTGACACACCCTCGTAACGCTTTCATGGAGAACTCGAGCCGAGTTATCTGGTGTCGTTGCCTATGGCCCTGGGGAGAGTCACGTTTTACGTCATGGTTAGCATTAGTACCACAACCAATTATTAAAAGCTTAGTCAAAAACACATTAGAATAACCCATTTCTAATAATAGCGGCTGCAGAAGGGGGCGATGTCAAAAAAATAAAGAAACATTATCCTAGCTTCACTATTGAAGGCGTAGTTGTTGTTGTATAAGTAAGTGGTGTAACCATCTCGACTTAGTAATCAGAGCTGGTTATACTCTTGATATTACGGTACGACGCAGCAGGGCCCCGAATTTTTGGATAGGGTGTCCTTGCTAAAGCTTGTTTAGTAGCTTGCGCCCTTTCACCAGTAAGAGATAGTTAAGCACTTTCATCGCTGGTATCTCCGAGAAGGGATCTACTTAGAACTACGATGCGCTAAGGCCTTTAGGAGTGATAGATCGGAAATGTTTCAACTTGACAATAGGCTCTATTTGTATCGAGTTTGCAAGTCAATAGGAATCGCCAAGGAATATTGTGGTTCGAACCGAAACCGGTTCTTTCACATGAGCTTCTCCGTTTTTCCCCATCGCTTACAGGCAACTCTAACCGTGATTATTTCGCCTTTTGGATAACCAGTTTCCTAAATCGGAACCAATATTTCTGCTATCCGAAAGACTGTCTCCTGTACCCTGAACTTGTTTCTCGAAACCGGTCTTTGATAAATCTGCCGAGTTGGATGCAGGCATCTAGAACTCATAATTACTACTGTTATGAATGCGATCATCTCACGTCCCTCAGGTAGGATTTTCATGGGGACCACTGCTTCTAAGTGCCCACACCTACTGGTGTACCCCCCTGCAAAAACAACCTAGTCACGTATTATGGGTCATTTCTACCCCTGTCTACACTAGCCAGTGGATCCCACCAAAAAGTCGAATACACACCTGATTTATACAGGAGTTTAACAGTTAATTATATATCTAGTGCTTTACGTAGCTATTATCTATATTAAATCGCTGTTATAATATAATACGTATATACGAATTATTTATAATAGCTAAAGCGTTAAGCTACTACAAGAGCTATATAATAAGCTGTACGAAAAGCTATACGGAAAGCTATTCGGAGGGCTATATAAAGTTATACAAATTTTATATATACAGGTTTGAAAACAAATGTACCTTTAACTATCAGGGGTAAGAAAGCTATATTAAAATAGGTGTAGTTTAGAGACCCCTGCTGTTGGAAGTACCCGAAGGGGGTGGTTTTTTCTAGGACCAGACCATAGTACAGCTTGAACTACCGGTACTGGTGTACCCCCCTGCAAAAACAACCTAGTCACGTATTATGGGTCATTTCTACCCCTGTCTACACTAGCTAGTAGATCCCACTAAAAAGTTGAATATACACCTGATTTATATAAAAGTTTAATAGTTAATTATATATTTAATGCTTTACGTAGCTATTATTTATATTAAATCGTTGTTATAATATAATATATATATATAAATTATTTATAATAGCTAAAGCTTTAAGCTATTATAAGAGCTATATAATAAGCTGTATAAAAAGCTGTACAGAAAGCTATTCGGAGAGCTGTATAAAGTTATGTAAATTTTATATATACAGGTTCGAAAACAGATGTACCTTTGACTGTCAGGGGTAAAAAAGCTATACTAGAATAGGTGTAGTTTAGAGACCCCTGCTGTTGGAAGTACCCGAAGGGGGTGGTTTTTTCTAGGACCAGACCATAGTACTGCCATGGTTGCGGTACTGTATGGGATCCCGGTGACCAGGGTCCAAATCGCGCGAACTGTAGCCCTAGGCAAACTATTCCTAGGTTGCATGCAAAATTTGTCAGCCCAGCTAGGACTCCTCTCCAATAGTGTACATACAGCCTACCCCCCTAAAAGACTTGCCTTGCGGTTCGTACCGAAATTTTGGTGCAAGTTGTCCGAGACAAAATACTCTGCGCATGTCGCCTCTTGGTAGCGTGCCAAGTGTACAAAGACATGGGCAGTTTTACTTGGCACCATCTACGTATATAGTACCATAACGATTAGCCACTTCTGGCACTTGAGGTGACTACCGTACCACAACCAGGGTCGCTAGTGGTGCTCGATTAAGTAGATCCTCACATTGAAGTTACTGTATAATGGGGTTGCTCTTAAGGGCCTTGATGCTGGTGGTTCCCACTGGAGGGCGTACTATGTAATATGACTGCTGTTTGGATTGGCTCTTTATTGACTTTAGATGCACTGCCTGTGATGCTCAGTTTACTGCCTCTTGATTAAGCTTACTTTGCAATCCATGTAGCCCCATATATGATTTGTAGACTAAACTATGTACTTATGTACATGGTCCTCTTGATTTACACCCCCCCTGCGTCCATGAGAGGTATGGCATTGATGGAAATTTCCCACTTCAATCTTCTGGTATACTTATTGTACGTAACTATTGGTAGACAGTAGTCAACTACGGAGCATCTAGAACCTATAAATAGAAAGATAAGGGTATTACATACACCGCTATCTGCACCCGCCTACTGGGTCTTGGAGTGCATAAGTTGGCTAGTACGGCTTATGATTGTAACATAAGTGTTAGTATGTATGCTGCACGTGTTAGTTCTCCTGCATGGAGAGATTTGATATTGATGTTGTGAAAATGTAAGGTGTGACATACCTCTCTTCCCAGGCAACATGTTGGCAATACTCGTCATTTGTATATCGAATGATGTATTATTACTTGCCTGGGAGCCCCTTGGCCTTACGGAAACGGCACCGAATGCCTGAAGACGAACTCTTATGGAACACTACGATCGTTAGTGACCGGGGTAGTTTCAAGTTGGTGCGCTAATATCTTTTTCGTAGTTTTCATTGAATAGTACCTCGAGAATTTGTTGAGGCCCCCCCATCTGGATTCTAACTGTTTGCTGACACCATCTCTATTTTTCTCAGCATCCTTTTCTTCTTTTTTCATCAATTTTTCTCAGTCGTTCTACGAGCCCACTTACATGGTGAGAGCTTCACGATGGGCCGACTACGTCAAATAGCCACTGTTGTTGCGGCTTCAGTGGTCTTGGTGGCCATCTTCCTGGCTCGAGCTTCATCGTCAACGAAAGTAGACTACATTGCCCCGGTCCAAGGCCGGAATGAGACAGTGTTGTTTTTTATCAACGCCGAATATGGTCTCAGCAACGTACATCTTGCAACAGCCGGTGCGCTCTTAGAGAAGCACCCAGAGATTAATGTTCATATTGCGTCTTTCCCTCGACTAGCACCCAAAATAGCGAAGGTCATTTCTCTGGCCCGGCGGAAGGTCGAGAGTGCTAAAGATATTCACTTCCATGAGCTTCCCGGACCGGAGTATGCAGAGGCGCTTTCAGACCGGATGGGTGGCGTTGGAAGGAAGTCTATCCGTCATATTGTACACGCACCTGGGATCAAGGGAATCGACAAAATAATGCGTTCTGTGATGCCCGCAATGTCCCCTTGGGATGGAAGAGAACATGTCCAGCTTTATGAGAGGGCTACTGAACTTATTCAAACTGTCGATCCGGCACTGGTCGTTTTGGATATTGCTATGAGGCCAGCGATAGATGCTGCAAGACAGAGCAATCGCTTTTACGCTTATCTCACCCCTAATGTCCTGGCTGACACTTTCTGGGCTGAGCAGCCCAACGGAGCCATGTTCTGGAAATATTCTCGGTTTGTTCGCGGCCCGCCGTGAGATTCGCTAGCGACTAACAAGGTATCCCAGAATTGGCTGCGACTTTCCCTTTCCAGTGCCGTGGCGGAAGATACCCGAGAACTTTTATTTCACCGTGCGCTTTATCTATGGGGTTCTGACCAGGCCGGGTTCGAAGGAGACTAAGCAGTATCTCGAGGCGCACGGGATAGAGGATTCGGTCATAATCCCACGCCCTGCCGATAGGCCATGGATTTCGCAAAACATGCCGGAAGCCAGCCTCCCTCTCGATTTTGTTCCTCCTAACGTCACTAGCACAGGGCCCATCATCTTTGATTCCGAGCCGGCCGTGGAGCAAGATCCAGAATTAGTGGCCTGGTTATCGAGAGCACCGACGGTGCTCGTGAACCTCGGCAGTCTCTTTACTTACCCGGAGCACCACGCAACAACGATGGCGCTAGCGATAGAAGAAGTCCTTGCCAAGACGGATGTGCAGGTGTTATGGAAGATGGGTAAAGAAGAAGGTGTACCTGACAACTATACGTTGCCGGTTAAGAGCATCATAGATCAGGGGCGGCTTAGAGTTGTGGATTGGCTTACTGTAAGCCCGGCGTCGATACTGGAAACGGGCCACATCGCAGTCTCTGTCCACCACGGGGGTGCTAACTGTTACCACGAAGCCATTGCGTAGGTCGCTGCCTCGTTCGCTGGTTTCCCGTCCGCTGACTTTTCCTAGGGCCGGCATCCCTCAGGTCGTCATTCCCATGTGGTTAGACTGTTATAACTATGCACAGTTGGCCGAAGATGTCGGCGTCGGTGTCTATGCTACGCGGTCCACAGCACCTGACTGGACTGTGCAAGGTCTGCGTGATAGTCTTCTCAGGGTGCTCGATGAACGACAAGAAGGTATTCAACTGAGAAGTAAGGCTAAGTACTTGGGCGAGATAGCTCGGAAGGAACCGGGACGCTACGTAGCCGCCAGAGAAATTGCGCGGCTAGCGAGTTAGCGCATGCTTAGCCTTCTTACTTTTTAATTTTGATACGACTTTTTGATATCCAGGGTTGATGAGTAGGTAACTGATAGACATGGCTATGGGCGCACTATCTGAGTTGTGCACGGATTAGATGGGGTCTTGGGCATATAGAATGCGTAATTTAGATGGGTTAGACTATACTTGGGATTTGGGAGTTGAGTATTACAAGTCAAGCAGGGCACTCACGGCTCTAGTTGTAGATCGTTGGGCCCGATGAACATCGCGGTAATACCAATCTAAACTTCGACGAAGAGTACTAAGCTGACACTGCCTATACCTCCTGCGAAAACTATGCTTCAAGACCGGCATACGCTGACTGACTTCTTGCAATTCTGCTTCTTTTGACAGCATACTTATGATACAGCTGATAGTGGAAGGTCGGATTGGCGTAGCATACGCAACAATGAAGGCGAGTGTGATTGTTTCTGCCATACTTCCTAGAGCTGTGCGTACTTCATAACTGACGCTTGTAGCTTTGATTTCGGATGGCTTCTTCAGTTTGAGCAACTCATCTCAATTTTCTCCCTCTCGGCACATCTTGTTTGAACTCGGAGTTTACCGAGGTTGAGCAATGCCCGGCGTCTGCCAAAGAATATAAAGGAGGGAGGGTTTGAATAGCTTACTTCGGTCTGGGCTTTCGGGGTTTTAACAGACTGTCTTTGACTGGCTATAGGCGTTGATAGACGTCTGCAGCGACACATAGTCTTTTAATTGAAGTATCACTAGTCTACTTAATGTGATTAATTTGGAGGGCCTGAAGAAGTGAAACTGTTTTTCATATAATCTTGACGGAAAAGGCTTTCAACCTGTGAGTGACGAAGGAAATCACACGCATGAATCTACGAGTACCTGATGCTTTGAGTGATAAGTTTACATCTTCAACATATCTAATACGTAGACATGAGTTTCTTGTACGAGATTCGATCTAAGATATGGAGTGGTCATTCGCCTTGACAAATGGAACCAGCTGTTGCATATAGACAGCCAGATAAAAAGAAGGGATATTGACTTAAGAAGTGAGACAAGGCATGAGCTGGCAACCGAGAGATACTTACCTAAGTAGATCGACGTCTACTGTATAACGTACAGTGCCTCATAATGAGATAATACTGTATTTACCCCGGGCTGCTGCGCAGGATTCACGTGGAAAGGATGGATTGGGGCTGTGCTTTTGTGCTTTCTAGGTACGTTCCAGGTTTCGTCATGTCCCTAAACAGCCTGCCAAGACCAGCTAAAGCCACTCGTCATCACGGTCTCTCTCTCGCTCAGGAGCAGTCAGCGTCACCACACCACCGCTAGAACCACCGCTTTCTACACTGTATCTACCTGCTCGCCTGATCTTGCCTCGGGAGGCTGCAGCTGTGAATGAGCTGATTGATAGAAGTCAGACTAGATGCGCTGTCCAACAACCTGTTCCTACGGTCTCGTCTCTATCGGTTTCGACTTTTCATTCATACTGCTCGTACCTTTCTCGCAGCTCACCATCCATCTGAAAGCCACCCATCTACCGCCTACAATTTGTTGTCTATCGCGACAGCCGTGATCTAAATGGTAGCCTGTCGCATCGCTGCCACCGCCACTCGCCGTCGGTTATCCTCGCTCTGAAGTTCGCGATCCAGGCCCCGACCTCGTCTCAGAGTGCTCCTCTCCAACTACTATCAAACCGCACAAACAATCCACCTCCGCCTCAGCTTGAGCCCTGCGAGAATCCCCCAACATGTCGCCGCCGAGCATTCGGCTCCTCGCTATGGGCGCGGTGTCCCTGTCCTGCCTGGTCGCTGCACAGAAAAACTACACCCAGGTCGACATGATGCGGGCGCAGCTGGCGCTCTTAGACGATAGGCCGGGAGATTGTCCCCCATGGTAAGCTTGCTGCTGTGCCCCCTCTCCACCAACACCCCTCGGCGTTTGGGCTTAGCGAACTGACATGTGCTGCGTCCGCGCGATAGCTTCAACTGCCTCCTGCCGGCCTACGAGTGCGGCCAATTCGCCGACTGCAACACGTACAACGGGCAATGCGACTGCCCTGCGGGCTTTGGAGGAGACGACTGCTTACAACCAAGTACGGCTACCCCGCCACGAATGCGCTCTATCCGGGTTGACTTGACACTGACAAGAGAATAGCATGCGGCTCCTTGGCGCGAGGTAGAGATAGACCCATAAGAACGGGCGATACCTGCGAGTGCGACGATGGCTGGACTGGTATCAACTGCAACATCTGCACAGAGAACAAGGCCTGCGATGCCCTGATGGAGACCGGCCAGGATGGCGTGTGTTACCAGAATGGTGAGGTCGTGAAGAACAACTACCAGATGTGCGGTGTCACCAACGAGAAGATTCTCTCCATGCTCGACGGCAAGATCCCCCAGGCTTCTTTCACCTGCGACAAGGCAATTGGCTTCTGTGACTTTCAATGTGAGTAACTCCTGTCATATTGATCTATCTAGCCGAACCGAGCTGACGTCAACGCCCCCAGTCTGGGTCGACCGAGTTGAGTCTTTCTATTGCCACCTGGAGAACTGTGAATCAAGCGCAACTTTCACGTCCGACAAGAACAGCACCTATTACAAGTGTCCCGATGTCAAGTGTGGCTGTATCACAGATCGGTTCCTGTGCGGCCTTGAGGGTTCCATCGATCTGACTGATTTCCTGAAAGAATCTGTCGAGGGCCCAGCCACGTTCGAATGCCTACAACAAGATGGTGGCGTGAATGCATGCAAGTTCAAGGAGCCCCAACTAGACTGGATGGTACGGAGCATATTCGGGGACGAAAGCATCGAGCTAGATTGTCGATCCGGTGAGTGTCTTTACCACACCGAAGTGCCCGGATACCAGCGACCTGTTAAAGCCATAAATACGCCTCTGATTGCCGGCATCATCGCTGGTTGCTCCTTGTTTGTTGTGGCTGTTATCCTAGTGACTTGGTATCTTTCTCGCCGCCAGTACAAGTATGGACCTATCCATTTGGACGATTCCGACGACGAGTCCACGAAACTTATGACGAACCACAAGCCAGCCTCGCTGTATTTCGAGAATGTTAGTTACGGCCTCAACGGAAAATCGATTCTCAGTGATATTCGCGGAATTGCCCGTCCTGGCGAAGTTACCGCCATCATGGGTGCCTCTGGTGCGGGAAAGACGAGCTTCCTGGATATTCTTGCCCGCAAGAACAAACGGGGTCATTTTTCTGGGGACTTCTATGTTAATGGCGAAAAAGTTAGCGATACCGATTTTAAGAGCGTCATAGGATTCGTCGATCAAGAAGACACGATGCTGCCTACTCTCACAGTTCATGAGACCATCTTGACGAGTGCTCTTCTCCGACTTCCTCGACACATGGGTCGCGCAGCCAAGGAGCAACGGGTATATGAAGTAGAGAAACAACTCGGTATTTATCATATCCGGGACTCATTGATCGGATCAGAGGAGGGCAAGGGTCGTGGCATTTCGGGCGGCGAAAAACGTCGTGTCGGCATCGCTTGTGAGCTGGTTACGAGTCCATCGATCCTCTTCCTCGACGAACCGACAAGTGGTCTTGATGCTTACAACGCCTACAATGTGATCGAATGTCTGGTGACTCTGGCCAAGACATATAAGCGCACCGTCATCTTCACCATTCATCAACCAAGGTCGAACATTGTTGCCCTGTTCGATCGCCTCATTCTCCTAGCTCAAGGCAAGACTGTGTTTTCCGGACCCTTTTCGCGATGCCAAGAATATTTCGATGAAATCGGTTACTCATGTCCACCTGGATTCAATATTGCCGATTATCTTGTTGACCTGACTATGCATGCTAGCAATGCAGGGGCCTTTGATGATGGCAGCATATTGAACGATACCGCTAGTAGCGTTGGCCCGAGCAGCACCCTGGCCGTAAAGTCGGTAGCCAGTATTTCCGGTAATAGCACTGCAGAGGAAAGCTCTATCGCCGAGCCTTCTTCAAGTCGACCTAAGAACAAACGCAAAAACTCCATCAAGGCACGTCAAGAACGGGAACTTTTCACTCGGCGCAAGAACACTGCTGACACGGCCGCATCGTCTGATGTGGAGGAGGAAGTTGGAGCATACAAACTCCATAAGCAACCTGCCGGCGTTGTCCCGCCTCAGATTGTTGTTGAAGATGTTCATGATCTTCCTCCAGCAGCCGGGACCAATCTAGATGCTCTCGTTCAGTCATTTGCCGAATCTGATATTGCGGAGAGTACCCACGATGAAATCCAGCAGGCCATGGCTGTTGCACGTGAGGCGAATGGACAAAATGGTGGTGTAATTGGGAATAGTAACGGCAGTGCAATTGGCCGTGGCTACGCTCGAGTTAGTTATCTTCGACAGTTCGTTATCTTGTCACAACGAACATGGAGGAACCTATACCGCAATCCACTCCTAATGCTGACCCATTACGCCATCGCCATCGTTCTCGCTGTTCTCTCCGGCTACCTCTTCTACGGCCTGACGGATGATATACCTGGCTTCCAGAACCGACTTGGCCTATTCTTCTTCCTCCTCGCCCTCTTCGGCTTCAGCACGCTCACTAGCTTGAACGTGTTTGCCTCAGAACGACTCCTGTTTGTTCGTGAGCGAGCCAATGGGTACTATTCTCCTATTACGTACTTCGCGGCCAAAGTCCTGTTTGATATTATCCCTCTAAGGATCATCCCTCCAATTCTCATGGGTGCCATCATTTACCCTATGACGGGCCTCATACCTGATGCACCACACTTCTTCACGTTTATGTTGACCTTGGTCCTCTTCAACCTTGCAGCCGCATCAATTTGCTTTTTCATAGGTATTGTCTGCAAAGACGGCGGTGTCGCCAACTTAATCGGCAGCTTAGTCATGTTGTTTTCTCTGCTGTTCGCTGGTCTGTTATTGAATCACAATAAGATCCCCGATGCAGCAATGTGGTTACAGTCTCTATCCATTTTTCACTATGGCTTCGAGGCACTTATCGTCAACGAGGTGGTTAAATTGACGCTCGTGGACAAGAAATACGGACTGGACATCACGGTGCCGGGCGCCGCGATTCTGAGTTCGTTCGGTTTCGACAACGGAGCTAAGTGGATGGACATCATTAATCTAGGCATCTTTGCCGCCATTTTCGTTGTCTTAGCTTACGCGGCGATGCATTTCCTGCTGGTGGAGAGAAGATAGAGCAAGATACTCTGAATACGACGGACCTCGTGGTATATACATGATAGATGTCGATGTTGGGTCCGTTTTTGATGGATTTTGGGCATCTGTTGTAGGCAGATATGCATCGCTTGGGTGTAGATAGTAGGGCCCGATCATCTCTTTTCTAAATGCATATGAATGGTCACGGGTGGCGTTATGGGGGTTCCATCGTCCCATTCTCAGCCATTTCAGAATACAATCTAACAAGGACTTGTTGTATACATATAGTACATACTTTTAGCAAATTTTATGACAGTATTGATCTACAACTTATGGATATGTGTCGTCCATCTTGCCGCCGGTCAACTCCTCAGCCACCAGTTTCTGTCTCCGAGTCGTGCGTACTTGTTCCGAGGTATACTCGTTTACTAGGGTGCTGTGGTTGCGCTGAAGCTCATTCAACATTGTAGCCACGGATATGGGTTCGTCCCGGTCGTCCCAGATATTCTGGACGCGACGGCCGGGAGAACTCGAGCCCGAGAAGCGATCGTCAGCGAACTCGCGGTTGATGGTAGCCTCCAGTTCGGCCTCGTTCACAATGAAGGATCGGGCGTTCATGTACAGAGTCTGAATAGCGTCGCGTCGCGCCTCGCTTTTGACGGCTGCGATGGCGGCCGTGCGCGCGGCGGACGCAAGACCACGCTCGAGGCGGTGCGGGTCTAGGGCCACGGTGGTCTGTAGGGTGCCCGCGTTGATGGTGCCGCGGGTCAGACGCTCGTCCTCGCGCTCGGGGGCCATGGCGGCGGCCTTGTTCGCGGCGAGCTTCGCTGTGCGGTCGGCCAGACGCTTGGTGTCGAAACGCTGCTTCCGCGCCCACAGGTCCCGCACACCGGAGCGCATGTTCTCGCGACGGCTCGCTGCCATCTTGCGCTTCCAGACCTGCAGCTCGGACCCCGGCTCAGCCTGCGACCTGGCGTTGCTGGGCTCCGGGGCGGCGCGGCTGAGCCACGAGTCGGTGGGCTTCTCGTGGCTGTCGCGGTGCGCGAAGATGCGGCGGGGCACGGGCACGAAACCTCGCACGCGCTTCAGCTCCCGCTTCGCCTCGATGGACTGGTCCTGCGGCGGGTTCGGCACGTTGATGAACAGGGGGGACTCGGGCGGGATCTGCTGCGACAGGGCGCTGGGCGTCGCGGAGAAGAACCGTGTGAGGGCCGGCGTCGTGCATGGCGATGCGGCTGCGCTGCTCGTTATGCTTCGCGGCAGCAGACCGGCTCGCGGGAGAAGGGAGGCCATGGTGATGGTTGTGAGTGCCTTTTAGGCACGGTGAGCCGTGGAGGCGGGCAAGTTGTCTCGAGTATCGGGAATCGACAGTCCGGAGTTGTCTTGGAATTAATTCTCCTTCTACTCTTAGAATTGGTGGACTGTGTTGTCGCCGGCGCCAACCTTGGTTGACAATGACAGAGCTGATTGAAAGCTCAAGTCACTTTTCCTGCTGATGGAAAAGTTGCGTCCGAATTGAAGGTTCCGGGGTCCATATCGCCCCACTCTTTGTCATGGGTGTAGGACTGGGAGCGAAAGCGGTGAAGATTTCGCGGCTGGGCAGAATCGAAAAAAACGAGGTGGGGCCGAACTAGAATAAAACTTTCTTAGACAGCTGCAGCGAGTCCCGTCCCTTCCACCCACTTTACCAGCCAGCCAAAGTTCCCTGGTCTCAACCCGAATCCGCACCTCAATTCGCAATCATGGGTACCGGGAAGAAGGAAAGGACCCGTCTCGCCCGAGAGGGGAAGACGGGTAGCATGGACAATGTGAAAATTAAAGGAGAGAATTTTTACAGGTAAGGTAGGAGAGAGGATCGTGGTTGGGGGGTTTTCTGTTATTCTTACATCACAGGACAAGTACTAATGGGCAACTGTAGGGATGCGAAAAGGATTCGAGCCCTGAATATTCGCAAGGACCATGGCCCGCGAAGGAACGCCGAGGGGAAAATCGTCCAGTAGGTTCATCGTCATGTCCCACAGGTCAACGCCGGTTTCTAACTGTGTCATAGAGCTGCCAAATACCGTACGTTACTCTCTCGGCGAATATCGACCGTTCTTCCCTCCCATCGTACGGTTATTTAGTGGCCATGGCTTGCTAACATGACCATCAGAATCGCGTGATGCTCCTGTCGCTCGGATAGAACCGAATCGCAAGTGGTTTACAAACACAAGAGTTATCTCGCAAGATAGCTTGACACAGTTTCGAGAGGCCATGGCCGCAAAAGCTACCGACCCATACGCAGTCTTGTTGAAATCGAACAAGCTTCCAATGACTCTTATTCGGGATGGGTCCGATACACCAGGGCTAAAACAGCATCAAGCGAAAATGACGATCGAAACATCGTCGTTTGCCGACACATTCGGGCCCAAGTCGCAGCGCAAACGTGTGAAGCTTGGTGTGAGCTCCTTGACCGACTTGGCCGGGGATACCGAAAACAGCATGGAAACATATACTGAGCGTTTGGAGCAAGCCAGACTCCTGAGTGGTGCCGGTGAAATTGAAGGCGGCGAGGATAGAGTTGAGGTTGAAGACCCCTTGTCGATGGCTATCGAGCCTGTTTTCAGCAAAGGACAGAGCCGGCGAATCTGGAACGAACTCTACAAGGTCTGATGCCAGAAACAAGAGATTCTGTTGCTGAACGTTTAACTTACTTATTTATAGGTTCTGGATTCTTCGGATGTAGTCCTTCACATACTAGGTATGTGTTTTGGATAGGCCCTTCTAAGATTGCCACTGTGTGATTTATACTAACTTTCGATTTCAAACAGATGCCCGCAATCCCGAAGGGACGAGGTGTCGAGCAGTGGAACAATATCTTAAAAAGGAAGCTCCGCATAAACATCTGTGTTTCGTGCTTAACAAAGTTGACTTAATTCCTACTTCAGTAGCGGTACGTATCCCATTGTTCCGTAATTGCCCTCTTCACCATGTCCCAATGCTCTTGTCAGGATACTTTCTGCTTTATTGCCCTTCCCTGGAAGTTATCTGTTACAGCGTTGGAAAATCAAATATCAAACTTGCTGTTCTCTGGTCTTCGGATCTGAGAGCTGACTGGGTTCCGTTTTGGGACCCTCTCATAAGTTTCGCCGTGTTTCACTGAGTTGAAGTCTGCCTCTACCGTTTTTAGGTAGCCTGTGGCAGACTTCTTAGTTACGATTCATACATTTCGCTTCTTGTCCTTATTTTTCGCTTTTACATAGTAGGGCCGAGTTACTGACTCTATTAGGCTGCATGGGTTCGTCATCTGTCGAAAGAAGTGCCAACGCTGGCATTCCATTCTTCGATTACAAATTCTTTCGGAAAGGGACAACTCATATCGCTCCTGCGGCAGTTTTCATCTCTACACAAAGATAGAAAGCAGATCAGTGTGGGCGTTATCGGCTACCCAAATACGGGAAAGGTGAGCTCCTGTTACATCACCCAGCTATGCGAAGGGACGGGCCGCTGACCATCAAAAATTAAAGTCAAGCTTAATCAATACTCTGAAAGCTAAAAAGGTGGCCACTGTTGCTCCAATTCCTGGAGAAACAAAAGTGTGGCAATTTGTAACCTTGATGAAGAGGATATATCTTATTGATTGTCCGGGAATCGTTCCTCCCAACGCGAACGACAAACCGGCCGACATTCTGCTTCGCGGCGTTGTAAGGATCGAGAAAGTTGAGAACCCAGAACAGTATATGGAGCCAATGATGGCTAAGGTGAAACGGCATCATCTTGAACGAACCTACGAGATCAGCAACTGGAAAGATCCACAAGAGTTTCTGGAAGTTCTCGGTCGAAAAGGTGGAAGGTTATTAAAGGCCGGGTCGGTGGACTTGGATGGCGTTGCGAAAATGGTTCTTACAGGTTAGATACCCTCCTACCTTTAATTGTGTCCCGCAGTCGTACCCTATTTCCGCCTGCACCTGCATCGCCAATTACTAACTCTTGAATCCAGATTTCATACGAGGGAAGATCCCCTGGTTTACGCCAGCACCAAAAGCTGAGGGTGGAGATGCAGCCGCGGTTATTGAGGGTCGTGAAGGCCGGCTAGGTGAAATGCGCAAGAAACGGAAAAGAGATGGTACGGATGATATTGTCTCTTCGGTCCGGAAGCCCGTCGCAAACTTGTCAGCTGACGCAAAGACTGCGGACGAGGATGACGATAGTGAAAGCAACGACGAATTTGAAGGCTTTGGTGAGGATGATGAGTTGGATAGCGCACTCAGCGACGATGCCAAGAAGGCGGCGAGTGGAGGTGATGATGACATGATACCCCTAGAAGAGTTAAGCGAGTCGGACGATGATCCCAGCGACGGTGAAGGGAATGGTTGAAATACCATTTTTGTGGGTGATAGGTAGTGGCAAGCGCAATGTGAGCACACTGGTTACCCGCATCTATCATCATGACCCTCTTGTGATCATAGTCCATGATGTGACCTCAAGCCCTTGATATCTCGAGCGAATAGCAACAACCTCGAGATGCTTCTAAGCATAGTTGTAAGGCACATCCTTGCAGTCGCACAGCCTGCTCCTGTTTTGTGCTACGTTTATAGTCCCGGGAAGGCACTATCGCATTGCCTCCCATATCATGACGAGGGAGGCGTGCATGGGATGAAGCGGAAGGGACAGTGCCAGCGGGAAACGCGGCTATGAATGTAGCCATGGTTCGTTCGCGGGAGACATGCCCATATCACACCGGTATTGTCGTCCACCTGGTTCTGGTTACGAGGCTGCATCCAGACTTGCATCAAGACTTGCATCATAACCGGATCGGTTCTTTGGTCTGTTTGTCCGTTTTCCTTAGAAGACTCCTTGGGCCGCCATCATCATTTTGTTTCTTTGCAGGTTTGGCAAGTTCCGCAAGTGCCTCTGCGCCATGATACTAGCCATGCTCATACCCTTCTTGTCCGTCTTCTGGCTGCACTCCCTGAACCTCGTTGATGCCCGCGCGACGCGTGACAATGTTGGCTGTGGCTTTCATCTGTCGTGCTCAGGAGCCTTCAACGGGTCCATCGGCGAGAAAACCAGCGGCCAGGCCCGGGCTAGCAGTGAAGTGTCACCGAGCTTGTTCACCTGGTTTGGCGACGCCTTCGCTGATCAGCAGGGCAGTGGGTGCTGGTGGACTCGTACGTGAATCTCAACGTTTGATCCTCACCTAGTAGTTGCGTTGCTGAGCTAAAGATGTATGCCTGACAGCCCCGACATTCACGCTTCAGTGCGACAAGAATCAATCGCCGGATCACGGCTTCCAGATTGGGTGTGATGGCTCCCTGTCTTTCAGTGGCCAGTCTGTCTTTTACGAGTGTCCAACTGGAGAGGGTGACGAGGTCAATATCTACCTCCGTCCTGTTAGTGACCAATGTCATGAAATCACGATCCAGGCAGATAGTTGCGCGCCCTCTACGTGTCCAGGAGGTGGCGTTGGCCCAGGAGGGGGAGCCGGTCCAGCCCCGGGATCAACGAATTCACCGACGTCTTCTGGAATGACGCCTTCTACTCTAGCCACATCGCCCACTTCGACAGGGCCACTGTCCCCTTCGCCATTTACGACCAATGGACTGACTACTATCACGAGCATTACAAGCACGTCGACAACAACAATTACACAGCCTGCCCCTACATCAAGCGGATGCGTCGAAGTCGGCCCCGAGAGCATCATTCTTACGGACCTAGGCAACCCAGACACGGCGTACGGGCCCAACGCGGCGCAACACATCCAAGTATCGCCGAACGCGTCGTCCATCTTCAACTTCCACTTCGGCGACGCGGACGTGGGGAAGACCTGCGAGCTCTCGTTCCGGATGGAACGCGGGACGGCGTATAATCTGACGGGTACGGGCCTCGTCACGTTCGCGGCACTCGACGACTTCGCGGACGCCAACACGACGTACAATTCGATGCCACGCGTCATCGAGACGATAGATAACGGGCTACTGTACGAGGGCGTTGAACAATCCTTCGGCACATTTCCTTGTCCGGGCTCGACGACACACTCCAGTGTCCTCCTGGCCGAGGCACCTATGGCGGATACATGTCTGGATTGTATGCAGGGGGACGGCATTGGGATGTTCTTGCGGAAGTGCTGATCGCGGTGGGGCTGACACCGTTTTATTCCGAGGGAGTCTGGGAGGGAAGATGGATATCTATTTTGGGGCTGCGGGCACTGATTTTTACACTGGACTGGCTGAGTTTTTGGAACCTCGTTATTTTTTCCCCTTTGGAGGCTTCATGCCCGGGTCTTCTTTGTTTATCTTAGGAATTCGGATTACTTGTCGACCTTTTTGGACCATGTAGTGATATGGTAGATGTACCTGGCTTTGGGTTGGCAGATTAGAAGTCTGGAAGGGTTGCTGCTTTGTTAAAGTTTCAATTGATGGGAGCTTCGCCTCGTGGATTCGCTATTAGTTTTTGCTCTATTGCGATTCTCTCTCCGGTCGTAGGTAAGTATCTGGCTCAACACCAGAGGTTGATGTTAGGGGATTCAAGGTCTTGATAGGGAACTTGTCTCTTGGATTGCCAAATTCGTAATGAATAAGTGCCAGTCACATTGTATTCACGACGACACGTCACCTACGAGGCAACTTTCCTCGAGGACTCGGAGACAGTCTAGGTAGGTGGTTGAGTGTGGTGTAATGATGAGAGTTGGGGGCTATGTGGCTTAAATACAAACCCAGTCTTGAAAATTAAGAGGATTCAGTGTAACGTAATGTTGGTTCACGCGAGGCGGAATCGTCTAAAATCACCTTAATCCCTAATGACACTTTCCTATTCCTGTACCTCTCCCTCCACCGAGCGATGGGCAGCAGTTTAGCGATATGTATGTGAAGCCAGAAGGATTGATCATAGCTCGCTATGTGGCACTAATATTGGTATTGGAAATAGATGCCAAATTTACTTTAACTCATAGTTAAAAATGGCAGGTAGTGCCATGACGGCAAGGTGAAGTAACTATTGTGTGGTAGTGGGCTTCGACCGGATGGAGATGGGAGGGATGCTGATGCTAATCATAGATACTTAAGTAGATATCTGGGGTAAGTAGTTTAAGTTGCCCGGCAGGTCTTACATAGTTGCCTGCTTCCTCGGCACGCGCCGCGCCGGGAACTGTAATTTGCTACTTTCAGCGTGTAGTGCGAAGTAGACTTGAACACCCGGAGTCAGTTATTATCAATAACGTATTTGCCATCTGGAGCATTGACTGTGAGGGTTTCGGCAGGGATCTTGGCCCGAAAAGGAAGCTTCATGCTCTTAAAAGCCCACAAAGCAAGAAAAAAACGACGCCGTGAATTCCTTGTACTCGGTGCCTAGCCGTATACGATACACTTTTATTCGTACTACTTTCGCCCTGCACTACCGCGCGGTCTCCCTTCAAGATCCTGGCGCGTGAGCTTCGGGGTGGACAAGGGGGAAGTGAACATTGGTAAGTACAAGTATGCAAGGGGAGTGTGCTGTCAGAATCATGAGCTATCTGGCTTATCTCCCACTCACACTAAGTTGCAAGCCTAACAACTGTTGTTAAAGTGTTCTTTGGGATCATGTCACCATGAACGGGTGGCGCATCGTTATCACGGGTCTACGGACGTAACTGAGCAAGTTATGAGTGTGCATTGAGATAAAGACCATCTACGTAGGTATGTTAAGTTGGTTTGGTAGCTATCTAGCTTTCGTTATCTAAGTACACCGCTGGCTGGCGCTGTGAAGTAAAAGGGAAGACCATATCTTGTGTGGTAACGTTGCACGACTGGTGTTTATGTCGTGGATACACCTGGAAGACGCGTCGGTACTACGATATGGTTAGAAGGAGAGCAGTAAGTTAAGAATTAATTAAGCCTGTCGCATCGGCTTGCCGTTTGGGGTTTCATCGGTCTTACGGCGTTCTTCATCTGTGTTGGGGATTACGTACCTCAGGAGGTAGATAGGGAGCTCATTCATACCAAGGCCAGGACAGCCCGGACATGTATACCTAGGTGGGAGCATACCGGTATTAGCAAATATTTGATTTGTCCGCGTCTAAGGCTGATGACAAGTGGTTTAGTTCACTCGACGATGGTTGCATTGAAACGGGGAAGCTTGGCCTGGGGTTTTTGTTCATATGATCGCCGCATGACAGGCAAGATAAGGTTTAGTTCCCTCCTGGGCAAGCTCAATCTTGTTGCTGTATTCTCTGGGGTTATAGTCCACTTTCAACTCTGACGTGCATAGGCTCACAGGCACTTGACTATATCTTCTGCTGCCAGTTATCTACACATCTGTCACCAGGGACAAGTACAGGGCAACATTTATCCACACAAGGTTGCAATGGTCTTACTTTAACTACCATACTTGGTACTAGAGGCCACAGTTCTTTGCTAAGGGTCCCTCGTGGTGATGTGCCATTAAATCCTCCTATTCGTCGAGTCCTGCCCCTAATCCGCAAAAGGAAGCTGGGGATGCAAGGGGCTAATCGCAGCACACGCATGAGACTTTGAACTGCCAAGGTCTTGATGGGCCAGTGACACCTCAACTTATCTCTAAATGGTTAATGGTACCAGCACTACAGTTGCTGGGATAAGAAGATGTAACAATCACTAGCAACATGATAGAAGTGGGAGAACGCAGTAGAAGCAAACACAGGTCTCAACTAGAGAGACAATGTCTCTTCAGAGCCGTGGCGTTGTCTTGCTTCAGTGGGCGCCCAGATGCGCATGGCCGTGCTTGATGAAGGATTGTCTTACTGAACACCGGGTCTTATTATTAGATATGTTGTTTGCATATTAGAGCCTCCTCGCCAATTTCTACATTGCAGCCCCGCCAGCCATGTTTCCGATCCGGCCGTAGACTCGGCTGGCCAAATCCCCCCGAGCATTCCTCCACGCACCGATCCGGAAGCTCGCTGGCATGCTGGTGGCCGCCTCGCTCCTCGCGCCTTTGGATGAACTACCACGATGTGACTTGCCATTGTCAACGCTTCACAAGCCTCGCTGGTAGAACCCCAAACCTCGGTGCCTGTCGATCCCACCCCCTTTGGGCATAAGCTAATCTTGATTGCTATTCGTCTGTGGCTAATCACCTGCTTGTATCATCCACTTGCCGCTCCCTCTGGCATGCACCTATCGTGACTGCCACCAGGACCAGCCGTTCATGGTAGGATGACCACCACTGTGGCTACAGCATGCTCTTGCAACGAACCCCGATCCTGGATGCTACTATCCCGGGTCGATTGCTCTTTGGAGCTGGGAACCTCACCCTGACTTTAGTCTCGATCATGCCGTTGGCTCCAAGAACGGGGCCACTTGGCTGTGCCGCGTTATCGATTCAGGTTCGGAGGTTGCACGCGCGCGATGGGCCCGTCATCTCATGGTCGGCAAGGCATACCTGATGATTGAGTAACGTTGACCCCGGGATGGCGGCCTCGCTGTCAGTAAGGGAGTAGAACGGTATATATTGGGAGAGGTCCTCACGACCCTCTCATGATTCCGAAAGCATCACGACATTCCATACTTGGACATTCCATCGGCTCAGGCAGCTTTAGCTCCCACATTCCTTTTCACTTTATACAGTTCTAGCTCAGGCAGCTCAAGCTCGTCTCTCCTTCATTAAAAATGGCTCCCTCTCGAACCAACCTGGCCTCGATCGCCAGCATCCTTTCCCTCGCCCCATCCGCTCTCGCCGGATTCTCTGCCTCGGGGACGGATAACGTCTCCGTATACTGGGGTAAGGACAGCATATCGGCATACTACAATATGTGATTCAAACGGACTGACGTGATTTATGTAGGCCAGAACTCGGCCGGCGGTGCTAGTACCCAGGGAAGACTTAAGGAATACTGCGACGGTATGACAGCTACCAACCAAAATCCTATGTGTACGAGATTTTTTTACTAACGCTCTAGTTAGCCAACAACGGAATCAACGTGAGATGATTTCTGCCTAATACCAGCAAATCAGGTGTTCTAACGAGTCCTTATAGATTATCAACGTCTCGTTCTTGACATCCATCAAGAGCCCGACCGTTAACTTCGCCAGCGCTAGTAATGATTGCACTGCTATTAGCGGCACCAACCTACTGAAATGCCCCGAGATCGAGTATGTTTCCGTGTAGCAAAATTCCAAAGCGATTACCGGGCTTTAGTTGACGCATAATCCCACAGGGAGGACATCCAGTACTGCCAGGGCAACGGCAAGACCATCCTGTTGTCGATCGGTGGTGCCACATACTCCGAGGGCGGCTTCACTGATTCGTCATCTGCCCAAACGTCCGCCCAGACTGTCTGGGACCTGTTCGGTACTAACACGGCCGCCGCCAACCGACCCTTCGGCGACGCCGTCGTCGACGGTTTCGACTTCGACTTCGAGTCCAGCACGCAGAACTTCGTGCCGTTCGCCCAGAAGCTGCGCGATCTCATGGACGCCGCCTCGGGCAAGACCTTCTACCTCTCAGCGGCGCCCCAGTGCGTGTATCCCGACGCGGCGATGAACGACATGCTGAACGGCGCCATCTCGTTCGACTGGATTAACATTCAGTTCTACAACAACTGGTGTGGTGTGATCAACTTCTCCAACCCCAACGCATGGAACTTCAACGTCTGGGACGACTGGGCGCACCAGACCAGCAAGAACCCCAACGTTAAGGTCCTCATAGGCGTGCCCGCCAATACCGGTGCTGGCGGTGGCTATGTCAGTGCCGCGACCCTCGGCCCTATCATCCAGGACACCAAGCAGTACACGAGCTTCGGCGGCATCATGATGTGGGACATGAGCCAGCTCTACGCCAACAGCGGCTTCCTCGAGAGCGTCGTCTCGTCGCTCGGCGGCGCCGCCACCACCACCACAAGAGGTACGCCGACCACGACGACGACTATGGTCACCAGCACAACCACGCGCCAGCCAAGTACGACGGGGACAGGAGTGCCTCAATGGGGACAGTACGATTTCCTCTCTCCTTGAAAGCTGGTTATTAAAAGCGTTAGGACAATTGTGATGGGGACATGGTTTTCGTGACCCAGTGCGGTATTTCCTCAGAACAGAACATCTTTTGCTGACCAGTCACAGGTGTGGAGGCATTGGTTACACGGGGCCGACGGTTTGCCAGGCGCCTTACACGTGCGTAAAGACCGGCGACTATTGGTCGCAGTGCCAGTAAGCCCAGCGAGACGAACGAACGTGGTCGAGCGAGCGAGTCCGACCTCGATCTCGACGACGATATCTCACCCACCGACGTGAAACGAACGCCGCGGACGGGTACGTGAGGAGTTGGAAGGCGTGTGCGGGAAGATTGGCACCGACAATCGGACGATGAAGGCTTTGGTTTTCGATTGGGAAAGTTTGTGGGAAGGCCTGCGCTTTATTCATTCTTGTATATACTTGACTTTCTTTGGGCTATGCCCGTCAACATGCACATACCATTACCAGGATCAGACAAGGGCTTTTGGCTGCGATGTGAAAAGACCGAGTATGCTCAGTAAACCAGATTTGCCGCCATGTCGCCTTGCAAATGCCGTAAAATCTACAACCCCGACGATTGAGATGGCCGCGATATGATACACGGGATTAGAAAAAAACCGGCCAGATCGATGCGAGCCGCAGTATTACCCGCACCAAACGCTCTCTTCTGAAGGGGTTTGCAGAAATCACTCTCTCCAGACAAGAA
This sequence comes from Xylaria longipes, assembly GCA_025201785.1. NCBI lineage: Eukaryota > Fungi > Ascomycota > Sordariomycetes > Xylariales > Xylariaceae > Xylaria > Xylaria longipes. The sequence goes on from MU619689.1 coordinate 415,563, forward strand.
TACCCTTGGCATACAAGCCGGATATTATGCCAATTTTCCTATCGGAATCTCGCGCGGCCGTGGCGCTGGATGGATATTCCACATCGGCATATAAAGTCTCGAGCCCGCCATTTTCGGTCCACCTTGCCGCCCATGACGGTGCCGAAAACGTCCTGCAAGTCTCCTGCATGGCCGCGTCCGCCTTCGCAAGTTCGGCCGGTGAGTTGCAGATATGTCGCGTCTTGGCGAATTTGCCAAGACTCGGTATGTGCGGGTGGCCCGCGATCATGAGCGCGCCGTCCTTGGAGACCGAGAGGTTGTCCGGACCAAATGGCAGCCTGAGCTCAGACGCGGGCGTGAACTTCGGTACACTTGGCGACGAAGCCCCGTTCCCTGGCCTGCTGATGGAGAAAAAGTAGACTTTTGCCTTACCTGAAGATGCGACGACGGCTGTTGTGTCGTTGAGCAGTTCGATGCCGTTCGCGAAGGCAACGCGCGTGACCACATTGGCCTGCACCGAGGCTTCCGGGTCCTTGAGCACGGGTGAAATGTCGACGTGGACAATAGTGCCGCCTGGCAATCCGAGATTGGTCTCTACCTTGTTCAGAATAGAATGGTCTCGGACAAGGAAGTGATTGTTATTGGTGACGTAGAACTCGTGATCGTTTACCAACACGATAGAGTTCGGTCCGTGGATGAGCGGATGCTGGATAGAGCGCAGATGCGTTGCCGTGTACGCCTTCAAGTCCAGCTTGAACATCTCCACAACAGGGTAATCATGGCGATGGCTAGCGACGAACAGGGTTGACGTAGACTCATCGTAAGCCATGCCTAGAGTGTGGAAGTCGGACTGAAACTTGAAGCCGACAAATTTGAGCTGCTTGAGCGCTTCATCTTCAGATGCACTCGCGTCTTTGTAGTCGAATATGTACAGCCCGCCGCTTTCTACGGGCTCAGGGAGAAATATGCCCTAAGATCGATTGATTGTTAGCGAGCGCAAAACACATGATGCCCAAGATATGCACGCAGCCGAGACATGCCAACTCGTCCAAGCTTGGATGACCAGGACAAATAACAGACAACGACAGCACTGTGTTAGACGAACAAATAAATTATTAGGCGTTTACCATGACAGTATTCCATCTCTCGCGACCAGGATCACAGCCGAGGATGGCGAGACCTTCTGATTCGACGATCAGCGCATCCTCACAGCTGCGGATGCGGTCGGAGAACTTGACCTCGTGCGACGCGAAGGTATTGACCTTAACTAGCCGATGCGGCGCATTCTTCCAAAACAAGGTAGACAACACCTGCCCGCGCTCGTAGGTGAAAGGCAGCAGCAGTGCCAAGGCGACAATACTCTACGCGGTTCTCGATTAGTATCCGACTATGGAGTACTTGCCTGCGTCTTGAACACCACGGACAGTCCGGGATGGGGTATTGTATTCCAAAAGATAAGATGCCGGGACTCACGAGTGTCAGCTTGAAACCCATTGTAACGACGCTGCTGTCTTAGAAGAATTGCAGACTTGGTCATACGACGTCAGTCTGCGGTGTGGAGTGGTGCGGAATTTCTCTAAGGCATCCAGCCAGCCGGGTCTGTCCTCGCTAACCTAGGCTATAATTAGCGGTAAGCAGGGGAGCTAATACTGAATTAAAAATGTTACTGGTAGTACAGGAAGAAGAATGATAAAAAGAAAGGGGAAAAAGAAACTGAAAACACGATTGTCCACCACGCTGGCGTTTGTCATGCACTCCGCACTGACACTTATTTATATCCGTGATTGAGGAACCCAATTGTTGAGATTGACCGAGCCATCCGCACGTGTATTGTCTTGCATGAAACGAGTATATTGATTTGATCATCAACCATGGCCCGTTGCTGACGCGCAGCAGCCGAGTCTTTTACGGCCGAGCGACTGAACGTTGGAGCACTATTGCCGTCCGTTTGACGTCGAGGAGAGAGAGTTCTCGACAGAGTTCTATACAGTATGCGGTCTTCTATATACTTCCTCGTCGTACTGTATGGCGTAGAACATCATTGTTCTCATCGTAGGTGAGCGAAATAGCAGGCGACTGCAGTAAATCCGAATTCATGGCTTAGCTCACAGCTAGCCATTGCAGTACAGTTCAGTCATGTCTACGCTATCCGATGGAATTTCAGCGTTCGCAAACACTCATCACTGTGCAACGTGGATAAAGGTGAAAAATCGTCAAGCCTATCAGATTTGCCGTCCATTCATACGAGGTTGTATTAGAGCTTTAACGCTCCTCCTATTGTCGTCTAACTCGTTTTAAGGAATCATATTTTGCGTTGGTATTCCTAGACATTGTCTGATCTCTGTTACCTTTGTGACTAGCCACACGAGAACATGACTTCCAACAATACAGAGTTCGAGCCACACGGGCTCCGTTCTTCGATTCCCATTTCGAATATATAGACCGAGGTACGCTAGGTGGGAGCTTGTCTAATTGGCTGGTTATTTATTTTATATTTGGTACAGAGCGAGATCCTGTTATGCACGGATAAGTGCATTGATTCGGCCCGGTACCGGAGGCTCGACAATTGCGTATTTCCCGGAAGCCTCCCGTCTTCTGATTTGGAAGTGATGAATATCCGATATATCAGCAGATAGACACGGGGCCTAGAAATTCCCATCGAGAAAGGACTATGGTGCGTTCCAATCTTGAAGAATTATCAAGCTACAATTTTCCTTATACCTTTTGCCACTACGAATGAATGAAACAGCATTCGAAACTTCCAAAACTAGTTGAAAAATATCATCATCCAACTCAAAACAAACGGAAAAGAACAGGCAAGAATTACAGTAATCATACAATTTATTAGCGAATTTATATCTAGCAACTAGCTACGGAACAGTCATGCAATTAGAGGACGGTTGTCTTTCGTATCATCACGTCAGGCGCAACCCGCTTGATGCAGAGAAGACCAACAGATCGTCAGTTCATTGCATTCCTCCGGTCGTAGCATGTGCCACATGATCCATGAAGATGAATCGAACTACTCTTCGTCGTCTCGGGAAACGGAAAGGTCTGACCGGTCTGTGCAGAGAAGACCAGTGAAGAACTCTTTTGCCGGACGGCGGGGAAAATTCAAGGAAGCAAGTGTGTTTCAACAACGAGGAACACCAAATCATCGATCAGACTTTGTACGCCGCCCCCGTCCATGTTGTATGGGATTGTCTGGTCCAGCGTACTTGGAAGGATAAGGCAGCTAGACATTTCCGTAACATGGGCAGGGGAAAGCCGAAATCGATGCGTGTGAAACCTTTTTCTTTTTTTTTCTTTCTGTGTGTGTGTGTGTGTGCGTGTGTGTGTGTGTGTCCGGTGAACCTCTTGTCTAGGTCGCACGCAAGGAAACGCGAGGTCGCGTCTACCTTTCGCAGCAGAAAAGACCGAAGAGGTGAGATTTTATTACAGTCGCAACATCAGCACAAACTGACCCATGCGGAAGTGAAATCAAAACTGTGAACTCTGAACTCCTGTGTCTATGGCCAGGTCCCGAAGGTGCCAGGCGACCATCTGCTTTGAGCAGAGCGAATGAGCAGGAAGATTCCTGCGCAGTCTCGGCCATAAGACAATAGAGAAAAATCGAAAAGAAAACAAAATCAAGAACTTTTTTGGTGTTGTTACAAAGCCAAATCGGGCGGAATTAGGGGATCTATGAGCCATGGGAACTGGGTGGCAAGATCCATGAACAGTATAGCGACCATAGATAGGGAAGAGACTTGCCCTGAAATTCAGTTAGCATGACTAGAACATGTGACGGATCGATAGAAGGGGAGGGAAAGCTTCCACTTACCTTTAGAGCTGTCAAATTTATGACTGCGGCTTCATTCAAATATCATCTGAATCTCACCCCATTGACCATTTCGACATCTGCACCTTCCTCTGTTCCCTCATCTGTGGTGTCATCCAAGTCATCACTTGGAAGGGTACTGTCAGAATGATTCTCTGTGCATTCATCTGAGTATTCATCCGCAATTGCACCGTTCGAAAAAACAACTCCGTTGATCAACTGGCCGTTACCGGTGGGCTGCTCATTGCTAGCAAATGTGTTGCCGCCTGACTGATTTGGGATATGTGCCACACCATAATTGGCAGGATCGATAGTGTTGGAAGAAGAGTCTTCGTGATTTAGACCCATCCTGACACTTCCAGGGGAGCGACGGCCAGAGGTGAGCCAAGTACTAGAAGGTTTGGAGTCAGTTTTCGCTGTCTTGGGCGTAGTTTGTGAGGGTTCCAGAGGCTTCTAGACACTTTATTGGTTCAAAAAGGAGAGTTTGTGCTCTGGAAGTTGCCAAAATAATAAAAGAAATGATCCCGAGAATTACTCACTGCATAGAGGAACCCCACGGAACACTGTAGTTTCCGATAGTAGAATTCATGACGTCCAAGTTCCTTCCATCGCCAACAGGGGCAAACGAAGTAGGGGCAAACGAAGCAGGGGCAAAAGAAGCTGTAGGCATAGTTGTGACGTTTAGAGCCATGCCTGGATTAGAGTTCGGTGCCACGTAATGAGAGTAAGGACCTGCAAAACCTGAAGTTGTACCGGCATTGGTAATGGGGAACTGAGCTACAGGTGTAGGTACAGTGGCTGTGTCATCTAGGGCGTTAACAGGGGCGTGTAAACTCGGGATCGTGTTTCCTGAAGTCGGGATTGCAGCCGGACCCTGGAATGTGCTTTGGTAGCCTGGATAAGAGGAACCTGTTATATTAAATGCTGAACGGGTATTCTCAAATGAAGGCATCTCAACGGACGTAGGTGGGTGAACTGGGACCAGATCCTGATCCCCGTATTGACTAAGGTTAGTCCAGTCAAAAACTATGTTATCCTGGGTCGTGTCAGTATTGACGGGATGAAACGGGACACCGGACATAGATTGAGCGTTTAGGTCTATACCCAGATCCAGGGATGGACCAAGGCCAGTAGGGTCAAGCCAACTAGAATCGACAGGAGGAGGCTGAACAGCCGACGCATTTGAGGCTACGCCGGGACCCGGGAATGGACCAAGGGAGCCAGGATTATAAGCTGTCACATTCGGGGCAATGTTGGTGCCAACGGGGGGGAGCAGAGCAGCAGAGGCATTTGGGGCCATACCGATGTTGACGGGAGCAACTGGAGCGATGCGTGTCTCTGTAGCCACAGTGGCCGGGGCGCTGTAACGGAGAGCAGGAGCGTAACGAAGCGCCGCCCTTGCCGCGGCCGAGGAAGCCTCAGCCGGCGTGGCAAGTCGCAGAGCAGCGGTGGTCGGATCAGATCCCGGGACCATACCGACGAGAGCCCTGTTCTCGTCGTTGGCTTCACGAGACGGATCGACGTACAGGGGGGCAACGAGTTCAGCGTATCGGTCGATACTCCGAGCGCCGGGGCACCGAGCCCAAAAGTATTTCATGAGGTCCAACGTGTTTTGGTACTCGACGGGAGGACCTTCCATTTCCTCCGCCTCAGGTAGGAGGAGTGCGTTCCCCTTAATGACTGGGCACCAGACTATTTTGCCATCCTTTTTCTGCGCCTGAGACATGAGTGTGCGGCGGTCGCTGCGCAGGGACTCGTCGACTTCTGGGCGGCGTGGAGCCGGATTGTGGTACTCGAAAATATGCCCCTCGTTGGCTTGGAACATCCCTCGCCAGATGCCGCTATAAAAAAGATCGTCGGCCATTGCCAATTGATGGTATGTTGCGATCGCTCTCGGGGTGTTCCTGTAAGGTGTCTTTTCGCACTCAGCTGCCACCCGAGCCATGAGAGAATGGTTGAAGATGTTGTAGTTATCGGGCAGGATTACACCAAGAGGTGGCGGCCCCATGACGGAGGCCTCACCCGTGCCCCCAGTATCAGCAGAACCCATAAAAGGATCAGACAAGAGAGACGCAGAGTTCCTCGCAGTCGAGTTTGTCGTGTCAGGCTGAAATGAAGGTGAACTATCTCCGTAAATGAGGTTGTTTTGGACGGAACGCGGGGCGGCGTCATTAGAAGGGTTTCTATTGTAAGCCACCAGCGCTTGTGATTGATCTCCCCCCTCTTCTTGGTCGGTGATATCCTCAATTCGTCGGCCACGCTTAAAACTGGGCGTGGGCGGGTTTGAGTCACGGTCGCTAAACTTCCGAGCCTTCTGGGTCTTCGAAGGCTGCGAGGACCTAGCTCTATCGCGATTGGCTCGCCCTCTAGGTGATGGTGTGTCTGGAACCTCGTTGATGAGGTGGCTTAGACGGGCCGTGGAAGGAAGCAGGCCCGCATTACGACCTGATCGCGTAGCAGAGGGGCCGGGCATCGGCCGAGGCTGGGCAATACCGTAAGCTGTTCCGGAATTAGAGGGATTTGGGCCCAGACGTTCACCATTGAAACGCCCGTCTGAGAAGTAGCCGGCTGGCAGACCGCCATTAAGCTCCAGCGCATGCTGTGAAGGATGGTTGACCGTGCTTCTACCAGCTTGCATGGCGGGACTGCCTTGAGGACCGCTCACGCGCATGAGAGCTTCCTGCTGTTCACTTGTCAAATAGTCGCGAGCGTCACCGTATATCTGGCCCACACGGCCGGGGATAGCCGGCGGCGGGATAGGCGTGCGGAACAAACGTATGAATTCGCTGTCCGAGAGATTATGCTGTGGCCGTTGAGGTGCTGGGGCATAACCGTACGCGAAATTGTTCATATAAGGTCCAGCTTGCAACCCAGGAGCAGCCTGGGCAGCCTCTGGGATCACAAACTCGTTATTTGCAGTGGGAAGCCCAAACACAGCGGACGGGTTTTGTCCGGTGGGATTTCCTGTATCCAAAGTTGGCGGTTAGAAAGGCTTCGAAATCGGGGCCTCGAAGTTGCATTCATGGAGATCTTGGGCAGAAATCTGGATTGAAAAGTAAAATACCTGTAGGCTGATGCGGCGGCGGTCCCTCCCGGTTGGAAGAGCTCGAAGGCTTACGGTGAGCTGAGTTCAAGTTAGAGGCCTGTGTCCAAATTGATGTCTTCGTAAGATTGGAATATTTACCTCGACTTCCCTGGCCTTTGCCAGAGGTGCAGCTCTTGTTGTCACGTTTCTTGGGAGGCATTGTGCCTGAGGAAGACCCAAGGTCTAATGAGCTTGGGAAGTGAGATGACAAGAAGACTAAGCCTGAAATATGGATTAGTAGGAAATAAGAGAATACGTGTAAAGGGAATCGGGTGCAAGGTATTTGAAGTGCCTGGCGGAACCTTGGGACCAAGGTGAAATGGAACAATGCAGACGGAGGTATGGGAAACCAGGTGGTCAGTATGATCAAGTGGAAGAAGAGGAGAGTTTAATGAAGAAGTATACAGTATATTCTGCTCGGAAACTTGCAAGAATAGGTTGAATGGACTGAATACTTGACAAGAAAATTGTTGTGGGAAGATGGGAAGGGTTTTGATGGACTGTTCTCCAAGAGAATGTGGGTTAAAATAAAAAGAGGGAGAGGGGCAGATCTTCCAAGCCCAGACCAGATGTGCAACTGCCTTTTCTAATACCACAGTGGCCATTGTGGACAACATAGAGGAGTTTCGGGCCATGCCATATAACTCCGGCCAATGGCGCACTGCCCATACTGAGGGACCCGCGTGTTACGCGGGGCGACAGCAAGCCTCACGATGATAAGATTGGGTTTTAGCCAATGTGGCCCAACTACTAGGAGTTAATGGCCTTGCCTGTGCTTGTAGGTGGGCAACAACTTGGAAAAAAACTAGGAGAGAAAGTACAATACAATGGAAATCAAGGAGGTACTTATCTCCCAGGAGATATGCATATTAATTTGGCAACTCAGATGTACGCATCTTGTGGGGGAAGTCACAAAAAGTACGTCTAGACTTTCAGTAACAGCACAAAGATAGCCCGGTAACAGAAATATCAAAGTGCTGTGTGACACGGGCAACGGGCAACATGTAAGGAGATGACGCAAAGACACGTGTAGAGAAGGACGCATCACGCCAGTAACATATTCTGTGCAGGCTGGAAGAATGTTGTGATCCTACATGCTTAGGGTTTTGATAGAACTACATATAAGAAGACTTCCTGCAATAACAATAATATTGCATTATGAGTGTGCAGCTTGAGCACACCTAGCTTCATGAAAATCTAGCAACAGGTGATAATACGGGGCTCAGCGAACCTACCCGGGACCTTCCTGCGCATTGTGGAAACACTGCATTATTGATCACCACAGTGCACTGGGGGATTGTAAGGCTATTCTCAATCCATCAGACCTGTTCAAAGTAGTTTAGAATTTATGAACCTCGTAATTCACGTTTATCGGGAAAAGGAAAAAAAAAAAAGAATTGTAGAGATGTTAAGGAGCTATTGTCTGTAGTGGGTAATCAGCCTAGTGCTAGCCCACCGAGCTACAAGGATAACTTCACCCATATTAGAATGTGGACATTCTAGAACAGACTGTCTATGACAGAGGACAATGAATTGCCACTCTACATTACATTGGACACAACTGTAATTGCCTTGATGTCACGTCCAGCCTTGTGAGCAAGTTGCGGGCAATAATGCCAGATATGAGCTACAGGTGACCCATAGGTAGGTAGGTGTTGCGCGCATATGACCACCAAAACTCGAGAAGGCAGTCTAAGAGCTCATATTATAAATGAACGTAAGGTGATTATCATATATGACATGCAGCAGGATTCATTTATGTTTACGTTCATCAGGAAACAATAAAACCTAAATTTAGATAAAGGAGTATGGTGACTAAAACCAAAGATAAGTGTGATAAGGACACACAAAGTATCTGTGAAACAAATTAAAATCGGACAGGAGCACCTGCTTGTGTCTCTGACACGTATCATATACTCAAGTAACAGGCGAATTAATAATCTAACTTGAGAATGGGACCCAGTAATCTCTTTAACGGTTGGACACTAAAGGGGATGAGTGAGGCTAATTGTATCATGGAGAAGGCTGCGAGACCTTGCGGGAGAGCAACAGGCAAAGTGCGGAGCCAGGATAAGAAAGAGCAGCCGTACTAGCATCTTTCGGATCCGAATGATAGCAAGATGGGGTGAACCGGGTCAGAGTAGAGAAATATTTGGGATGCATGGGTTAAAGGAATGGGTGGAGTTGCCGACGTTGGGATATGTTGAGGTTGAACATGCGAAGTGTGCAACTTTGATTCGCAGCAGTCACATGAAGTCTATGGGGCAAAGTTGAGGAAAGTATGTTGCTTGCAGTTGCTGCTTTTAGATAAGGATAGTCACTAGATTATTCAATGACCAGAAGAACCGTGTTCTCCATTGACTTGTTTGATCTGAAAAGAAGCATGGCTGTACATCGAAGATCCAGCAATCGTGTCTCGATTCGCCAATAATAGGGTGTCGAGCGAATCTATTCGGTCTTCCCCTGTAGTTTTGGTAAGATTCTTCGGGATCTAGCGGATTACATCCATGTCTTGGCTAGGTAGGCACGACTTTCACCCAACAAATACATGACCAGCTCCTCACAAAGGCATTCCAATCACATGTGGCAACACAACGTTACAGACAACCCATTTTCCGGTTCCAGCGGGTAGACTCCAGTGTAGTATCATCCACGCATCCTGCAAGCCAGTGCCACAGGCATGGAAAACAATGGCCTCGGTATTGGTATTGGTAGACTGGGACAGGACGGCAATCGGGTTCGTAGAGAGGACTCTATGATACGGAGTGTGGTGGATTTGGCCTAATGAGGCCGGGAGTGGCGATTTGGAATCCTTCCAGCTTGTCTCTAGATATATCTTGTTATGAATTCTGTAATCTACATAGACAAGAGCGTGAAACGTAGTAGTGCCCGCATTGAGGTTGGTGTATACGCAGCTGGGGCCCCTCATGGTCGTCACATTGCTGAGATATGTCCAAGTCCCGTTCTTGAAGTGATATTGGTAGACACCACCTTCAGCGGTAGGGACAAGCGCCATCAATGTACCAGGAGAAGTCTGATAGATACACGCAGGACCGGTAGCAGAACGTGCGATGGTTTTTCCTTGGCGCCAGTGATGTTGACGTTCGACTGAGTTGTTGCTCGTTCCATACTGAGCGCAACGATAATGTATCGCCCTCTGGTCCTTGTCAATAACCACAGTCTCGAGGGTGGTCCCATCGGAGTCATTGCCCATGGACAACTGACTCTGCAATAAAGGAGCTGCGTCGATAGCTTATTCAGATTGTAAATTAGTGACTTGGGTTTAGAATGAGACTCAAAGGCTTAGACAAAGGAACTGGACCTCTGGTGCCAATGATCACCCAAGCCAAATAGACTCTACCACACACCAATAGGAGGAGGAATAGGAGGAGGAATAGGAGGAGGAATAGGAGGAGGAATAGGAGGAGGAAGAGGAAGAGGAATATAAAATACCGGCAACAGGAGGAGATTTTGGCCCCGATGCAGCAGTTATTGTTGCGGAAAGGCGCCAGGCGTACACGCCGTTGTCGACAGGAATTGTATTATCGCGCGTGTAGTGTTGCAGGGCACCATGATCTTCAAGAACGACGACCTCAAAATCCCCGTGTTCTTGATTAGCATGGTGCTTCGAAATACTCTGGATCATGGAGCCGCCAGATTTAGGGTTACTGGAGACAACTGCGCAGGCAGACCACTGACCCGTGATCCGGTCTCGATAGAAGTGCACAAGCTTGCGCTGAGCATCTCCGTTGTAGCCAGAAATATTGATGACGGCTTCTAGGTTGCCATAGGAAGATTGACACAGACGATTCATGATTAAGTAGATGCAGATGACAGTTGGTGATGCTGTAGGAAGGGCTGATGGGAGGTATTTTGTGATGAAGTAACCTTGGTTGCGGATTCAGGAAATACAGACTTTAGTCCACACCGAAAATATTTGGGATATAGCAGTGGGATAGAAATGGCAACAGTTACTGAAACACGGAAGCCCTGCTTGCTCGCCTACCTCGTATCCTGATAGGCACCCAGTACTTGACTTACAATACTGTCCAATGATATTTGATCAGGCCGTTTGTAGTCCCAAAATTTTTCTTGAGACTGACCAAAGTGACGCGGGAAGCCATGCATCTGCCCGATTTTCTGTTTGCTGTGAACGTAACACGCCATCATCCGAAAATCTATGGCTGAGCTCGTCAAAGTGTCGCTGGTCTTCGTCGCACAAACGCACAACTGTTGTTGCCTGGCACAGCATATTGGCATAGCTCGGCCCCTTTACACAAGTAGAGGAATAAAACAGGTCTAAAAAGAGACCTAATTCCCATGAACAAAAATGAATTGTAACATGTAACGTAGCAGAAAAATAAATTCAGGTCTCCCTGGGAATCGAACCCAGATTAGCGGAATCAGAATCCGCTGTGATAACCATTACACTAGGAAACCAATTAAATTTGCTAGATGCGTGAATAATCTAATTCTTTACCCTATTTCTTTTCGCGTCCCGGCTATGCGGTCACGTGTGGAGATCACCCTTCCCTTCTGCTATGCTATGAAGTCTCGGCGCAAGCAATTGTCTAGAATGCAAATATTGCTCCTTTTGCGCAAACGACTCTAAGATCAGGTATGTTTTGCCCTGGAAGCTAGCTTCTTAGAAAGTGCCATTAAAATGGCGCATTTATCTCAGCCTAAAAAGGTCCATACTCACATCCTGAAGCAGGAATCAAATTTACCGCTTCGGGTGCGGCGTTATGCGAGCGAAGATCAATCAACGTGATATGGATAAGACCACTCGCAGAGGCCTTCAATTACAGCATCAATTATACATTCCATTCGCATATTTTAGTCAGAATTGGCGCGTTGGTGATATGAAATATGGCCCAACTCCATTTGTCGGAGGCGCGTGGCTCGTGTCGTTCTGACGATGCATCACTCATACAAGCACGGTGAATGGTGACACATTCGCCATGGCGCATTGATTACATTAGATACTATCGATCATAGGGCATCTCCGACTTGCGCCAGGTTCTCAATAGCAGCCAACCCATAAAGCGCAACATCGTTCGTCGAGATCCACGCCGCTTCATCCACAGGTACCAGAACCTCACTTCCATTCAATCGCACACTCGTCCAAGGGACCGTCGGCGCGAAACCATCCGTGTTTAAAAACTCGTTCCACGCCCTCTTAGCGAGTGTCGCATTTCCTAGCCTCTTCGCCGCATAGGCCGTTAATCGCGAGTGTCCCTGGTGAAGGCTCAGACTCCCAAACGACGTCCCATACCGTGCCTTCTGCTCGTCCCCACCGGCGCCGTAGTAATAGCAATACTCTAACCACGCCTTGTCAAAGGCCTCTGGTAAGTCATCGCCCAAGTATTGAGTGATCTGGGCGATGACCTCAGGCAGTCCGAAGCTCGCAGAGAGATGCGATACTGCAACTTCGCCCTGGTTATTCGGATCTGTGACCGGTGGCTTGACCTCCCCGGTGTAGATGTTATATAGCCCCAAGCCTGTCACGAAGCCATTTTTCAACGATGCTATGCCCTGCATTGTGGCGTTCAGCTTCGACTTGGCCTCTTCCCAGCGTGGCCCTCGGCGTTCCCACTCGATAAGCCAGATCGCCGCGAGGCCGGAGAAGTCGATGCCAAGATCGAGGTCAACGGCCGTCGGATCTGGGACGTATGTACCATTGTCATCGCGGACCTTGCGTCGTGGATCAACTGTCAGAAAAGCTTTGTCGGCATCCATGAGGTCATGTAGCAGTTCACCGATGCGTTCGTCGCCGCCGGATACGTAGTAGAAGATCTGCCTATAGATCGGCGTCGAAACCCTAATCTGCTTTGCACTGTCGGACCAGTGCTGCACGCCGTGACGTGTTCCGAACCCGCTGTACGGGCCTAAATGGTAGACATCAACCTCGCTGGTATGTCGGACGTGGGCTTCGGCAAAACGGTAGACGTCCGCACGGCCTGTCCGGAGGAAGTAATTCCAGAAAAAGAGATCCGGTGATAATTCGGAGTTGTCCCATGCATAACCACCAATATCGTAACGCCAGACATGACGGTCCGTATCGTACGTGTGCATGAAGTCACCGTAATCCCAGAAACCATACCACTTTCTCTGCTCTACCTGTCCCTGATAGAACTTATTAAGGAAGTCTAAATGTGTCTCAATGGTCTGCACGGCTTGTGTTGCCGTCGTATTGTTCGGCACATCCCAGTAAGTTCCAATTGCCTCTGTTTGCTTTATGTACTCGGGTTGAGGGACTAATACAGGCGGCTTGTTAATGAAACCTGCTAATGATGCGAGTTCATCTGAAGATGGCGTGCTGTCAAATGGTCGAATATATATCTCGTTCGTTCTTCCAATGCCATGAGGGGTGTTGTAACCGTCTTCGTAGTCCTCATAAGTGATTTCTAGCGCATCCAGCTGTTTCGCGTACGTGTCTTCTCCAAGGCCGTCGTGAAAAGGGCGCAAGTCCATCGGTTCACCAGCCGGGCTATACAGCCATAACGTAATTTGGCCCGAGTCCGTAGCCGCGTTTGATATATCGATGCTAGTTGGATATCGCTTCCAGAAGTCGCGATGTCCGATGGCTAAACCGCCTGTTGTAGCACCTCCGAGATAAGCTAGGCCACCGGCCCGAGTTCCCCCAGGAATCTTTACCCAGCTGTGCCCAGCTTTAGTCCGCTTCTTCAACGTAAATCCGTCGGGAGATAACTGTGTGAGCGTATAATCATTCCAAGCCGGAATCCACTGTAGTCTCGAGTTGACTGTTGTGGCCCAAGTGGTGACATCTGGTGTTTTCTTGCCTTCAAACTGGGCGACACGAACTGCTCCACCCGGATCTCTACGCAAACCGGTAACTCCTTGTACGGCTTCACTCAGAAAGCCACCGTCAACCCCTGCGATTCTGACATGACGATCATATAACTCCTCGCCAGCCAGAGGGATGTCGAAATGAAGCCCGATTCCAGTTATGAAGTCCTTGTCTGCTGAGCCGTCGAAAAGGACTGTATGTACAATCCTGATCGTGTCCGAGTTGGCGTATAAATAAAACCGTACTGTAAATGGGATCCAAGGATCATGCGTCACTGCAGACTTTTCGTCCCCGATGCGATGGTCGCCTCGAACTGTGACTAACGTTCGTATCGTACTATCTTCATCTACTGTCGTCGTGTTGATTCTCGATTCAAGCTGGTAGTAATTAATACTATTATTGACCGAGCTCTCTCCAGTCTCTGCTACCCCTGACTGAGATCTCAAAACAAGCTTGCCATTCTTACCGACGACCTTCCCGCTAGATGTGCTTAAAGAGCTGAGAAGTACATTTCCTGATTTCGGGAACGAAGCCGTAAGTTTTCCCGTATCGACCGTAATCTCATCCTGTGCGTTGCCTACTTTAACAGATCTCCTTTTAGTCACCCGAAGAGTGCCCCTGGAAGCCGTGACTTTATACCCGTCGGGTACTGACTCAGAGCCCGGTATGGCATGGCCTGTCCACTTGATAGAACCGTCGGCCCAGTATGACGTTACCCATGACTGAAGAGCCACATCCTCACCACCATCGGTCGAAGCTGAGAAAGTAACTTGATCCCCCAGATGCTTGCCTTTCGGCCATGGCAGGCCGAAGGTGGTACCGAGGCTTAAGGCCGGCTTGCCTTCGAGCCACCTCACGTTGACCGCATCTGATGAGCTATTTTTGTTAGATATCGACAGGCTTCGGCCAGTGACGCAAGGCAGATACAGCGCTAAATGAATCAACACATTGAGATGCATCCTCAATTCTAGTGATTATGATGAGGGATACTTCAGATAGTCAGTCCATCAGCCAAGTGAAGCTGCAGAAAAAGCGAGCAGGTCGTACGTATTTAGATCTTTTCACCGCATCGCTCGGGATAAACAGCTTCACCTGAGCCCAGGCGTTATCAATAACAACTCCAATATCCAAATCATTATCCTCTCGGATTTCATTGTCCCGAGCTAGGGTTGGACGAAAGGGACCGGCAAACGTTTTCAATAACGGACGTGCGCCATACTCTCGGTCGGTCCTCGATCTGGAAGAATCCACAAATCACGATGCAATAAATTTGGCTGCTGTCACCCATGCTCCCGGACTCATATCGATCGTTATTACACGCGTAGCAATATCTGCGGGGGTTGCAGGGATCGAATAACATCATGAAGCTTGGCTATGATCACAGAGAGCGGAGCATTGGAGACTTGTCCCCGAAACCCGGGATTTCGGTGAACCGACGCTTGGAGTAGAGCTTGAATGGATAAATTAGGCCATATTATTGAACACTACTGTACATAATATTCCATTCGCAAGCGCAAAGTTCTCTGTCAACAGTGCTGTGAAGCAAGGGAAATCGCTATACACAATATTTAATGAAAAGTTAAATCACTCGCACTGCTTCAGCATCTTGGTATTAAAGAGTGTATAATGCATTGGTACGAATAGAGGAAAACAACGGAAAGGGTGGTGAAGAGTGTTATCCAGTAATAAGATCATGCATTGTAGCTAATGTGCTGCACCCTCAACCTGTCCTAGGCATTGAGTTCAGTGACACGAACTAAGTCTAGAAGTAGATTAAACTTGGATAATATACTCCTATACAACGACCGTGCCTTGCTTATCTAGCATACGGTAATCCCAGTCCATGCCAGACACAATATATGGCACTGGCCTCTCTCCATACTGCACGAACTTTCCCGGCCGCCAAACAAAAGCTTCGCATTATGACATTGTAAAACTCTTCCATCGTACGTTCATTCACGGTGATCGGTTATGTCCGCGAATGACCGAGAAATCTCACTGCCATCTTCTGATCAAGACGCCATTCGGCACCATCGGCATCATCGGTATCATTGGGGACGCCGAAACCATCGGTACCATAGGAACTGCGGGTTGAAGGAGGACGGGAGGTGGAGGTGCGACAACCACGACCGGTATTGGACGTAGGATGGTGGCTGGTATGAAAGGCTGAGCGAAGCACATCTTGATCGATTTTCGTTGCTTTAGTCGAACGGACTTGGCGCTGCCACTCAGTGTTGTTGGTAAGGGACTTGACCTCAGTGGGTAGATGAGAGGCGAAGAGGAGGTATGGTCTGTGATGCAGTTGCTCGAGGGGAAGTATGTATAAGCACGGTAGAGGGTATACCTACAGAAGTGGGAGATAATATCACAGAGAGGGCGGGAAGCAGGTATATATAGCACTGCGAATTCCAGCTTGCATTACGAACAAGAGACAGTATCTAAGCTATTGACATTATTTGCTGTAACCGCGCCCCCTCAGCGACTCATTTGAGAATGGAAGGCAACGCAGCTGCATGTGTGTTCCGTTTCAATTCGTTAGAATCGTGTGATTGTGTCCCGTACACGAACGGCGAAAAGGGTATTAATGCGAGAGCATGTGACGGCTAACAGCTGCTGCCAACACGTACAATACATGTTGTACGACGAACCGCTAGCGGCTAGATTGCAGAAGAGTGGTTGTGTCACGTTGGAATCCTCGAATCTGAGCGGTTAGATTGAAACTGAGTGCGGAGCAACACCTAACCCAGGAGTGTTCGCTTGCTGTAGTAGCCGCTTTCAATACGGTCTAAGTAACGTCGTGGTATCAAATAGGGAGTGCCAGAACGTTCCTCTAGTCCAGTACGAAAAAACCTAAGGTATGATTTGAACACGTGTTGTCGTGCGAAGAGTCTACAAACACCTGCTGGACCTATACTAGTTTATATACAAATCTTCTTTGTATGGCATGGAGTCTTGGCTTCATGGTTGGCTACCCGTGTTATCTAGTGGTGTTTTACCTTGGGGCTCTGAGGAATAGAATAAGTTATACATGACCTCGACATTGTGGATGAGCCTCTACTACTGGCAGTCTCTGGAACATCTTATCCTACATACTGAAGTAGTACCAGCAGGATGAATGGGCCAATAAGTGAGAGCCCCGTATTCACTTATTCAACCGTGTAAAGAGGTAAATTTTGCGACAACAAACGTACAACTGCCAGAACCCTTTGCTTTGCTTGATAGTTGTAGCCATCATCCTAAGTGACTATAATTAATATGGAAATGAATAGCTAGACCTACTCTTATGCAAGGGGAAGGACTGCCCCCTGAATAAGGGTAATATTCTATCTAATTCATTCACATCTCGGACGTCTTCCTAAGCCACCATGAATTCAATGTCGATGGGTGTGACAAGGGCTTGATCTCAAGGGCTTGGAACAGGGGTTCATATTCAACTAATAATTATCTAGCCCCTCACTCGATCGGGCTCCGATCGAGGCCTCTTTAGCATATTCTTCCAGTCCCGTGAGCCTCATAGACCAATAGATACAGCCTTCTAGGCTGTATGTCTTGAATCGGGGCTTGGTAAGCTGATCCGTGTGATATCATGTATATAATTATATGAATGTGAGACTCTGTGCGAGACTTCAGCTCCTAGCTTACCTGTGTATTGCCTGATCTTCTAGAATAACTATATATAAGCGAGAGGGTAAGAAGCGAAGTTAGTAACTAGGAACGAGGCTTTTCAGACATATAGACAGTAGGTCTCCCACCTGGCAGAGTAGCGGGACAAGACTGTTATGACCCCCTTGACGTCCTAGAAGATTATTACGTCTAGTGCCACAAATTTTGACCAGTGTACGGATTGTAGCCAAGGTAGAGGATATATTTACGATACGTATATAAGTGACAGCAGACGGTCAAGTCTCCGACTTGACAACGTTCTATCTTTTGATAGTGTCGTGGTTTGGAGCTGCAGTTCTGTGACAATATTCAGCCTAGAAGGAGCGTACATATACTACTGGTAGTAAGTTGAAACGATTTGTTGAAATTGGGAATATTCTGGTATGAATGTATGGACCTATGGCATAAGCCCATGCCTGTATCGGTGCTAAATACCTGCCCGAGATAGTATTGCGGCCGGTCTCTTACGAATAAAACAGACCACTGAGCTAGTGCGAGCGGTACTCGGGTGAAATCAGCCAATAAGGGGGAAAGGCTATATGTATAAAGAAATAAGGGATTTCTAAGGGGCTTAAGTTACGGGGCACCTAGCATTTAGCCTCCTACACGCTGCTTTTTACTTAGTTCCTCACATTAGCTATTCTGTCCATTCTTCTTAACGATGTTGCGTTTTATTTGATCATGAAGTTCCCCATCTATCCAAGTGAATAAGTCTAGCCTCGGATGCGTATAGGCCAACCTACCTCCCTGGCTAGGGCCAGAATTGGTGAATAACCACCCGGGCCGATTCATCACTCACAAAGGAAATAAGTCCAAGCTTAGCCGGGACTGTGGACATTAAAGCTTCAAAAGCTAAACTATATCACACGTACGATTAAATTTACTCCTCTAAGGAAGCTATTCGCTTTGCCAGTGCTGTGCTATTGATTACGAGCGACTTAGGTAGAGCTTCCAACACCAAACCCAACGATTAGACCACATATTTTAATTGTCTGGCTGACTTATTGGAGTGAGAATTCGATATGCCACAAAACTTCGAATATGAATATAGGAAATACTATGCTACATCATTTCATATGTGATGGAAATTCCAACTCGGGAAGAACAAATCCCAAGGCTTCGCAAGAGAGAGCCCGATGCAACCTTAATCTAGTTCTTCCTATCTCAGTTCTGGCAATGAACTCGGCAAATCTGAGATGACGACAAGTGTCGGAACTCTCTATTATATACTATTAGTAATCTATAGGATAAGGATATCTTGAGGACTGATTGTTGCGCAGCGGGGTCCAAATACCTCTGTTGGCTAGTCTGTCTGCACACAGAATATTTCCTTTTTTCTGTAGGTGAGTGGCAATGAAAGGGAAAACACGTATCGGAACCGTAGCCGCCTTGACTTCACGGCCTTGCCCCAAGTCTATAGTGCCCGATGTCACTGCCGCGTAACATTGACGGAGGACAACTTCGAGATGAAATAGCTCAAACATGATTAAACTACCTACATATTTGCTCCCAGGTGCCCTTTCGTCGGTAGATTTTAACTCATCGTATTGGCGAAATTCTTGTACCTACTATAGAGTAAGGCAAGCTTTGGATAATCTAGGATAAATATTATGCTATGAGCTTGGCCGGATAGAGTCAAAATGTTATCACCCTAAGGATTCCTGACTGGACGTCGGAATAAAATTATCATTGTTGTCCTTACAACTTCTTGAAGTAATTATGCTCCCGAAAGGCTAGGTAGTCTTGCCAACAGTCTTAGTGAACCATATCATCGGCGATTCATCGCTTCCAGCGTTTCGATCCCGCTCATATAACGTTATCCTCGTGATGTCTACTGGAAACCAATCAGCGTGTGTATGCAACCAAATAACGAAAGGAAGTGGCGTATCAGAAGCCCGAGAAGGGCTGCGCCAGGTTGCCGAAACAATGTTGGACTACCTTAATGTCCTACTGGAGCCCCCCTGCCCCGCCTGATATGTGAAGATCACAGACTTTGACTGCTATATTAATATCGGCACTCCACGAGATTCGCTCCGGATTTAGAATTTCATATTAACCGCCGAGAGGCCAATACACGGTAGTTGATCCGCGTGCTCTCTTCGCCAATCACCGCCAAGTCCTATGACCGCATCCGCGATGGGGTTGGTTTTATCCGGGCGACACGCCTCCCAAGGACATGATATAGGACGGCCATTCAGTCTCTGCCAGTCTTCCGGCTGCTCTCGTTCGCTTCTCTTTCTCGTCGCCTACTTCATTTCCCCTGGCTGTCTCTCACTTGCTAGTTGAGGACCGAAAGAACCCGTTTGACAGTGATCGACGGCACCAGCAGTAACGATGTTGTTCAAGACTCTTGTGCCCGCCTTGGCGGTGCAGCTCACTACAGCACAAGAGCTGATGCGCTTTGGATGCTCGCAGCTCGTCATCGACCAGATTGATCCTCTAGTCGAGCCTGGCAACTTACCGTCTGCCCACATGCACCAGGTCGTCGGCGGAAACTCGTTCAACGCGAGCATGACCCCGGCGAGCCATGACCCCCCGACGGTTTCCACCTGTACTAGTTGCACGTACAGCGAAGACTTCAGTAACTACTGGTAACCCTCACCCTGATCCCAATCCTAATCACACTTCTAACCGCCGCAGGACGGCAAATCTTTACTTCAAAGCTCGCAACGGGACCTACAAGCGTGTTCCTCAGGTCGCCAATCTGGGTCTCGGCGTCCAGGCGGGCGTAACCGTCTATTACATCCGAGGATACCAGTCTAGTGCCAAGGTTACGGCATTCAAGCCAGTAGGTTCACAATCTGTTTTCTACAGAGTATGAAGCAATGAAGGCGCTAAGGATATGGAATTTAGGGTTTCCGTATGCTTGTTGGCGACAGTTTGAACCGCCAGCAGTCGACCATGCAAAAGCAGCTTTGCTACCGCTGCGAAGCCAACATGCAGCAAAACCCCTTCGGCGGCGCGCCGTGCACGGGATCCGATACCCAGGCATTCCCGAAGGAGCCCTGCGGCGGCGGCTGGCGTGTGTCAGTCCACTTCCCCAGCTGCTGGGACGGTAAGAACCTGGACTCGATCGACCACAAGACCCACGTCGCTTACCCTGCATCCGGCACCTTCGAGTCCGGCGGCGCATGCCCCTCGACGCACCCTGTCAAGATCCCCCAGATCATGTATGAGATCATGTTCGACACGCGCCAGTTCAACAACAAGGCCGAGTGGCCCGCGGACGGCTCGCTCCCCTGGTACTGGAGCATGGGCGATAATACCGGGTATGGGCTTCACGGCGACTACCTGTTCGGGTGGCAGGGAGATGCTCTTCAGAAAGCCATGGATGGCAAATGCTCGGGTGATCGCTGTGCGCCGCTCAAGAGACAGACAGATGCACAAGCTATCGCCTGCACCAAGAGCCAACAGTCTAGCATTGACATCGGCGACAAATGTAAGTTTCCTTACTGAAATGGTCTGGTTTTCGGACAGCGAGCGTTAACATACTCTACCTAGGGCTCGATGCGCTCCCCGGCATGGAAGGCATGCCCATGTAAATGGATTGCGGATTTAATAACCTTCGCTGGAACAGCTTGAGTTGAATTGTTTCACGTTGGGCCAAGAAGCGCAGGGGAATCGGATTGAGGTTTTGTTTCTTTCGCTTCGGCGCACATAGATCCCTCGTTAGTTTCGGGCGTCAGAAGAGATACCTCGACTAGCCAATTAGATTCCCGAACGCCTAATGAACAATGTGATGACTTCACCAGTTCATTGATTCTTGTTCCTGCACGAGTGAGTAGTCATAGTAGTAATTACTAAACACCATTCGATGAAAAGGAAGGCAAATGAGGTTGACGCTACTACTCTATTGTTCCTATGCCCTTATTCAATGCGTTTCGAACTGATGTGCTTGTTTCTTTTCCGTATGGATATCCCCAGCAGCGCAGAACATCACCCTCTTACAATATAGTTATTGACAGACGCATTGAACACATTATAATGAATACTTGGCCAAACTTAGAGGGGATGGTGTTCACTACGTGTACACTACGTGTATCCCGCAACAGGATGAACTTATGGATGCAGGTTCTTGCCCCACACCCGACTTCCTCGCTTAGTCGGCCTAAACGCACAGACCATCCAACAAAACCTGTGGAGCAAAGCCATTCTCCATTCTCGTACGTCTTTCTGCGTCAAAATTCTTTTCTTCCTCTGCAGTACACGAAAACAAACATGGAATGCAGGCGAGAAATGGTCGCAAGGCCGCATATCACAAAAGTGGTCTAATCATCGGTCGTCGACGACACACAGGTTTGCTATCTTTTGCCAACCCCTTTGTACCTACGTAGCACCCGCAGCACCCGCAGCACCCTTGAACCGGCCACTCTAAACCTCGTTATGAGTCTTCTTCTTGAAGGTCTTTATGCCTCGGCGCGTCTTGTGCTGGGGTCTCGAGAAGGCCCGGTCATTCGAGGCAACGGATGGTATTCGTATCGTCCGTTGACAGACGCTGCAAGACCAATGTATATCGGACCATCATAGTCCACGCTCATCTGATGCTTTTTCCGCGTCTAATTTCCAACGTGAGCGAGGCTCCAAGAGCTCCTACATTCATCCATCACCCCCATTTATTCATTCGTACCGATGCCCTGTTCCCCCCTCCTGCTGTGCGTTATCAGCTGCAGGCATTACATATATATCATTCGATAATAAAGTTTACCGCCTCACCTCCCGCCTGTTATACATCGTATATTGTTGTGCGCAGTCAGCTGCTAGTTGAAGCTGAAAAATATGTACTTAATGACTTGTGCCCATCGGGACCTAACTTAGGTACCTTAGGCGCCTATTGATAGACAACGTGCTACCCCCCACAGCGTCCCTCTTTTTCCGTATGTGAACCTTCAACGACGTCACACCAATTCATCAATGCCACCTCCCGAGTGTGGGTGTTTGCAATTGCTCACCTCACAAAGTACAACTAGATCACCTTAGAAATAAGCAGTCGCAATCTCGTGATGATGACAACTTAGCCACGTTCTGGTCGCGACTGCAACTGGCATAGTTTAAGAGCTCTCATTCTATTCCCCTCATGCATAAATACCGTCCCGTTTGGCGCGCCTTGTCTTTCAAGCATCGTAGCAATCACATAACTTTCTCAACTTCAAGTTCCCCTCCCAACATGTCTAAATCCAAGTTCTCCCACCTCCCATTAAGCACGCGTGGCCCCATCGAATGCGCTGTTAATGGGACCGTACTGTTGAACACGCCGTATTTCAATCGCGGCTCTGCCCACACAGCCGAGGAAAGAGCTGAATTCAACCTCACCGGCCTGCTGCCTCAGAGCGTTCAGACGCTCGAGCAGCAGGTCAAACGCGCCTACGAGCAATACTCGACGAGGCCTGATGACCTTGCCAAGAATACATTCTTGACTTCGTTGAAGGAGCAAAATGCCGTGTTATATTTCAAGGTGAGCTTTGCCTGGTTCTGCTTACTGTGATCACCTGGTTCCACCCTCTTCGTCGAGACGAGGAATAGGTAGCGATACGATGCATATCGCTAACCACTAATAGCTCTTGCAAGATCACCTCAAGGAGATGTTCGGTGTTGTCTACACGCCAACGGAAGGCGATGCCATACAGAACTTCTCGCGTCTCTTTCGGAGACCCGAGGGTTGCTTCCTGAACATCGAGAACATAGACAGAGTGTCTCATGACCTGGCACAGTGGGGGAAGCCCGAGGACGTCGACTACATCGTCGTCTCTGGTAAGCAACCAAGAATTATTCGACGCCAATAAGTTATCAAACCGAGGTGAAAATTGAAGAGACTCGCTAATAATTACCAGATGGCGAAGAGATCCTCGGTATAGGCGATCAGGGCGTGGGCGGTATCCTGATCTCGGTAGCGAAGCTAGTGCTGACAACCCTCTGCGCTGGTGTCCATCCCAACCGCACACTCCCAGTGGTGCTGGACTGCGGTACAGATAACGAGAAGCTGCTCAACGACGATCTGTATCTCGGGCTTCGCCGGAAGAGAGTCCGCGGCGAGGAATACGACAAGTTTGTCGATGAGTTTGTTAAATCCGCTCGGAAGTTGTTCCCCAAGGCGTACATCCATTTTGAGGATTTTGGGTTGACGAATGGTATATATGCCCCTGCCATACACCTGAGCGCAGCTTAAGACTTTTTAATATTAACGTTTTTGGTAGCGCGCCGGATACTAGATCATTATAGACCTACAATCCCCTGCTTCAACGACGATGTCCAAGGGACTGGATGTGTCACACTTGCGGCTATCATGGCTGGACTTCATGTTAGCCAACAGAAGCTCAAAGATGTCAAATTGGTCGTTTTCGGCGCCGGCACTGCCGGAGTCGGCATAGCAGATCAAGTGCGCGACGCAATCGCCGCCGAGAAAGGGATAAGCAAAAATGAGGCGGCGAAGCAGATCTGGTCAGTTCCGTCATCCCCTCTCTATCACTCACCTTGGAAATTTTGTTGTTCTCCTGTTACTCACAACACAATAGGTTGATCGACAAGCCGGGTCTCCTAACCACCGAGTCACAGCTAGACGGCGGCCAAAAGATCTTCGCGAAAGAGGCCTCGGAGTGGTCCAACAAGGACCCCTCCCTTCTCTCCGTGATCAAGGAAGTGCATCCAAACGTGTTAATCGGTACCTCGACGGTGCCGAAGTCCTTCACAGAAGAAATCATCAAGGAAATGGCCGCGAACACCCCGCGGCCCGTAATCCTCCCGCTCTCGAACCCCACCAGACTCCACGAGGCGGTGCCGGAGGACATCCTCAGGTGGACGGACGGCAGAGCCCTCGTAGCGACGGGCAGCCCCTTCGAGCCCGTCAAGGGGCCCTGGGGCGCCGGCGGCGAGGAAGTCAGCATCGAGGTGGCCGAGTGCAACAACAGCGTCGTGTTCCCCGGGATCGGCCTCGGCGCCGTGCTGTGCCGCGCCAAGCTGCTGACGGACAAGATGCTCGTCGCCGCGGTTCGCGGCGTCGCGGACCTGAGCCCCGCGCTGAAAGACGACACGGCGCCGCTGCTGCCCGGCGTCGAGGAGGTGCGGGGCGTCTCGGTGCGCGTCGCGCGCGAGGTCATCAAGGCCGCTGTTCGGGAGGGCGTCGCTACGGAAGAACACATCCCCGACGACGACGCTGACCTGGAGGAGTGGATCCGCGAGCAGATGTGGGATCCCGTCTATCGCCCTCTCAAGCGCGTCGATACTGCGGGCGCGAGCAGACAGGCCAAGGCTGAGTTGAAGGTCGTCGGGAGTATAGAGGATGTCGGGGATAAGAAGCAGAGGGTGCGGGAGTAGATGTCCTTTCCGCGGTTGTCCATTCTGCTTATTTGACCTGTAGAATTTAGATGGACGTTAGAGTGCATTGTGGTGTTAGTGTGTTAGTGGTTAACGTGGGTTTTGCCATTAGATGTTACACGCTGCGAATATTAGGTAGCCTGCGGTCTGTTGTTATAATACGAATTGCAGTATCGACCTCCGATTTCACGATGTTGACCGTGAATCTAACTCTCATCATGTCACGCGCCCTTCTATCAATTCTGTAATTCGGCCGTAAGGTTAACTCTTGGGCTGAAACTATTAGCAAGCAAAAAGCTGTCTACTTATATACTTATTTTATATGTAACCTAAGGTTGCCTTTTGACGTGACTGCCTTTAGGCTCCCGTCGGAACCTCAAAATCGTGACGGGGTTAGAATATATACCACAAAACACCCACCGCACTACATTAACTGTGAGGCCATGCATCTCATACCTTCAGAAGTAGTGTAACCTGCAAAATCCATCCTTTGCCTATTCGGAGAATTATATGGTAGCATCAACTCTTTCACACTGAATAGTACCATTAACTGAATATCATTGTACTCCAGGCTCAGGTTCATATATAGATAGGTAGAGTTAATCCAGTCCTAGAAAGAGCAGTCGGCCCACGCAACACCTTGACACCCGAAAAATAAAAAGAGTAGACCATAGTTACAAATATACCTTCATACTTGTTTGACACTCGCCTTCCCCTTTATTCACTTAGATCAGCCCAGCGCGGGCGGCTTCTCCACCACCTTCTTGGACAAGAGCCTCGATCTTCTGCTTGCCCTTACCAAGACCGCCCTCGCCCACACCCATCCGTCGGGCGACATATCTCTGCGCAACGACACCGACCGCGAGACTCAGGGTCTCCTCGACCCACTCAGCGACCCATTCACGCGGGTCAACACCGCCGCTCTCGACGATCTCTCGGATCTCATCCGGGACATTCAGAGCTACGGGAGCGGACTGTTCGCTCTCGCTAACCGGCGTCAACGGCGTCGGCGCATCCAGCCACCTGATCCATCCGAGAGGAATGTTCTGGCTGACCGTGCTGTACACGATATCATGGACAGGGTCGAGGACGTAGACGGCGAAGCAGATCTGTGTGTCAGTGCTATCGTCCGCAACGGCACTGGCCTCCTTTTCCGCCTCATTCGCCGTGCTGCCGGCGAAGAGTGCGGAATCCGCCTCGGCGATGATGGCTTGGACGGCAAGGAAGATATCGCTGGTCCGGACGGGATTGTCCTCGCTCAGGGGTTCCAGCGCACGCTTCTGGGCCTCGGTCACGCCGCCACTGGCGGCCAGGTAGTCGTTTGCGTAGCTCTCCGCGTTGGCACGGCATAGCTTGGTTCCCTCGAGGAGGCCCTTGACGGAGCCGAGATCGCGGGGCGAGTCGACCTGCCGCCACCAGGGACCGTCACGCCAGCCGGCCGAGTGAGAGCCACCCCCGAAAAAGGCGGCGTCAGAGGAACGGCGGGCGGTGTTCTCGTGTCCACGTTGGACGACGAGCAAATCACCGCCCTCGACTTGGGACATAACGCGGCTAAATACGCCATATATGAGGGGGTCAAGGGAGGGGTACCCAACAATGTCGTGGGTGATGTGGATGAGGAGACGTTCGTGGGATGAGATGGGTGGAGCAAGAGTATGTAGGATATTAGCGAAAGTTGGCATTGCACGGTGGCGGAGATCGTCGCCTGGTGATATCGAATGTTAGTATATCGTCATGACCTTGACGCAACTCTTCAACTAGCTTCGTGTGAATAGAGGGGTATAGTGAGGGTGGGTTTGCGTAGAGTAGAGCGAGCTTACCAAGGCCCCTAAGAGCTCCTACATTGCCTCTAACTTGCTCAGCCCATTTCTTGGCCTCTTCATTCTGTTGAATATCTTTGTATGCGGCCTCAGCTTGCTTCATGGCAGCGCTGGCTGTGGCCGTGGCCGTGGCAAAGATACCACCCCACCAACCGCCTCCGCCCGCAGCAGCAGGAGCCGTCTGTTCGACCGGGCCCCTTTTCTCAGCATCCTGGAGGTCAGAGCTGGTCGCGCTCGGTGTGAAGCTGGCGTGGAAAGAACGAGTGCTGTCGGCGGACTTCCGGGCAGCAGCAGCGGATCTGTCCTCGGAGAGTCTAGCCGCGGCGGCGGGCGGCGGGGTCGCTGTGCTCGTTCGTTTGATGCGAGGAGTGTGTGGTCGGGCGGGTTCCTCTCCGCCGAGCTCGTTCTCTAACTCGGCAAGGATATCCTCCTTGTTCTCCTTGGGCTTGTCACTTCGCGGTTTCGAGGCGGTACCCTTGGCCTTGGTGGACTTCTTAACCGCACTATCGTCGCCAATACCCTCGAAGAGCTCGCCAAGCTCATCATCTGTAGTGGCTTTCGAGCGCTTCGACGACATTGTGGCACAGATGGAGTGTAGACGTTTGGGGGTTGTAGTTGTGATACGGGAGCGGAGTTGGGAAGTTTTGGTGTAGGTATTGTTATAGCTTTAAAGGTAGCTCTGGCTGCTATCAAGATGTACCGGTACCACAGGACGCAGTTGAGCCTCCTGAGGCTCTCTTGCTATACGTGTAGATCAACGTCGCCGCAAAGATGGCAGCGTATGGTATAGATGACTAGTACCAACCACTACGAGTGAAGGTCTCCAGCTGAGCAGTAGCTGTCTCGTTGTAGATACGAGGAGCTTGGCCTAGGTAGGTCGGGTTTACAGGGGTTCGGTTGACGCAAGACTAAGGTAGCGTAGCGGTCGTTGTATGGCCGAATGGAATGAGACAATGGAAATCAATAGACAGAATGGGCGTAGAAATTGGGATTTCAGGAGATAATTGGACCAATGCAATCAATCAATGGTCGTATTGAGACAACTCCAGTTAATGGAGAGTATCCTGCCTAGAACTATGTATTGAATGTATTGAACATGTAGGTAGCCGATTTGAGTGGTGCTACGGTAGGTACTACGCGATGATGGGCAGTTGGGAGGCATTCGGCCTATCCAGGTACCTAGGTAGGTCTATTTGGGGTCTATTTGGGGTCTATTTGGGGCGTATCTTTAGCATATCTTATGGTTTAGGTTACCTGGGTTACTTCGGGCGGATGACGAAATCTCCAGCAGTCAATACTGTAAGTAGGTAGGTAGGGCGTGCTGTAGATACAGCGCTGTAGGGACTCAACCAGGTACCTGCCTAGCCCGTCTAGTCCCGTTCCGGAGTAGACAGGCACTGCTGCGTGTTGTCTGATTGGCCGGCATCTCTACCAGAAAGACATTCTTGGCAAGGTTTAAGGTTGTGGCTAGGATGCCCAGTTCTCCTGTGGCTTGTGCGCAGCTGGACCAAAAACGCAGAGACGGGCGACCCGACCCTGAATAAGAAGAGCGCCGTGTCAGAGGTTCAGAGGAACAAGAGGACCACACAGCTCGTCTGTACTTCGAGTCTTCTCGCCAGCCTCCTTGACGAGGACAAGTAGTGGGTAGGCATTTCTTGATCCTCAGCTATTCTAATCAGAAAGGTGATCGGGATTCTTCGGCGCCGGACGTGTAAGTAGGTATATCAAAATCTGTCCCGGCCAAGGCTGTTACACCTTACACCCCCAACAACAGCACACAGCACGCGGCACGCAGCACGCAGCAGCAGCAGCAGCAGCAGCAGCACACACAGCTTTCTTCTCACCCGGAGAGGTTGGCTTATCAGCAGTGCAGTCCAGGTCGAGAACATCTCTTGGTTTTTCTTGTTTCGCTCTTGATGCCAGCGCCAGGTTCTGATCTCGGCTCGGCATTCCAGAACTCTAATTTTTCGCCATTTCGTGCGGTTGTCCATCACTGTTTCGACTGTAAGTCTTATTTACCTACCTACCTACCTACCTTACCTCACCTACTCTAGCCTGCCTGGGCTCATATTTTTCCTCGCCTCCTTACTAAACTGTGTGACACGCACAATCCGCCGCGCTCTCCTACTGACGACAATAATTTGTAGTCGCTGGGCCTGACTCTCAACCTGTCTTCTTTTCTTCTCCTGCCCTCTTTTGTTTCCTTCCCTTGGACATCGTCGTCGTCTATCGCGGGCTCTTCGGGTCTCAATTACACCTTTCCTGCTAGATTCCCCACTTACATAATCTCCGACCTAGAAAGCTTCTTGCGCCTTGACAGCACGACTAATAACTCACCAACAATTTGTTGAACAACACCAATAACCGTGGCATCTGCAGCACTCTGCGCTATGGACTCGCCGGCCTCCGCAGCGCGCGGCCGAGGTCGTGCTTCTGCTCGGAAACGCCACACGCTTCCTACCGTCCCTTCTTCACTCCCGTATTCTACTACCATGACGGCCGCTGAGCCTGTCGACCACCCATCATCCACACCAGCTGATAGCATTGCATCCTCTTCTTTTGAAACCCCCAGTCCCACTGCCTCCAGAGGCACACGCGCTCGTGCTCGTGTTGCCGAAGGTACCATGCCTTCATCTGATGACCCCGACAATAAGGGTGGTCGTTCACTTAGAAAGCGGGCCCGCGTGGACTACACGTTCGACCATGCTGATGAATACATCAGCGACAGCAGTAAAACAACACCTTCTGCCACCCGAGTCTTGAAAAGGCGGCGCACTGAGGCTACCTTCAATAACATGGAGGACCTCGAGGCAGAATTTAGCGGCCCTCACATCAAGAGGCGGTCTTCTGAGCAACTGCCCCCACCATCATCGGCCTTCCGTAGACGCAACCAAGCACGGAAATCAACAACGGAATCTCAAACACTCATCTCTGATCAGCAGATGGAAGATGTCGAGGTCCAAGACACGATTGAAGTCGGTGGTCATCAAAGCGAGCAATCGGATGAATCCACTCTCAGACGTACAAGCTCTAACACAAGTTCTGGCTTCTCAAATGGAGATTCGAGGCCAACCCACATGACGGCTTCGTTCGATTCAATTCCAACTCCACGGACATCGCACTCAAACCTCGTCCGCGTAAGCTCGGACGACGACCGCCGTCAAAATCATGTTGACTTGCCCAAGGCAGTTCGCCCGTCACTGGCAGATGATTCAAATAACATGGCGGACGGATCTCCACGTCCCTCATATGAACATCTCACCCCATATATCGAGGGTGCTTTTTCCGAATGGCCACCTGCACAGTTTGAAATCGAGCCCGTTCCTGGATCGCAGCCGCTCCAGCAGGATATCGCCGAGGAAACGGCAGATGACCAGCTCGACGGTGCTCAACTGGACAATATCAAGGCAGATATCGCGCAGGAAGATACTCCTATGACTGATCCCCTTGTGCCAGACTCTACTCCTATAGACGGGCCTATGGAGGAGACACCGGCGGTGTCACCTTTACCTACAGATACCAGAGCCAACTCCCCAACAGCGGATGTTGAGATTTCGTACATTCAACCTCCCAAGAGGCCAATTTCTTTCAAAAAGACCAGAGATGCGTCAGAGTTCACGAGCCTTTTTCAAAACTATAAATCCCTATCACCCGAAGAACTATGGAGAAGGCTCGAGGTTGTCAACCGTGCCTTGGTCGCCTGGCAGGACGAGTACAATGAGTTACGGAAGATTACAGACGACGAGGATAACGCAGTCCGATATCGTCAGGAAGAGGCGGCATTTGACCATCGTCTCAAAATGCTTACGAGCAAGGACCCCTTTGCAAACCCTATACGAAAAGATTTTGTTGTTAGAGGCACACGGGCTGAACGATCGAATCCAGAGATCACCTATGCCCGACATCAGGACAAGTTGATGGCTGTCAACTATGGTTTCGACTATGACGATAAAGACAGCAAGATCGGCTATCAAGACCCCTTAGAGCAAAAGACCGGCTCCGGAAAAGGTCGCCTGCGGGATCGACCTAAGCAGACCGCTAAAGCAGCTGAAGCCGACGATGGCGTCGTCGTTCACGGCAAGAGGGCCAGGAAGCCTCCAGCGCTGTTTGATGGAAGCGAAGTCGCTAGCAGAGGCTCAACTCCCGTCCCTACGCAACGTCGGCGTCGGCGGGCTGGACATACTGTTGAAGAAAACGACGAGTCCAATCTTGCGGTGCCAATGCCCACGAATCCATTTACCGAACAAGCGCCGCCGAAGAAGAAAGGGAAAGGTGGTCGTCCTCGAAAACATCCTCTGCCAACCCCAATTCCTAAGGATACTCCCGCGTCAGCCGAAGAGTTGCCCCAGCAGCCCGACGAGGTCGGGGAAGAAAAGCCTCCACGAAAACGTCGACGTAGAAGAACAGCTGCCGAAATCGCTGAGGATGAAGAGGCACGTGCTACGAACGGCTTTGGTCAACGGACGCCAACCAAGGCTAGCCTACGTCGCACCGACTCACGGCTCTCCGAGGTTCCTACGAGCTCATTCTACACGTCGTCTATGCAATCAGCCAATGC
Source organism: Xylaria longipes (assembly GCA_025201785.1). Taxonomy (NCBI): domain Eukaryota; kingdom Fungi; phylum Ascomycota; class Sordariomycetes; order Xylariales; family Xylariaceae; genus Xylaria; species Xylaria longipes. The sequence goes on from MU619689.1 coordinate 446,607, forward strand.
AGCAGATGAATCTCGTCCTCCTACTTCGTCGTCAACCGCCACACAATCTACTGTGGCCTCCAACTATCAGCTTAGAGAGAAGCGGCAAAAGAAGTTTTCTATAAATCCGGATGAAGAAGTTCACGACGAGGAGCCTAAACCCAAGCGTGGCAGACGACCCAAGAAAACTCAGGTCGAGGACTTCGCGGCAATAGCTGCTCCCGTACCTGTACCCTCTCCTCCATCGGTGCAACAGCCACCCCACGAGCCACATCCGACGACGAAACCACCCACAAAGATCAAGCTCAAGAATTACAATGCGCCCATCCCGGCTCCTCCCCCAATATCTGTGCTTGCTCCAAATCCGTTCTCTGTACCATCCTCCTCGAACTCAACACCTCCTCACGGCAGCAATGGTGCTACCAATGGCGCTATCAATGGTGCTACCAATGGTGTCGTAAATGGTATAGATCCGGCCGACATTAAAGACTATAATCAGATGACCAAATCTGAGAAGATGTCCCATTCGATGAAAGGTAATAAGCTCTTTCATTCCCTCTCTCCCTCTCTCTCTCTCCCTTAATAAAAAATACATGCTAACAACAATAACAGCACGATGGGCATCTGGGTCAATGTCCCAAGCCGTTGCGAAGCGTCGGGCAACCCTTGCAAATAAGAAGCAAGCTGTTAAGGCCGCCGAGCCCGGCCAGCCACTAGAGCCAACGTCAATCATGACACAACCTTGAACGAAGCGGTAAACGAGCTATTGCTGTGTCCCACAGCCGCATAGCATATACTACCACTTTTTCTCATCGACCCACACACGCTACGCCCTTCTATCGTCCATGCATCTTCTCCACGGCTATAACGAATTCGGATCTCTGAGACGATAAATAAGAGTTGGATCACGTAGATATAATTGTACCTATATGGCCCCATCGTCACGCCTTGGACGCTGATGAAGGGCAGAGGAGAGAAGGCTCTTGGCAAAAAGCACATGGCCTTCCTCTCCCCCCTTTTTTCTATTTTTGCTTTCTATTACACGTGTCTCTTTCCTTTTGCATCTTCATCACTGCATGCAACAAGCGAGGGTCGGCAGCATATCATATCATCATCATCATCATCATCACATCACAGTATACGGTTTGATACCCCCAGGCAGGCAAAAACAAACTCAGCGAGGAACTTTGCGTGTGTTTTTAGAAGGAAAAAGGAGCAAGGAATGGAAATGGAAAAGTCAGGAATTGATCGATTGTTTGGTTGTTTGGCTTTCATGACAGATACGGGGACGGTTTTGATGAGGATGTACTTTCTTTGTTGTCTTGAATGTTTTCATTTCCCGGACACGCGGCTGGAACATCGAGACTAGTCGATCGAGAATCGGCTCGTACCATAGCGTATCATGATAATCCCAATAATGTTGTATAAACACTTGACCTTGTGACGAATTTGTTTCCCTTTCTTCCGATGATGTACGCTCCAGATATTATTCTCATTCGAGGTTGCTGGTTGATTCTCCCGTCGGCAATTGCCGTAACGCTCCATGAAGCCCACGGCCTCAAATTCACCCCCCAATGAGCTGAGCTCCTAGTTACTTCTACAAAACCTGATACGATGAATGGAATTAGGAGAACCGCTTGCGGGGTAGACGGCTGCGCATGGAACTCGACGCCGCCCCCCGTCAGGGGCTTGCTTGCTTGTTGCGAGGCTTGAGACTGCGCAACATCAAAAACACTTTCTATAGGGCCCTTTGGGGATTATTTCACCTCTGTAACGTAAAAAGTAGAGACTGCTACTCCAAGCGTAGAAGGGAATAACGAAGCTTGACATACACCTACCTATATACAACTATGCAGCCCTGGAATTATATCAAGGCCTCGTTATTTTACTTTTCAAGTTGCAATCTCCACTTTTTATGTTACGGAGGTGAAAACAAGTGTGCAAAATAGTGGACGTTAGGTAGGTCGTTCAGTACCAATAGAGGAACGTCCTAACAGGGCTGAATAACTAAATCATAGCTTGTGGGAAGGTACAAGGCCATAGTGCTTAAGTGGAGACTTCTAAGTAACGTTTGCTCCATCCGTTTTACAACATCAATAGAACAGCCATTTTGATCCCAACAAGCTCATTACCAAGTTCGGTTGTAAACTTCATGCTAGATTTTCGCAATGTTAGTGGTACCAGTATACCATCACATAAATCAATCAATCATGGCGAAACATTTGAGTTTTAGGAACTGAACCATTCATTTTGTTCAGGATGCTACCTATGTTTTGGTATGTAGTCTCCTTTACGCCCCCAAGCCGAAATGCAAAGCAACCAGTCCGATTAGACATTCATCTTTCATGTGAGATGGCTGGCCATATAGGTTTTTTCGTCCCAAATCGTGACTCGTCGTCAACAGGTGAATTGATCTGCTCGAAACGCTCCCATTTACATCACGACACCGGAGTTGCTGGCAATACGCTGTGATGCTTGTTAGCTGTGTATTCGAGTCAAATGGCAAGATTAAACACTTACGGGCCATAACTCAGCAGCCTCCTTACCAACGGGTCCAGTGATAGCTGAGCCCTTCATCTCACCCTTGGGGTTGACGATCTAAATTGCGATTAGAGTTAGTATGAAGATTCTGTATCCGTTGACGGGCAGCGACTTTCGACGACAAGTTGCTCCTTCTCCGAACAGCCAAGCCCTCCAGTAGATATGATGGCTAAAGGGAAAGTGATGGATAGGGCGTTGGTCACTTACGACACCAGCGTTATCCTCGAAGTACAGGAAAACACCGTCAGTTCGCTTCCAGGGCTTGGACTGGCGGACGATAACGGCGGGGTGGACCTTCTTGCGCAGCTCAGGCTTTCCCTTCTTGACGGTGGCCATGACCATGTCACCGACACCACCAGCAGGCAGTCTGTTAAGTCTGGCACCGATACCCTTGACGGAAATGATGTAAAGGTTACGGGCACCGCTGTTGTCGGCGCAGTTCATTATGGCACCGCTGCAAGTCCACGTTAGCAGGCTGTTTTCCTGGTTCCGCGAACACTAATGCGGCAGTTTCCCAAGTGCGTAGTGGTTCGAGATTGGTACTTACACAGGCAGACCGAGTGTCATCTTCAACTTGCCACTATGGAGAGAAGAGTCAGTAATCGCCCACAAAATATCTCCAGTTCACACCGATTTCGACGACTCTGGAGTAGAGGAGGCCCTATTTGACCGTGTTCGGTAGGTCGATGATCGCTCCAAGATTGGCCAGCTTCTGTAAACGAGTGCACGAGAGTACCAAACGCCCGCCGCCGCCGCCGACAATACGATTGACAACAACATAGCAGGGACCGCGACATTCCGAATATTCCACCCCATCAAAAAACCTCCCACTTTTTAAGCCTGTCCAAGCCGTGTCGCCATGGCTGGGTACCTCGTCCTACTCGTAAGGCGCGTACTCTCGAACAGTCGTTTGCAGATCTGGCCGGGTACTATTTCGTGCGGGTTGGGGAAGGGCAATAGGGTTTCGGTAACATACCCAGGGGCACCACGTCTATAGTAGAAAAAATGTCAGTTAGCTCGTCCATGTTGCTATCGTTCTCATTGCCCAGCAGAACCATGGCGTCTCGTAGCCGTGCCGAATGTCCCCAGGTCAAATCTGTTCAATATTCGGGTGCGAAGCGGGAGCGTAACAGCCGACGACCCCGCCATCTCTCCTCCTCTTGCACCGGCTACGAGAACCTCCCCGGAATAAAAATCGTCGGTTGGTAAATTAAATGGGCTCACTTACGATAGCTTGGCCATTGTGAGAGTTAGGTAGGGGGTATCGTGGAGAAGGTTTGGTGTTGCTGGCGGGAAGTTTTCGAGTTGTCGATGTCACTGCTCAGGTCACTGCTGCCGAAATTCTGGGGCCCACAATTTTGCTTATCCGACTTCGTGGGCAGTGTGTGGAGGGAGTCACGTGAGACTGGTAATCGATAACGTAGTCAGATAATAATCGATAACACTGTCAGATAAGATAACCATCGACAATCATCGGCATCTTATCGGCATCTTGTTCGTCGTCATATCCCACGATACTATTTCAGCACAAGTCTAGATCCACAGACCAAAAGACAATAACGCCACTTAGGCTGTTTGGTTTAGCACTTGCAATACATCACGGACAGAGGCTCTAACTCTTTTCTTATTCGGCAATACAACGTCGCGAGATCACTACTCAGGAGGCTAGAAAACAAATCCGACGCGATATCAACCATAGATAGACGAGCAATACAATCGCGATGTCTCAGTCAATGCATGTGTCCACCCTTACCTCTTTGTGCCAGGTCCGGAACGCCTTTCGCTCTGACTAAGTATACATTCAAACATCATAAAATCAACGACCCTCCATCTTGAAACACAGCCATGCCTCAGAGAAGAACAATATCCCGCCCGAGATATACATTAGGTATCGTCTTTCCTACCCGGCGCACTAGCTGCTGCTAGTCGTGTCTTTGGCCTGCTCCACGGTCTCAGTCGACAAAGGTGCTTCCGTTGTTTCTTCAGCTGTGACCACCTTGTCGTTTTGCTTCTGGTCCGCGGGGGGTTCGTCCATATCGATATCTCCATCCTTGTCTTTTGTAGGCTCTTTCGGTGACTTTATAGCTTCAGCTCCGGGCTCTGTGCTTTGTTTCTTCTCCGCCTCTTTCTCCGACTGCTTGGGGTCGTCCTCAACATCTTGCATAACCTCATCGCCGTCTTTCGAAGCCTTCTCTTGTTTCTCTGCGGAATCCTGAGGTATCGCGGCTTTCTCGTTCTCATCAGTAGCTTTAGCAGATTTAGAAGCCTCCCGAGTCTCTGCTAGAGATTCTTCTTGCTCCGCGATACCCGCAGCCTCAATCCCTTCATCTGATTTGTTCTCAGCAGCTTTCGAATCGGCAGTCGCTTCGCTAGTTTCGACCGTAGCATCTTGCACAATATCCTCCACGTCTTTCATGACAACTTCATCAGTTTCCTTAGACTTGATGACGTTCTCAGTTGTACCATTGGCAGGAGTTGCTATTCCACTGTCGCCCTCCGCATCCGAATTGCGGTAATCTTGGAAAGTTCGACGAGAGCTACCATTCCGGTGTACACCGTTCACTTTCTCAAGTTCTTCATTATCACTTTCTTCGTACTCGTCATCTCGTTCTATCCGCTGCTCCCATTGGCGTTGTGTCACGCGCATATCTTTGTTCTCGTCTTCGTCCATATCATCCAACTCAGCGTCATCTTCATCTGACATGGCACCCAGCGATTGTCGTGGAACGTCTTGCATCTGAACAGACGGCACATGCGCCGTTCTTCGCAGATTCTCAATCAGTTGGTTCTTAATCTTCTCGAGATACTCGGGGCTGTTTGCATTTTCCATGTTGGAAGACCGGACGTCGAGTTCATAGTCGGGGCCATAGTACTGAGCAGGTGTTAGCTTCTAATTTCCACCAAAAAAAAGGGGCGAGAGAGAGACAGAGAAACAAAATAAATTACCTCGTAGTACTCGTTAAATGGAAGCGTGCGGTCCATGTGGGCATCCACTAGCAACCCTGTTTCGAAAGCCCACGTACGTGCCACGTTGCGCATAGTGTAGCCACCACCACCGACGACCAGAGTAGGTCGGTTGAAGCTCTTGACAAACTTGACACAGTTGGCATGGCCCTCCATGCTCAGGTTGAAGCAACCAAGCCGATCGCCAGATAAGCTGTCTCCACCGCATTGCAAGACAACCGCATCGGGGTTGTAGAACTCCATGACGCTTGATATCACAGGCTCGAAGACAGATTTATATGAAGAGTCGTCTATGCCGTCGCGCAGGGGGAAGTTGACTGCATAGTATTTTCCCGTGCCTATGCCGACATCTCTTAGTTCGCCGGTACCCGGGAAGTACTCGCCATATTTGTGGAACGAAACAGTCATGACTCTATCCGTTGTGTAGAACGCTTCTTCGACGCCGTCACCGTGGTGGACATCGATGTCGATGTAGAGCACTCGTTTGTTGAATCGTAATAGTTCGAGAATCCCGAGGACAATGTCTAACATCTCGTGAGTTCCCAGGCTGCTCGCGGTGGCAGTGAGCAATGATACATACCATTCACGTAGCAGAAGCCGCTAGCTTCGGATTTCTTCGCATGATGAAGCCCTCCGGCCCAGTTGACGGCCATGTCGCATTTTTGTCGGTTTAATCTAGCAGCACCCTCCATGCTGCCACCAGCACTAATCCCGCAGAACTCAAACAGGCCGTCGAACACAGGACAGTCATCGCCGACGTTGAACTTGGTTTGTTCTCGCTGGAAGTTGTCCATGTTTTCGGGGCTAACCTTCTGCAAGAAATCGATGTATTCGTCGGTGTGGAACTGTGTCATCTCAAGGCGCGTTGCAGGCTTGGCTCGCTTAAGACCGAAAGACAGTCGTGTCAGTATTCTACGCGACAGTTTCAAAAGAGGGGGATGGATGGATGGATGGATGGATGGATGGATGGATAAAAAGATGCACATTAAACAGAGGGTTGCGATCTGAAGTGACGTACGTATATCTCCATCTTCTTGTACACGCCATAGTTCATAATCAAGCTATGCGCCAACCGGATGCGGTGCGGCTTCATGGGGTGGCCGGCAACGTACGCAAAGTTGCCGATGTCGGAATCGTAGAAATAGGCGACTTTCTTAGGGGACGATGATCCCAAGGCGATGCCATTGCCATTGGCAAGGTCCACGGGTGCGGCGTGGGAAGCCATCGTCGATGCTTGATTCTTTGGTGTTGCTTGTCGGGGGTAAGAGACGCGAAATGAAGCAACCGTCGAGGTGGCTGTGATAGAGCACTGAGATGATGGGGGTCCATCTTATCGATACGCGTTATCCGATGGGGGGGGGGGGGCGGGCGCCCCCCCGCGCCCGCCCGCGCGCGCCCCCCCCCCACGCCGACCACGAGCACCCCCCCCACCCGGGGCCGCCACCCC